>OX422141.1:206198030-206680883 GCA_949129095.1 Volucella bombylans
AAGCAAGGATACGCCTTGTCATCGCTCTCCGTCAGTCCATTGATACCAATTCGGAACTGTGTTGCAGTCACAAGTTCCACCCTTGGTATGAGTCGTGGCCAACCTAAAACCTCTTACTTTCCTTAGGGTCGCAGCACCCAGTACTTATTGCAACTCTACATTGGGTCAACCAAAGGAAGACCCTTCACGTGACTTTGCGTTTAAATCACAGCCACCATGACGCTCCCACAAGGGGGCTTGCCTCTTCAAGTCACGCCCGGACCGAGATCCGGGGGGCTCCTGACTCCCGTGGTACCGTGATTTAAGTCCTGGTAGGGACTACCGGTGGTCCAGCCGCCAACAAGACCTATGACCGGCAACTTGTGACTGATCAAATCGTAGCAAGCGTCGGTAGCGTCATCTGAAGATGTTTACGATAAGACCAGTACTTTGATCTGTCCACGTTTATTATTAGACAACTTCATTGATGGGCGAAGCCTTGATAATTGGGCGGGGGCCCACTCTTCTGACCAAATCAGAGAAATGAGATGGTACATGCTCTCAATAAAGTCAACTCCAGCAATTTTGAATAACTCGGCCGACAATTCATCAGTTCCAACTGCTTTGTTCAATCTCAGCATAGATATTGCTAGCCTTACTTCGTTTTGGTCACAAACATTTCCAAAGATCTTTGAAAAACTTATAAAATCGCGAATATTGTCTTTCTTAGACAGAAATGAGTTTTTTAGTAGTTGTCAATTCGGATTTAGAAGTGGAATGTCAACGGAAGATGCAATTCTAAGAGTATGTGGCCAGTTATATGAAAGTGTTCACTGCAAAAAAAAACTACCTTTTGACATGAAAAAAGCGTTTGGCCTGGTTGACCACGACGTTCTGCTGAAGAAATTATGCAATGCCGGTCTTAGAAGAGTTATCCACAAATGGTTTTATTCGTATCTCAAGGGTAGAAATCAAAAGGTCAATGTAAATGGGTGTTTTAGTGATTCGCGTACCTTAAGAAATGGCGTTCCACAGGGTTCAGCTCTTGGTCCTGTCCTTTTTTTAATTTACATTAACTCTCTCTTTGCTCTCAATCTTAAAGGTGTATCAACAGCGTTCGCAGATGACATAGCCCTAACTTATCAGTTTGATATTCGAATGTAGAAAGATCTTGAAACATTGAGACTTTGGTTTTCGGAACAGAAGTTGATTATTAGCGAAAAAACAAAACTAATGTCCTTCAGCCTATCAAACAATGATTTGGAAAATTTTAATCTTTGTTTCCATGCACCCAATTGCAAAAAATTTTGTTTGCCTGTACATAGTTGTGGAAAGAGTACTTTTGTTTGTGGCTTTAAAATTGAATCTGTGCAAAATTAATTAAATACCTTGGAGTATTAATTGACCGAAACTTGAACTGGAAAGATCATATTCATACCATTAAAAGGCATAAGCGCAAAATGTACCTCATCAAGCAACAATGCTCTGCAAAAGTGTTAAAGTCAATTTATTATGGCCTTGCCCACTCCAAATTGCAGTATGGTATTACTAGTTGCGGTGGCTCTTATAACAACTCTTTTAGGCTATTGTTGATAGCTCAAAAACATTTAATTAGAATTATTAGTAAAAAAAAATTAAAAAAAGTAAAAATTAACAAGTTACCTTTTCCAATTAGGTCAACCTTATGATTTAATTCATTCCATTCCTAAAAAGACTGGTTATTTACACTCAACTACGACTTCCTTGAATCATTACTTCGTTAATCGCTACCTTAAACACCAACACAAGTCGTTCCCGTATTTTTTGTGTTAGCTTCTTCATTTTTATTTTCGAGTTGTTAATGATTGAATTTATGAATCAATGATTTTATATCTAAATTTACATTTAATGAATTTTGAATTTATTTGAATAATTCCTTAAATTTTGAATTTAAATTAATCGATTCACCCCCACATCAATTATTGTATCTTTATATTGTTAATAAATTCGGTATCTTTCCACACTAACTTTAAGTTACGGATTGATTACTATTATTTTCCGCTTTATTTAAACTATAGCCTTAAGTTTGTAATAATCTTAAGTTGGTTTTAAATGAAAATAATAAACTTGAAAAAAAAAACTTTGCAGTCCTCTTAAGGGTTCGAACATTCCACGCTGATCCGAAGGTCGTTGGTCTTTAAACGCTTGATTCGTCAACAGTGAGTCCATTTTTATCCGAGGCCATTAGTTGGTTCGTCACATTTTGTAATCTCTTCCGGATTGTAAACCCTATGACGGCGTAGGCTATTCTAAAAGTAAAAGTAAATAGGAATTTTTAAAAGTAGTGTAGCGGTCTATCAGCTACTTAATAATAAGCTTTAAATATTTTGTAAATACAAGAAAGTTAAACAAAAACAAGAAAATAAATCACTTCAACTTTATTTAATTTAAATTTTAAAAACTAGCACAATCGTTCACAAAAAGAAAACCAGGAAGAATCAGCCAAGAAGAAAAGGATCAGTTTTTGAAAACGTATTGAATAATTTTGTGAAGTTAGTTACGTTTCAATTTTAAGGATCGTTTTTAATTTCACCACCAGGGCGCTAGTGTGTCCCCACAGTAGGTATTTCTAGTTAGTACATTGTCCACAAAGGGTTCCGTCCACCGGGCCAATAATGCACAATTCTATATTGGCATTTTGCAGGGTTTGATGCATCATATTCATCATATTCGGCCAGAATATCGTGCAGAAGGAAGTTGTCGGTTGTTGCACGATAATGCGCCATCTCGTCGATCGAATTTCGAACAAATATTGCTTTTTAACTGCCAACTACTCCTCATTTGAAATCTTGCAACTTTTACCTTTTCCTGAAGGACATCCCGCCCGACGATCTAAAACCCTAATTCGACATGCTTTAAGACTGTGCAAATCGCTGTATTGAGTCGGAAGGGGACTAGTTTGAATGAAATGAATCGGTTTTGCCAAAAAACCTTTTTGTTGTCCTTACTTTTAAAAAGTTCTGTTTACTTACGAATGCACCTTGTATAGTTAAATCAATCAAAGAACATTGGTTTTAGAGTAAAGTATGTACATACTTTAATTTAATTAAAGTAAAATCTAAAAATCTAATTGTTATTGGGGATTTCAACATTAACAATTTAGATAGTAATGAAACTGTCTCAACATATTTAGCCTTATTAGCTGCGCATGGCCTTAATTCTTTTATTAATGAGCCTACTAGGATTGCGTCAGGTAGTTGTTTGGACCATATTAATGGGCGATTCAAATGTGCTTCATCTAGCAAATGTGAGAAATGTGTTTTTAATTTGATGATCACAGACCATTGTATGACAGGACTCCTTGTAGAAACGTTTTGTAGGAAGAATAGCAATTGTTCAAAACCACTGAACAATATTATGAAAATTAACTTTAGTAGACTCAGAAACAATCTACTTTGTGAGTTTTGGGATGATGTCTATTCGTGTAGTGATGTTTCGAATTCGTACGCAGTATTTATTGAGTGCCTTAAGAAGCATATTTATAATTGTTGCTCTTTCTTACCTCAAAAACAATTAAAAAAAAGACTCAAGCCCTGGATCTCTAGATACTTAGTAAATAAAGTCAATAAAAAAAATAAACTTAGAATGAAATGCTTTCGATACCCTAGTAATGTGAATTTTAAAAGGAAATACACTAAATTGTGCGCTCAGCTGAAAAAGAAGATTCCAATTTGTCGTGATACCTATTACCGAAATTGTTTTGATTTTGCCAAAGGAAACCTCAGATACGAATGGAAATTAGTGAACAGTTTACTAAATAAATCTTCTTCCACAAAAATACCTACATCTTTGCTTACCTGTAATGGTTTAATCTCTGACAAAAAACAAATCGCTGAAGCATTTAATGACTACTACACAAATATTGTCAGTAGTTTACAACCCTGTCAAATATACTCATCTTGTGCTCTCTGTATGTGTGCTGAACCGTTTCAAAGAAAAAGCTTTGGTTACAAACCTATAACATCGCTTGAATTATTCGAAGCTATTCGCCGTTTAAAAAATACTAATTCAAGTGGCGCAGATGGTATCTCAAGTATCATTCTTAAAAAAATTGCTTGGTTCATAGTGGATGTCTTAAAGGACATCTTCAATGGCTGCGTTTTTGCAGGGGTTTTTCCTGATGAACTCGAGCGTGCCGATGTTATACCTTTGTTCAAAAAAGGTTCTGCAGTTGAACTGTTCAATTACAGGCCTATTTCCCTCCTCCCTGTGCTAAGTAAGGTCTTTGAAAAACTAATGAAAGACAGAATAGTGCAGTTTTTAGATATAAATAATTACTTTAGTTCTAAACAGTTTGGCTTTCGGAAAGGAAAATCTACTGAAGATGCTCTACTGCAGTTCTGTGCCCAAACAATGAATAATCTTGATGGTAAAAGGTGTACAGCTGGCTTGTTCATTGACATTACCAAAGCTTTTGACATGGTCAATCACGATATTTTGTTGGGTAAACTGGAAAAAGCTGGATTTTGTGGCTTTATGCTTGATTGGTTAAAGTCTTACCTAAAAAATAGGTCACAAAGTGTGAAGATTGATGAGATAAGGAGCGAAATAAATTTGTTTAACCTGGGTGTTCCCCAAGGCTCGGTCTTGGGTCCAATTTTATTTCTCATCTACATTAATTCACTATTTGCACTTGATTTTAAAGGCTCACCAACTGCCTTCGCGGATGACATAGCTTTTTCATATGGTAAGAGTAGCCCTTTGGAACTCGTTGCTGACATAAATTGCGATTTGAATTTGTTGAGAATCTGGTTTGAAAAACATAAGTTGCTAATTAGCTCCAAAACAAAAATTATGTATTTCACTTTGTCATCAGTACACAGCTTCGGAGCAAATGTCCACTTTCATGCACCCGAGTGTCAAAAATTAAAATTTTTCAATTGCAATTGCATTAATAAACCTACTACTCCCACTTTTTGTAGTACTCTTAGTTGTAATGATAAATGTTTTCTTATCGAGAAAGTAGATGAATATAAATATCTAGGTCTTACTATCGATTCCAATATGAGCTTTTCGAATCACACGGATTCTCTGAGGAAGTATTTCCGTTCCACACTGAGATACTTCTATTATTTGCGTAATGTCTGTTCCACAATTCTTCTAAAGAAAATCTACTATGGGATTCAAAGCTGCAATATGGAATTTCCTGTTGGGGAGGTACTTATCTTAGCAAAATACAACCTCTATTAGTTTTACAGAAGCATATAATAAGAAAGTTATGTCAAAAACATGTTAGATACCCTAGTTTTCCTTTGTTCTGTGATCTTAAAATCCTTCCTGTTCGCCATCTGTATTGTTTTAAAGTATTGAAGTTATTCTTTATGAAATCAGGTAATCGGAATTTTAGATTAATTTCTAATTACAATTTACGAGGTAATTTTTCGTACTTGTTACCTGTTCAATTTGCTCGTACCACTGCATACCGTAATTTCTATTCCGTTTTGTCATTCCGCCTCTTTAATAAACTTCCACAGTCTATCAGGGCAATAGCAATACCTGGAATGTTTTTAAAATGTCTAAAAAACTGGCTTCTGAACCACAACTACGCTAGCTTAGAATCTGTTACTTTTGACATTCTGATTTAACTTTAACTTAAACTCATTTGTCTTCTTTAATCTTTCTTAATTTATGAATTTAATTGATTTTTTTCGTCATCCTGCTTCTTTTGTGAATTGGTTTTTACTATGAATTACCTTTGTTGTTTATGGCCACCCCATCATAAACTTTATTATTAATGTAAATAACTGATTAAGTGGCATTCAAAACTATTTCACTACTTTTGTTAGTAAAATACAGAATGTCTCAACATTTCATATAAATAAGTTTTGTGCGTTAAACTAGTTTTAACATTTTTTTTAATGAATTGTACTTGAATTATACTCGGAATACTATATGAAATAAAATTATCTATCTATCTATACCTGCTGTCCACAAACAAATTATAGTCTGTCCACAACCTGGACAAAATGCCACTGTTGAGGGAAGTAGTAGGAGTTTACATATCTCAGAGTGAACAAAACGATGAATGATACCTGTGAAACCACTGCTGCTTCGGTTTTGGAAAATCAAGTCTGTTCGAAACATTTAATTCGAAAGACGAAATGCGTGTTGTACGTGTCACTGATCCTGCTACTGGTATACTGGTTTTTTTTAGTGACCATCTTTATAAAGTTTAATCGAATCAGTAAGTTATTTAAAGTGGCTTGTCGAACACATAAGCTTCTCCAAACAATGTTGACAGTAGCGGCTTGTAGTAAAAAGCCAGAATTTATTGAGTGCATTCTGTATTTTCGATGCAATCGGAATAAGATCCTACTAGGGCAACCAGTGTTCACACATTCATCACATATCAATTTTTATAGTTTTTTCTAGATTCCAAAAACAAACAAGAAAACAGCACGTGGAGCAAATTAAAGGAATGTTTTGTTTGTTTATGTGTATCAAAACAAAACTGAAATAACAATTCTGGTACACATATGGTAAACTAATCAGTAAGCTGAGGTAGCGTCTAGGTATAGCTGATTTCGTTGGAAGTAGCACTGGATTCTTGTCGGGTGTGTCATTAGAAACAAGTTTAACTTTCCTATGTCCAAAATGACTAATCACATTCGATCCTAACGTTGTTATTTTGTTGTTTTTTGTTTTTTTAATGATTACCAATAATAAGTCGGTTTCACTTTAGCTACAGTAAAGTTATTGTAGCTTTAACAAGTCAATTGTAAGATAAATTACCAAAATCAGATCAGACGTGCATGTAAAAATCAATTACACTCGGCTTAAATTTTGTGTATTTTTTATGGGTTCTCAGTTTATCACGTTCACTTAAGATAGTAAAGTCATCATCTACTGTGCAAGTTCTTGTTTTCCACTGAAGGCCTAGATAATTGTTTTCGAAAAAAGAAAAACAATTTATCAAACACAGAGATATCTACTCGTAAGTACAAATAGGCTTAGTATAATTACGCTTGTATCTCATACATACATTTGTATTTACTTCCTTTAAACTTTTCTTTGTTTTGAGTATCGCAATACGGAACTTAAGCTATGTTTCGGATTGAATTTGTGTTGTACGAGGCAGTTCTTGAAATATTCGCTCATAAGTCTTTAATGGAATCCAGATATCAATTATTCAGAACGTACCAGCATACGAGTATAGTACACCATTACAGGAAGTATTCCTAAGCTACGTTCATATAAAGACAAGTAAATTTGTTGCTTTCTTAATTTGTTGTGCTTACAACTTTAGAGTTTTGGTGGATGACATTGGAGCGACTCAATTATGCAAAGTTAGCTAAATATTAAAGCGTACATGTGTGTTTGTGGTTGAATAAATAAACAAATAAAAGGTACGTTGCGACATTAAAAGACTTGTCAGACAGTCATATAAATACGAATATTTAGTTTATCGAAATATGCGCATATTTACGAGATACTTAATCACATCTCTATGCAAATATATAATTATTTATTATAAGTGCTGCTATAAAATCAGCTAAATCCTATTTATTTACATAACAATTGATCACATGTGATTTTCAAAAGCACAGCCGCAACAAATCAAACGGGGAGAAACAACTCAAAACAAATGATGGATGTTGTCGCACCGGGGAAAGAAATGTGATTTTTCTGTGCTGAATCTACGAGTACATATGTATGTGGATGCATATTACAAATGTAAGTTAAGCCAAGCCCACACGTGATCTGTTGCGTAAAGCCTGACGACGACGCATTCATTTGCATTACATATTTATTTAAAAAAAAAAATTGATTTTCAAATCAATTAATTTGCAGGTGCAGCGGAATTAAAAAACCACTAGTGACTTTGTGAATTATACAAACATACGAGTATTACAATATATCCTACAATTTCTCAGGCACGTCGTAGATGGTTCTCCCACTTAGGTTTTTTTAGGCAACCGAAGGTCCTGTAGTGAGCATATAATTTATAAACGATCTAGCTTGAAGCGCTCGATCAATAGACCAGTTCCATTGCAATGACAATTTATTCTTATACTGGTGACATCTACGAGGGTTGTCTGAAAAGTTTCCGACCGAACAATGATACAAGACATTTTTTCTCAAATATTTTTTTTATTCTTCTACATAGTCTCCTTGTAACTCTACACACTTCTCCCAGCAATGCTCCCATCTCTCTAACCCGTCCAAATAGATCTTGGCGTTTTTCTCTGCAAAATAATTGTTCACGAAGGTGATTGCCTCCTTATTTGACGAAAATCTATGTCCTCCGAGAGCACTTTCTAGATGAGCGAACCAAAAGAAGTCGCTTGGGGCTAGATCTGGTGAATAAGGCGGATGGTCAAGCAGTTCAAACCGTAATTCATTTCGTTAAACTACTTTTTTCAACTCTATTGACGCGATATCTCAAGTTGTTCTACACCGATTTCCTTGAAATTTGGTACACACTTTTTCTAAGTAACGCTCTAACACTTCAACCAAACAGTTGGTAAAATTTTTCCTTTTACTATTTTTAAAAAATTAAAAACTACAAAAATAAGAAAAAAAATAATTTTTTAAGCGTCGCCATTTTGGAAAAAAATTTTTTTTGGCTCTCTGAGGCAGGGGATCTTATAACATCTTTACTAATTATGACTTACAGATGACTTGAAAAGTTTAAATCGTGTCAATAAAAGCGCACCCTTTTTTTTCAACCCACTACTTTACCGCTCTCTAATTTTTTGAATTTTGAATTTTTTTTTTGAAAATTGTTTTGTATATTCTTAAATTATAAATTAATATATTTAGCAAAAATATGTTACTTTTTTGTTTTTTTTTTTTCATTACAATTGAAAAAAAAACCCTAAAACTTGTGGCTCTAGACCAGAATACCTCCTTAAGTCTCTTATATCAAAATGCGAAGTAGTTTAAGATATTTTAGTAAACAAGTTAAACATTAAACACAAAAGAAAGTTAAGCATAGATTTTAAATTAAGTTTAAATAAAATTGTCAACTTCAGCGCCATTTTTTTTAATTATTTTAATTTAAAAAAAAAACTCAATTTATTACGGGCGTCAGACCACCGGGTCCCCTTAAGTGTAATAGTATAGTGACCTTATGTCTTCTCTTTCCATACTCGTTCCAGAGCTTAGTTGTGTCCTAATGCCACTCTGTGACATAGTTTCTTTCCCCATGCCAGTATCCCGTATATGTATAAGATGACTTACAACCAAGCCGAAAGAGCACTGCCAAAGTACAGTAGCTGTCCGGAGATTCTTCAAATGGGTGGTAGCATATGTGGCTTGCCGCAGCTTCTTCTTAAGTTCCCCTGTACGGTTGCTCCACATTAGGTTGTAGTCCATAGTTACCCCAAGGTATTTGTATGATGATACATTTTCAACATACTTCCGAATAGTTATCTTCGTCTCTTATAAACTCCTTACATCTTACTTCTGCGTAAGCAAGACACATCATAAAACCTGATTCTAAATTCTGTTTTGCATATATGCGTAGGCCGAACATGCATTGTCTTTGTTTTTTGTGCATTGATGACCAAACCATGGTCATGACACCATGCTGTTACTGCGTTAAATTCGTTTTGCATTATGTCTATAGCATCTTCATCATTTCTGTGACTGACTGTGACTGATGGCTATATCGTTCGCATAAGCGTAACCGATACTTTTTTTTCAGAACCGAAAGAAAGTTGTTGACATATGTACATATAAAAAGAAGGGGTCCCAAATTCTCTCCCTGTGGAACACCATATTCAATATTCTATTCGTTGCTACTTTTTCTGCTATTATTACCTTCAGCCGGACGGCTCCACATGCCACACAACTGGTGAAACAATGGCTCAAGTACGTCAAAAATTTCCTGGATGTCTGATTTCTCGAAATCGAGACTTCGTTTGGCCACCAAGATCGTGCGATTTACCACTATTAGGCTTTTTACTTTGAGACTATGTTAAAGATAAAATTTACGCCAATGCGGATTATATGTTGGTTTTGAATGTTTGAAGGCTAAAATGACTAGGATTAGAAAAGATATTTCAGAGTACGTCTGAAGGTTGGTTTGAGGGTAATCTGATTAGCATTCACAGCGAGACGCGCGTTACTGTAGCAGATTTTAAGGGGTGGAATACCATTGATAATTTTGTAGCAGCATTGGTGCTGGATGGGAATAGAACGACATGCACTACTCGTATGTCGTTGTTGGAAGATGTCAGTGGATTGATGATGGCGTCATCTATGAGTTTTATATAACGATTTTTAATCCTATATAGCAACGAAAATATTGAAATATTTATATTTATATATAAAATGTATTAAGGCCAAATCAGACGGAGTGAATTACTTCTTACATCGCTTGAAGGAACTTAGGCAACTTTCGCAGCACTTTTGGTCACATTGAATATGTGATCATTCCAACTTAGGTTGTCATTGTCATGTGTAGATTATTATCAAAGGAATATTTTCGATCTGAAGTATTGTAGTAGAAAAACGATTGTAAGTGAATATTTATAAAAGTGTCGTAGACATGACATTTATTTTGTTGACCGCACAGGAGAACTTTAATTGAACGTTCGGATTGTTAATTGAAGATCTCTTCTTCGCCGATCCCAAACTCACGAATTTTCGAAATAAGATCCTCATGCTAAATTCTGTTAAATGCTTTTGAAATATTAAGTGCAACTGTCTTGCTTTCACCAAAATGTTGAATCACATCAACAGTGGGCCTACTACGAAAACCTACTGCTGATTATTCAAACGTTTCCGTGGTCCGAGATATTTCATGAGCGGATGGTCATGATGATGATCAGCGTTTTCACGACGTTGGAAAGAAGGGGTGTAAGTTCAATGGCTCTGTAGGAGAAGGAAGAGAGAAGAAGATCCGTTTGTTTACGGACGAGCTGGGAAAATACTGTCTTCCATATAGTGGGAAAGAGTCTCCAGAGAGATTACGCAGTAGTTTTGCCAGCCAGGAAGAATATGCGAGTCAAGACGATTTGCTTATTTTGGGATGTTTGAGTACGAGTACTTTTAATGCGAAATTGAACTCGTTTCATAGAATTTTCAACGTTTACTACCTTTGGGTAATTTTAATATTCTTTGCCTCAGTTTTCGGTAGTATTGGGTATTTCAAACGCTAAAGAAAGGTGTTGCAGTTATTCCTGGCCTAAATTAAGCATTAAATTAAGCAGAGTCCAAAGAACAGCATGTCTATGCACAAGCGGAGCTTTGCGGTCTACCCCCTCTGCGGCATTAGATATTCTGCTTCACTTGACACCCCTCGACATTTTTAGCAGGCAAGTAGCTGCGACTGCAGCTATTCGCCTTAAAGCGACTGCAGCTATTCGCCTTAAAGCGACTAAACAGTGGACAAACAATTCATTTGACCACTCCAACATTCTTAATACATTAAGAATCCTCACAGAGATCATCGATTACACCATACCTGAACTTTGGTTTGACAAAAACTTCCATGTAAGCTTCCCCTCTAGATCACTCTGGGAGAAAGATGCTTTCATGGAGGAAAAGTCAATCCATCTCTACACAGATGGATCTAAAACCGATAGCGGAGTTGGTGGCAGGTCTTTCCCAGATAATCTAAATCTAGTCAGTCATTACTGGACACTGCCTCATGGGCAAGCACCCAAGAAGGCTTGGCGCTTTTACTAATCATTTCTGTAGAAGCTGCATGGACGAGGAAGAGGAGGAGACAATCCTCCATATACTCTGCTCATGCCCAGCTCTCTCCCAGAGAAGAAAGTTTCAGCTAGGAGCTTTCTTCTACAACGACCTAAACGATCTAGAAAACATAGATGTTAACAGCCTCCTACGCTTTATTATAAGCTCAAACTGGTTCCATTAATAAGAGGATCATAGATCCACGTGGCATCACAATGGGCCAATAGGCCTAAGTGGGTTTGTATTTCGAACAGCCACTCTTACCTAACCAAACCTAATCCTATTCCTGGCCTACTTGAACTTTTTCCGATTTTCCTCTGACGGCTTGGTCTTGTGGGATCGAAAAAACAGTTCTCTAACCCTTTACAGCTCGAATCGTACCATTTTTCATCTGAGGAGGAATAAAGGATCTCATTTAATAGAGTTTGTGATCATATCAGCAGCGGCATACATGTCATTATCGAAGCAATAAAACGACCAGTGAAAGTTTCTGAAGACGGTCGTAGCTCTGGTCCAATTGGTCTTCTAATACGGGTTCTATATGATTCTTTTCTCTCAATGTGTGGCCTGTATATGAGAAATAATCTGTGACATAGTGTTGGTGGCGTGGCTATCAACTCCAAATATTTGTGTGGGCTTATTTACAAACCGGGTTAAGTTGTTTTCCCAGGCAAAAACTCAACACAGCGTCCTTTGGGTATTACCTATATTGAAATCAACCGCAATTTCGATTTCAGTATTCATCATTCACCATTCTTTGAATGGTGTCAGACATATCATCAATCTGGTTCAAAGTCGAAATATTGTCCAGTTTCGGGCCCCAGTGACATACAAACTCTAATAAGTTCTTTTTTATTAATTTTTACAGCTAAAATGTATAACCTTTGATATCTTAATATTTTAGCATTGTAATCTATCCGAATTTGTTTGCTTATTGACACATTTACGTTCCACTCATACTTCAGAAAGTACTTAGATTTATCGCTATAAAACATATTTCTCAATTTTGGTTGTCACTCCGAAAAGACAATCGTATAGATATCAGTTTCTATAATTATTCCCCACCTCTTCATTATATTGTAAACCTTACAGTATCAACAGATAAACTTATAAATAAATATAATAATTAAAAAAATAGGTCAAATAGGCTTATCTTTCTTCAGAATTACGTTTTTTTTTAAAGACTGTCAAAGAAGAGATAAAGTTAGGACGCTGTCAATTTATACTAAATATCTAGGTGTTTCCGTTTACCAAATGGTTACATAGTCAGTGCTATGATTAAAAAATTTTGGTTAACTGACTAACGTGTAACCTAAGCACCCCATTTGTTGGACTCTTTTTTAAAAAATTTTAAAAGCACATTTCATGTAAGATCGAAAGATACAGCACGAACGTTTTGAAATGCTTTAATCCCACACAACGTAGATAGTTTGTTTTTGTTTTTTTTACATAACGTAATTTACTGAAGGCAACAAAAAAAAAAGAAAATAATAATTATGATCACGGGTTATGTAAATAATATCGGGATCTTAAAAAAAAAACAAGAATTCCATTTCCTTAAAACAATTTGTTAACACCGATATCATCTGCTGGAGTTGTCATAAAATACGGCTTTGAATAATCTTCAACACACATGAACAGTTATGTTATCGCTATTGGCTTTGAACTTTTTAAATTGGATAACGCTGCACCTACGCAGAGTTGATACTTTATTGGTTGGATATACCTTGGGAATAACATTTTTCTCTACAAGCCCCCATGTTTTCGAACGAGAAAAAAAGTACAAAAAGTTTATGTGGAAAAATACCGTACGGATGATTCCCATTCTCGTTTAATTAGCAGTTCTTTCCTTTTAATCTATTTTCGTAGTTATGTTGGAAGATTTGTTTCTTAATTTTATCTTTTTGTTTTATGCTTTGGTTTGAAGTTGGGAAGTAAGTATTCAATCTTATGTAAGACTGCTCACGTCTTCCACTTATTGAAATGCAGTATTTCTTTACTTTATTTATTTATTCAAACATTAATATATATTTGAAAATTGTTACTACTTCGAATTGTTGAATCCTTGAGGAGGTTCAGTAGGTTTTGACTTTGACTAAAGGTGTTGAGTTGATGGACTCAATAGATGTGTTACGGTTAATGTGCTGAGACAAGTGGGACATATTGGCACTCCCATTTGATCAAGTGCTGAGGAGTGTATGTTGTATGACCAGGGCGGATTCGAATAAACATTGTAATGCCAGACTTGCGAATATTTGTTGGGTATTTTCTCGGAACCCTATTCGCGGGTTCACTATATTGTAGTGGTGTTGGTAATGTTACCATTCTAGTAACTGTTGGTTGAGGCATTCCTGGTTTATGTATCTCTTCGCGTCAAGTGTAGTTGAAGCTGGGAGCCTTCAGCACGGCGCGGCGTTTGAGTTTCTCTTTATTTCTACATGATCTAAGAGTATCTAGAATTTTTGCTACGATAATAGTTTCATTGTGAGAACTACCGACGCCTGCTGTTTGTGAACATCTCTTTGCAGCTTGCAGAATAGCCAGTGCTTCAGTGGTGTAAAAAGAGGCAATTTTTTGGTAGGATACCTAGAATGATTGAGGAACCTACTTGACTTGTTAATTCCAGCCTTTACTTTACTAGAATTGATCTGCAGTAAAATAAAATATTTAATTGGAACCTGCTCCCCTTATTTCATTTATTTGAATTTGCACTTGAAATTCCGTGAATTCATAAAAATGGACTTGACACTTGTTGCACTCTGACAAGCTTCACCTATAACCATTTCTAGCTTTTGCATTGAAAGTACATTTATTTGAAGGGAACCACATCACTGTCAAATCGATTCCGTCACGCATAGGTAGTCGTCGACTCATTCATTCTCAGCTAAAGCTGCTTCCTGACTCCTCAGTACTTTGATGCTATTTGTAATTACACAAATTGATTTCTTAAGTACACCGACCCCATATTTGATATTTGAGCCGCATATCCTTGGGATTTAAACTTAAAGTAAAAAGGAATACTTTCTCGAATTGTTCGAAAGAATCTTTTTTGCTTGTGAAGCTACGGAGTGCGAATATACTCGTAGATCCAAATCTTGGTTTACAGTTTCAAAAACGAAATTTTGTTGCTGAAATGTTATCCGGTTTTGCTGCGTCGAGTGCTAGTAGCAGCAGCGTTTATATATATTTTCTCTTAAGGATATTTTACAGCATTTGCACTTTTTTCCACTGAGACGAAGCATTTAGATAAAGAACTTGTGTATGGCTATTCTTGATGTTTTCCGTTCTATTCAATAAGATTAAACATGGCCAAATAGACACAGGTGGCCGTGGTGTAGCGGTACTAGCAATCGCTTCTCACTCGGAGGGTCAAGGTTCGAATCCTACCCGTGACAAATTTTTCATTTGTGTAATTGGAACTCAGTCAGAAAAATCTGCTTGTGAAGGTATAACACTGACATGTAGATTTGGCTGTTTTGTAGAGTTTCAAGCACAAAACAAGCGTGAAAATCGTTCCTTCGAATCTTTCCGAGTGAAGAAAAAGCTCTCCCTCCTATTCGAACTCCCATCACCGCAGAGTAAAAAAAAATACAGTCCTGTAAATATCTACCCTTTTGATAAGTTTCATCACTTTTCGGCATGTAACCTCTGGTTCTTGCAACTCCAAAGAAAAAAATTCAATATCAATGTACGAGTGTGTCGTATAGTGTCGCATAATATCGCTGTATGGCAGATTTCGTCGCCTTATTGAATTTGAATGACTGGAAGTCATCAAACCATGAGTTTTAAAATATTCTGTCTGGCTGTTTCAGCAATGCGTTGAATTTTGAACAAGAACTTCTGTGAGTTAGATTTGATGACCATTATGCAAATATTATAGCCCAGCTCGAAAATTCAGCATCCATCGAACCTACTTACTGGTTTAAATATCCGAACCAATTGTATCTTGCCGGCATGCAAATGTAGATCCGAATATGTTAAAATGACGAAAAAAGGTGAGCGAAATATGAATGTGGCGATATTTTTATGTGACCGGTCTCTATGATCCTCTGGCATACCATATTGACTTGGTTCGATCATGTTTTTTTCATTTCACTTTTAGTCGAGCTATCGAGCTACTCGTATTACCTCGAAGTCATCTTCTTAAATACAGAAACCAGGGTTTGTGTGATTTTAAACAGAAATTGTTCCATGCTATATAATATTTACATTATTTCACCCGCTCCTCTACACATTTACACCGCTCTACATTTTATACCGATCTTAGGCTTTTACATTCAGTGTTGTTTGACAAATTATCATGAAAAGACTGACTCCAGAAGAATGCCTCTGTATCATTCAAACTTATTTTGAAAATTCCCAAAACTTATAGCAGATGACGTGATTTTTTTGGGCCTCATAATCGCTCAACTAGTAACCTAGTACATAGATGAGGTATCTGAAGCTGTCCAGTTTATGCTTTTCAGTTTGTAAAATTTGTATATAAATAGTGTAGAAATAAAGTAATGGGTGATTCGTTGATAAACCATAGTACAAGGTGTTTGTTTTTGAGACCCCCACCAGAGGTAAGGCTCACATCTCATAAAATTCACTTTACTTGTCATAACATTTGGTCCTTCGAAGCCAACGAAAATCGTTATCAGGGCTTTAACATTGATTATTAAAACATAAGGTGCCACTATTATAATCGTATATCGACTTTAAAGCGTTACCAAGGCTACAAACACTGGTAAATTCTAGATTAGCGTTGCCAAGGCTAAAAACATTGGTAGTGAACCCATCATTTTTTTTCATTTTAACTTCGTGGAGTGAAGGCGAAATCTGTGACAAGAATTCTATCGCCGTGAAGGGTCACAAACTTCAGTGCAAGAAATGGAGGAATGGATGTCTACGTGGTTGTTGCCAGGCAAAGGGTCTTAGCGAAACAGCTAGAACAGGCTCAAATCAACTTTGGGAAAGACAGCGAGGCCCGGAAAACACGGCGATATAAAGAAGAAAGAATAAAGAAAATTGATGAAATTTGGGCTGAATTTAAAGAAAATCATGAAAAAGTTCGAAATGTCGTGAAATCCGACTAGGGAGCGACACTTTTCAATTAGTAAAAACAATTTAGAACAGTTGAGACCTAAATTAGAAAATATCCATCCACTAGAGTTGGAACTAGTCGAAGCAGATAAAGAAAACGCCTCTCCATCTGGAAACGAATCTCAACGTCTGCGCCTGAGAAAGTTAGAGATAAAAATTGCGGCAATTATGAGGAGCATAGATTCTTTCGAACAAACATTCAAGAACTACTCCAAAGAAGTTCATGAGTATCAGCAAAAAATATTGCTTGATCAATGGAAAGTTTTAAGAGAGCTGCATGAAGAATTTCTTTCTAATGCAACAACTGAAGAGTACAAAACTTCATATCTAACAGAACACAGGTATGAAGGGGTGGAAGAAGACATAAACAATTGCGTATTTCTAATGGCTTAAAAAAAGTCGGAAATAACAGTGGCTAAGGATTCGTCATCTAATCTAGAGGTTCGACTTCCTCAACTCAAAATTCCCATATTCAAAGGCAACTATTTAGAGTGGCAGTCATTTTGTGACATCTTTACAACAATAATACATAACAAAGTAAGGCTTGGTATCACTGAGAAGATGGAGTACCTGAAAACACATTTAGAAGGCGAACCACTCCAACGCATCCAACACTTCACAATATCCAGTGCAAATTACCAGAGCGCTTGGGAAACTCTTAAGAAGCGTTACGACAACGAAAGGAAAATCGTTTCACTACACCTGGATAGGATGTTCAAATTAAGCCATTAGCAAAGCCAATCCACAGCAGTTCATTTAAAGGCCGTGTTTGATGCAAACAAAGAAGGTCTTGCGGCTCTCAAAAACATGGGATTTGAGACTTCTTCTTGGGGACCAATCATAGTTCACTTAGTTGTAAAGGCACTGGATCCAGAGAGCAGAAATCTGTTTGAGCAAGGCATAAAGAGACCAAATAAGGTGCTAACGGAAGAAGAACTTTCGAGTTTCTCGCAAGAAGATACCAAGCATTAGAGGACGCATAAGGACGAAAATAAGAACTCTGTTAGAAATTACCATATAGCAGCAAAGTCCGGTTGCATATTTTGCAAGAGTGATCACAACATCTATTCTTGTAACAAGTTTATGAACTGGATGCCAAGGGAAAGATGTGAGCAAGTCAAACAAGCCAAGATATACATGAACTGTCTGAGACATGACAAGAAAATCAAGTGCTCCAGTCTGCGAACATGTGAGCAATGTAGTATAAAACACCATACGCACCAACGCATCCTGTTCCAAGCTGTTCAAACTCATTATGGTCATCAAAGCCAAAGTGTGCTACTTGCCATAGCCATCGTTATTGGTACCAACATTGATGGACAACGCAGAGAATTAAGGGCTCTCATAGATCCAGGATCCGAAGCGACACTTATTACAGAGCAAGCTGTCCAGTCGTTACGCTTGCCGGAAAAGAAATTCTACCCTGAAATTAGTGGGCTAGGAGCAACGGATGCTGGCATAGCCCGTAGTAAGGTAGAATTCTCAATCCAACCAATATTCAAATCAGAATTCAAACTCTTAGTCTCAGCGCTTGTGTTACCGAACCTTACCAAACTTTTTGCCAGATAGAAACAACATCGACAAGATTTCTAATCAACTCAAGAATCTTGAATTAGCCGATCCCACATTTCTCATTCCTGGATCCATTGATATGATATTAGGAGCCGATGTGTATGGGGACATCATTCTCAATGGCATTAAGAAGGGTTTGAAAGGTTCCCCGGTGGCTCAGAAATCGCATTTAGGATGGTTCATCACAGGCCGTATATCATTAAAAGGCGAAAATGTGAAAGTCGTACGGATGATCGCTCAACCAACAATAGAAAACCAACTTAAGCGATTCTGGGAACTCGAAGAAATACCTTAAGAGAGTCATCTGACTCAACTGGAGTTAGATTGCGAACATGATTACCAAAGAACCCACCATCGAGAGCCCGACGGTAGATACACTGTACTCGTAAGCATTCCCTTCAATCAGGAATTAATGCAAAAATACAGTTTGGGTGCATCAAGAGATAGAGCTGTAGCTAGGTTATTGCAATTAGAAAAAAGATTCACCTCTGACCCACAGTTGAGATTGGAATATATAAAATTTATAGACGAATTCGTAGAATTGGGTCATATGGTCGAGAATACTAAAACAAAACCCCAAGACAAAAACACATATTATATGCCGCATCATGCAATTCTGAAACCAAACAGCACTACTACTAAATTTTGTGTAGTGTTTGACGCATCATCAAAATCGTCAACAGGTGTCAGTCTCAACCAATTGATGCAGGTTGGTCCAAGATTACAAGAAGACTTAACGACAATAATTATGCGCTGGCGAAGACGCCTTCAATGTCCAGTGTCCCATGTCCCATATTGCTAATTGTATGGAAATTATATTGTTCACAACAGAAGCTGAGTCCATTTTATACCTCATCACACTTAGGTCTGTGTAGACACATTATCATGCCCGGATGGGGGAATTGGAAGAGTATTGGGAATTGACTGCGGTTCTTAGTTCCTGCGGGTCTAAGCCATCTTGTTGCATAGGAGGAGTATCCTTTTTCAGGTAGCTCGTCTGGATTCTCATTGTCTGTCACTCCTTTGTGGCTAGAGAGCCAGCATATAAGCTCTTCACTACAGCGCTTCACAAGCCTCGATTTGATTTCGACTGCGGCGATGGCCTTGATGACGGAATGGCTGTCAATAAATAAATATAGTAATATCCTCGTGCGATATTGCCCTTATTGCCGCATGTATGGCTGCTTCTGCTGCAGTCAATATCTCAGCGTGGTAAACACTGCTGTAGTCCGGCAGGCGTCCTGAGCATTGTAAGTTCAATTAATCGTAGAAGTTACCCGCACAGATGTCTTTGATCCAACCGTCAAAATGGATATCGAGTCTGGTACCATTTGGTTCCTGTCCCATCACTCCTCTCTGCTTGGAAAAATGATGGGGTATTATGTAGTCCATATTAGAGCATACACCCAGTTCACTTATAATAATCGAGGAGTGGACTTTCGGGTTTGGCTGACTCAATCTCAAAGCGCTTTTCGCTGTAGATTCTTGCATGTATAGATCTAGGGGCAGGGGGCTAAGTACGTGTATATTTTCCAGTCGCGTCGTTGGCGTCGTTCTCATGGCTTTGTCATTAACATAAGGTTGCTAGCTTCGTTTGTGGATTGCCACCATACTAAACTGCCGTAGGATAGTCTTGAGATAAGGTTCACATTTTCTACCAAATATAAGGCTGCAAGCGTTGAAGTTCGTCGCTTTCTTTACCTTTCTTTACGAAGGAAGGTTCAGTTATGGCATTATACTTTTATGTGTGAATAGAACTAGCTCTGTTTTTTCGGGTTGATTCCTATCCACGCTTGGCCCAATCTCCAAGAATTCCAAGGGCATAGTTTAGGATTTCCCTGACTGTGGGGATGAACTTGATGGTGGCTATATGAATCATATCATCCGCATATGCAGTGGCTTTTATTCCTTTCCTTTTTAGAAGTACAATAGAGTCCATAGAAGAGGTGATATCACTCCTCCTTGAGATGGTGACCCTCAATATCGTGTTATCTAGTGTTGCATTGATGTTCCTGTTGTGGAGCATACATGTTATCAGGTTCGTTAGTGCAGGATGAGCTCCAGCATTTCCTAATTTTCTACTCGTTGACATTGTTGCAGCTCATTTTTTATCAGGGAATACCCCTAATGTGTGCTCTTTGTCGTGAAGAATTTTTCCATCGTACTGACAACTTAATGTAGGGACTCTGTTGTGCTTTCAATATTGGAGCAAAACTTTCTCCGTGATTTTATTTTAATACTTGAGATTGCGCTCTTTCGTTTCCTTAGACTGGTCTTATATTTGTCTCAGTCGGAGCTTTTGGCTGCATCACTAAGTTTTCAAAGCACCAACGTGGGGAGTTCTTGGAGTTCTTGATTTTCGTAGGGCAAGGGCATGCTTGGTTAAAAGCAGGAGTTTCCATTTTGAATCCATTGAGGACATAAAGTTTTTGATCTGTATCTGCTGTAAAGTTTTCCCAGTTGGTATTTTTGTACCGTAGAGAGGAGGGGTATGGGTATATCTTTGACATTGAACTTAATCATTACCACCTTGATCAAAACTTTCCCGGAATTTTGTTCCGCTTTAAGTTCTTTTTCTTTGATAAGTTGGTAAATCTGTTGTTGACATTCCTTCTAAATCTTAGCGTCATAGCTTGACATTTGCGTAGACAAGTTTACATCTATCTCTGTGTGTTTTGGCGATTTTTTACAATTTTAGAAATGGATTTAAATTTGCAACAACGAAATTGTATTAAATTTTGCGTAAAAAACGTATTTAATGGTGCGCGAACGTTAGAAATGTTGGAAAAGTGTTTCGCCAACGATTCTCTAAAGAAAACGGTCACTTACCAGTGGCTAGAGCGGTTCAAAAATGGTCGTGAATCAATCGAAGATGATGAGCGCAGTGGCAGACCAGCGACATCGAAAACCGACGAAAACGTTGATGGAGTAAAAGAAGAGAGAGATAGCGGAGGGCTTGAACATTGCCTATGGATCCGTCCAAGACATTTTGGTTAATGATTTGAGTTTCCGTCGTGTATCAGCAAAGTTGGTGCCAAAAGACCTCAATTTCATGCAAACAAGAGACCGTGTTGACATCGCAAAAGAGATGATTTGCGAGGCTGAATCCGATCCCACATTCATCAAAAGGATCATTACTGGAGACGAGACGTAGGTCTATGAGTACGACACGCAATCCAGACATCAGGCAAGTGAATGGCGTTCACCAAATGAGCCGAGACCAAAAAACCACGTCGTTTTCAGTCAAAAAAGAAGGCAATGCTCACGGTTTTCATGGATTACAACGGTGTAGTGCATCATGAATTTTTGCCAGAAGGTCAGACAGTAAACAAAGAGTATTATTTGGGCGTTATGAGATGTTTGCGTGAAGCAGTTTGCCGAAAGAGACCAGAATTGTGGGCAGAAAACTCGTGGTTTTTGCACTATGATAACGTACCATCGCACAGTGTCATCATTATTCGTAATTTTTTGACGAAAAATGCAACAAATACCATCCAACAGCCAAATTCACCGAATTCACCTGATTTGGCTTCCTGTGACTTCTTTCTGTTCAATCGAGTTAAAAAACCACTACGGGGAACGCGTTTCAGCAGCCGAGAGGAAGAAATGGAAAAATCGCAGGAAGCACTGAAGGACATACCGAAAACCGAATATAAAAAATGTTTCAAGGATTGGATCAAGCGCTGGCATAAGGGTGTTGCATTTGATGGCGATTACTTATGAATAAATGAATAAACTTGTATTGCAAATTCTATTGCCGTCTATATTTAAGTATTGTGATGATGGGAGTTAGCGTCACATCCAATGATCACATAGGACCTTTCCTGCTCTACTTTGTTGTTAAGTGAGCTCAACAAAGCGCGTCGTGCTGTGGATAAACTTCGTACCACATACACTTTTCATGAAGCAAAGCCAATCACGCGTCAACGTTATATGCATACGGAAGAAACTGTAGCTCTATGAACGAAAGTGTGGCGGAAGATTTGGAATGACCAACACTGCATCGATGAGAATAATTTGGCATTAGTCCGTCCACTATGTGGAGAAAATTTTTCGAAAAGGTCTCGGCCTACACCCGTAAATGTCCAGCTGGTGTAGAAACTAGCTAAGCAATTGGACCACAGTTTGCATCGAGAGTTCGCGGATTGGGCTCTTGAGTAGCTTGAAGGCGAACTTCATTTTAATCGAATGGTGTTTTGTGACGAAGCTAACTCTTGGTTCAATGGGCTTGTGAACAAACAAACTTTCCATTTTGGATTGAGGCAGAGCCAGATGATACTCATGAGACTTAATTCCACCCATAAAAGTGCACTGTTTGAGGTGGTCCTCACTTTGGTGGTTTCATCGGTCTTCACATTTCCAAAAATGAGGCCGGTTAAAGTGTAACACTCAATGAACAACAATGATAATCCAACAAAATTCAATTCACGAAATAATAAGTGAATTACAGACCATCCGATTTGACACCACCCGATTTATTCGTTTGGGGCTATGCTGATAGACCGCAAACTATTCAGGTCCTATAGACCAATGTTCAGCGCTCAAAATTATACCGACAACATGTGCTTCTTCAAAAACAGCCGAGAAATCCATATGGCGGAAGCACCCTCTCTGTTAATTATAATGACCATGATTGCTGTGGCTCATTTCCCTTATAAGATCTTACACTGATTTGTATGCCGCACAATATGCTTCAGCCGCTTCTAGAGTGTAACTTTGGACTCGTATGTTGTTCTACTTGGATTGTGTAGGGTTTTTTTTTCCAATAAGGACTTGACAACTTTTTTTTTAAATAAAACGCAAACCATTTGAGTTATTTCAAAAACTTTATTATCGGCTTGAAGTACAATCAAAACATTTATGAATGGAACTTGACTTCGCTCATATGGCCACCACGGGCACGTATGCAGCGGTCGATTCTTTGGACCCAATTTTCAACGACTTGGCCACACATTTCGGCCGAAACGGCCGCTATTTCGCGTTCAATGTTGGCTCTGAGCTCTTCCAACGTCGTCGTCGTGTTGGCATAAACCAATGACTTAACGTAGCCCCACAGAAAATAGTCAAGCGACGTTAAATCGCACGAACGGGGCGGCCAATCGACTGGCACATTTCTTGAGATAACACGCTCACCATACTTACTCTTCTATAAATCGATTGTAGCGTGTGCTGTGTGGTGTCATCCTGTTGAAACCACATGTCGTCCAAATCCATATCTTCCAATTTGGCCAAAAATAATCGGTGATCATGGCGCGATAACGCTGACCATTCACAGTAACGTGACGATCGTTATCGTCGACGAAAAAATATGGCCTAATAACGCCGCCGGCATGCAAACCGTACCAAACAGTTATTTTTTGTGGATGATGTGGATTTGCAACCGACCAATAACGCATATTTTGCTTATTGACGAACCCATTGAGCCAAAAATGAGCTCGTCACTGAAGATGATTTTGCGATGAAATTCATCATCTTGGCGCATCTTCTCCAGAACCCTATCGGAGAACGTACGTCGCTTCAAATGGTCCATCGGCTTCAATTCTTGAGTCA
The DNA here is from genome assembly GCA_949129095.1 of Volucella bombylans. Classification (NCBI taxonomy): domain Eukaryota; kingdom Metazoa; phylum Arthropoda; class Insecta; order Diptera; family Syrphidae; genus Volucella; species Volucella bombylans. The sequence goes on from OX422141.1 coordinate 206,221,902, forward strand.
GCTTGATCTTGTATGGGTGTGGTCTGAGCGATGCCCAATTCTTGAGAAAGCCGTGGAATGACTGATTTGGATCATTTGCTACGGACGCCTGAACGGCAGCGATATTTACGACACTTCGACCAACCCGTTGTCTCACTGACACGGCAACATCACACAACGAATATGTAGACTCAAATTTTTGCATTAAACTTGTTATTGCTTGTCTACTCGGGCGAGAATTACGACCGAAAATTGGAGTTAACGCTCTTAAAGTTGCAGTCACCGACTCCGAATTTCGGTAGAAAATTTTTATAATTTGCAGACGTTGCTCGTTCGTGTACTTTACCATGATGAAAATGTTGAGTTTACTGAATAAATTGACAGTGACAGTTTGATAATTAGTGAAGGAGTGCGTTCACAAATTAAATTCAAAGTTGTCAAGTCCCTATTGGAAAACCCTTTATTTGTTCCTGGTAAGTTAAAGCGTAGCACTCGTTCGTAAAAGTGTAGAATTCTAGTTTGTTAAAATAGGACTATTAAGATTAGTATAAATATTTTGTACACCGAGATTAAATATCAACAGTTATAATAGCCACGTATCGTCAAGATTTTTTACTGATTTGTTCTGTCTAGATAATCTTTACAAGATATCTTTGAATTTGAATTTAAAAGCATCTACTGACGTCTAGGATGTGCATGACCACCTTACGTGTGACGCACTTTATTATCTCACGTATCTTAGATTTCGGATTTTACTTCTTTCACATGTGTATGGGTTTTAATGTAGAGACTTTTTCATGTCACAATGATTATATGAATATTGTGACGTTTATTGATTATTGTGATAAACACTGTAGCTCTGACTTTGATGAATTGTGGGGCCATTAGACAGTATTCTGATTCAGACTTCCATGACTTTTTAAACTTCATACATATATAGAAAAAACTCATCGATGATTGATTGATTCGATAGCCTACATATAAATGATTCACAAACGATTGAATCTTATTTGATTCAATTATAGGTAGTCTTTCTGGTGATGCAACTCGATTAACGTCATAAATTGATATTTCCTTACGTCAAAGTATCATGTTTACGATGTAATTGCATGACTTGTAAACTGGAGTTATAGGAAATAAAAGAGCCACACAACATAGGTATACTCGTTGCACTTTGATGATTTTGCTTTGAGTCTTTCGAAATAATAGACTCTGTATTTATTTAATCCATACCATCCAAGGGAAAGTGCCCAAATCCCTTAAAAGACTATTCAACTCCAGTTAATGCTATTTGTGGCCTGCACAATACAGGTTAAGTTTTCCTTTTTCACTTTCAGCATTGACAACTATAATTACAAGTCTGCACTAATTGATGGATCGCGTTGAATGCCCAATTAAGACAAACTCCTCAGTCGGAACTGTTTCAAAATATTTCCGAAATAACTAAATTTCCTATTACAACCAGTAACCAGTAAGCAGTAACCACCGCTCTGCCATGAAAGATACATATCTACATCTACTCGTAAACACTGCATACTCGTACAGCCTGCCCTAAACCATGACTAAATAGTTTCATTTAAAATGCTCACTTCTCTACACTATAATTACTGTCACACATCGACATAATGAATTCCTCGAAAGTGAAAGCTTTTCACCTCCCTAGAGTATGACCAAAACCGAATGTCAACACATGTTTCCCAGAGGTGTGTGTACTCGTTCGAGGTATCAACTTTAAAAAAAAAAGCAAGAAGAAGCCGAAAAAAAAATAATAAAAATTAAACATGTTGTTATAAAAAATTGCTGCGTGCAGCTCAAGCGCAATTTCAATCAGTCGCAGTAAATAAAGTAACGAGATAAGCGGAAGCCATGAAAATCGACAGCCCGATTGGTTTGGTTTGGATGAAAGTTACCCGCGCACTCAACCTTGTACCTACGATGGGTAGCAGCTACATAGGAACGTTATGTGACATAACATTCAAGTACCAGTACACTTACCTCATAATGTAAATAGATGACCGATTAGGAAGCTGCTCCCTGTTTACCAGTGATAATGTATTTCTTGAATTGATGATCGGTAAACAGCTCACCTCGAACGAAAGTGCATCTCTTTCGATTTGTTGACGGCAACCACTGCCGTCATTATATCGCAAACTTTCTTTTAACAAATGTTGTGAGACATCTCATGTCAGTCATGTCAACTTTGTTCATTACTGGCATCTGACAAAATTGCCTAACTGATACAGATACAATCAAAAGAAAAGATAAAATAGAAAGTCGTGCTGTGTTAGAAGAACGCCACGCACCAGCTATTTCGAAAATACAATAATGATGTCGCGCACATTAATTGTGCTTTAATTACCATTTTATGGGATTTATGGTCGCGAAATAGTCATTTGTCTCATAAAATTCCATTTTGTTTACGTACTATGATTTCACTACTTGGGGTAGGCCCTTGACAGGTGGTAAGAGCGTAACTTCTATGAACTCAGTGATTTTTGAACTTTGTATTACGCGCACCCTACCTCAGAATGCATAACATCATCAATCTTTTATATTTCTGGAAACGGCAAAAGAGATATTATTCTTTAGGCTTTTTACAATCATGTTATGAATCATGTTACGAATTTGCGTCTACCGGCGTCACAGTAAAGTTCATCGAAGTCTGCCTTATCTCGATGGTGTGAATACAATTTAGCTCCTGGACTTAGTTTTGATTGATATCCCACAGATTCAAATAGTGAAACTAACGGTTTTCGATGTTATTATTAGTATAGATCTACAACCAGCTTCGATAATATTAAATATCAGTGGCCCAACTCTTGTGAGTGATTTTTTTTTTAAAAAACGTAGCAGCTTCGAAAATGGCCTGAGGCTAATCAACTTTGCGGCTTACCGCGGCGGGTCGAAACGTCATAATAGTTAAAATACGTTTCCCGCACCTCAACATAAACAAGGAAATCGGTCAGAGTGTTTATGTTGCAACCGACGTAAGACACAGCTCTAATACTGAGGAGGTTTCGAGGAGCCAAGATCGACCCAGACCTTATTGTTAACAGATTGCGAACACGACAAAACACCGAAGAAGTGCTATGAAGAAATTTGACGTTTCCCCAAATGAATATGAGAATATGAGTGGCAACATTGGCAGTTAGCTATCAGACACCGCATCTGATGTGCTAGGATTCACCAGACCTCCACGACGAAACCCCTGTTTTGACAAAGAGTGCCGCAAGGCGCATGCTAACATTAGCCTAATATGCGCTCGCAACCCCGCAGAGGAGAAAGATGACAACACCAAAAATAGCTTCTTGAACAAGATCTACGAGCATTGCTCTAGCTACGGCATTAAAATTGTCCTCGGCGATTTTAATCCAAAACTAGGAAGAGAGGGCATCTTTGGTAGTACTGTTTGAAAGTGTAGCCTATACGATACCACCTCTACTTCCGATAACGGATTCAGGCTAATCGACTTTGCGGCGGGGCGAAACATTGTTGTAGCTAATACGCGATTCCCACATTTCGATATTCATAAAGGGACTTCAAGATTTTCTGATCAATCAACCGTCAGCCAAATTGACCACATTGACCACATTGTGATCGACTCAAGTCGAGTATTATAGACGTTTGAATGTTCTCAGGGGCCAACATCGCAAAGGCAAGCTGATAATGTGAGAAAGTCTTTTTTTTATAATTTACGCGCGCCTAAGGGGTTAGATACCCTTTTACTGTTGCCTGGTCGCGGGCGGAAAGGTAGAAGGAGGAGGAAGGAAAATTGTTTTGTAGTGATTTGAAACTCAGGTGTGTTTGGTTTCGATATTCGCTCTCCAGGGGTAGGAGTCCGAATAGGACGGAGAGTTTTTTCTTCACTCAGAGTGATTCGAGTATAATTCACAGTATTCTTTTTCTGTGCTTGAAACTCTACAACAGCCAAATCTACGTGTCAGTGTTATGCCTTCACACGTAGAATTTTTCTGTCTGAGTTCCAATTACACAAATGACTTGCCATGGGCAGGATTTGAACCTGGACCCTCCGAGTGAGAAGCGATTGCTAGTACCACTACACCACGGTCTGACGTCGGATGGCTACAATCGCAAGAGATCACCAAATCCTCTTCCAATCGAGTGTCCCTTAAACTCTTAAGAGGTCCTATTTCACCAGCATCAAGTACCCAAGACCAGTGGTAACATTGCTAATAAGCCATTAGAGATGCCGCCTCTGATGTCCTGGGTTTGATGACAAGTGCCGGCAAGCAGAGCAAGATGCATATAAAGCGGCGCTGCATAGGAGGACTAGGGCTACTCAAAAGCCCCACGAGCTGAAGAGGAGACATGAAAACCTGCTTGAAAAGCGCACGGTCAAGGATATTTAGAGATGCTACTCCAGGAATAAAGAGTTTTACCAAAAGCTAAAAAAAAGACATGTATGCTGCGGATACAAACCCCGAACCGAAGCTTGTAGAGACGAACGAATGAACGTAGTAGAAGCCGTTCACCAACAACTGATTGGTCCATATCAATGTGTCTTTACGCCAGAAAAGTCCATCAACGACCAAATATTCACACTACGGTAGATCTAAGAAAAAAACCCATCAGCTCCAAATCGATACACTCCACCTATTCATCGATTCTAATACAGCGTATGGCAACATCTATAGAGACGATCTGTACAGAGCAATGCCATTCGCGACCATGAACATCATTCTTGGAAGAATAGTGCAAAACTCATGCGCCAACACAAGAGGTACAATCTTTCAAAAGTTCGTCCACTTACTCGCATACGCCAATGATAGTGACATAATCGGAAGAAAGCAGCGTGAATTCAGTAGCGCTTTGGCGAAGATGTCAACTAGGGCAAGAACAAGTGCATGCTGTCAACCAGAAATGACACCCAAAACCGGCTTCTCGAATAGAACCTAACCCCCGACAAATATAATTTTGAAGTAGTTGAGGACGATGTCTACGTAGATCAAACGAAACAAGAGGCATACAAGGCACTTTGCCTTGGAAGAGAGCAGCTCATGAACTTTATGAGCAAAGGAGATAGGAGGAATACAGGCTTCTCAGAAACAATAGAAAGAAGCAGTAAGTGTTCGATTACTTACTTACTTACTTTAAGTGGCGCTACAGTCCGGGGTGGACCTGGGCCTCAGTCAACAAGCTCCTCCAGCTAGCTCGATCCCTAGCTAGCTACCTTCAGTATCTCACGCTAAGTTGGCTGAGGTCCCTGGGGGTGGACGTGGTGTAATGGTACTAGCAATCGCTTCTCACTCGGAGGGTCTAGGTTCGAGTCCTGCCCATGGCAAGACCGTTTTTCATTTGTAATTGGAACTCAAACAGAAAAATTCTGCGTGTGAAGGCATAACACTGACACGTAGATTTGGCTGTTGTAGAGTTTCAAGCACAGAAAAAAAAACTGTGAATTATAACTCGAATCACTCTGAGTGAAGCAAAAACTCTCCGTCCTATTCGGACTCCCCCCCCCCCCCCCCCCCCCCTCTGGAGAGCGAATATCGAAACCAAACGCACCTGAGTTTCAAACCACTACAAAACAATTTTCCTTTCTCTTTCTTCTACCTTTCCGCCCGCGCCCTGGCAACAGTAAAAGGGTATCTAACCCCTTAGGCGCGCGTAAATTATAAAAAAAAAAAAAACTTGCGTGCGCCACCTGAGTCTTGCCCGTCATCTACTGCACTGTCCCTCGGGAGCGGATTCGAAGACTTTTCGGACCGGAACATTGGTATCCATACGCTCTACATAACCCAGCCATCTTAGTCTTTGGAAGAGTGCTTCTGGTTAGGTCGATGTCGCTGTACAGTTCGTAGAGTTCATTCACCGTCAATGCAGACGGGACCGAAGATCGCCCGAAGAATTTTTCTCTCGAAGCAAGCAAGAACACCCTCATCCATTCTTGATACTGTCCATGCCTCTGCGCCATATAGTATAGCAGGACCGGGATTATTAAGGTCTTATATTCGTAAAGGGTGACTTTTGATGTCCGAGAGAGGGCTTTGCTACTCAATTGTCTTCTCAGCCCAAAGAAACAGCGGTGGGCAAGAGTTATTCTTCGTTTGATCTCAGCGCTAGTGTCGTTGTCTGTATTTATAGCGGAGCCTAGGTAGACAAAGTCCTTAACTACCTCAAAGTTATACCTGTCGAGGATGACGTTTTGCCCGAGACGTTGGTGTTGGTTGTCCTTTTTGCTTGACAGCATATACTTGGTCTTGCCCTCGTTGACCGCTAAAACCATTTTCGCCGCTTCCGTCTCAATACTCGCCACTGACATCACGCTGCTTTCTCCCGATTATGTCAATATCGTCGGCGTATGCGAGTAGTTGGACGGACTTTAGAAAGATAGTGCCTCTTGTGTTTGCTCGTGAGTTTTACACTATTCTTTCAAGCACGATGTTGAAAAAATCGCATGACAGCGCATCGCCTTGTCTAAATCCTTTCTTTACATCAGAGGTCTAGGTGAGATCTTTACCGACGTTGATGGAACAGCGTGCATTCTACGTCGTCATCCTGCACAGACGGACGAGTTTGGCAGGGATGCCGAAACTAGACATTGCTCTGTATAGTTGGTCTCTATAGATGCTGTCATACGCGGCCTTAAAGTCGATGAATAGGTGGAGTGTATCGATCTGAAGCTCATGGGTCTTCTCCAAAATCTGCCGTAGTGTGTATATTTGGTCGATGGTGGACTTTCCTGGCCTGAAGCCACACTGATATGGACCTATCCAGGTTGTTGACGAGCGTTCACACAATACAACAGATAAGATCTTGTATGCAATGTTAAGCAGACTGATGTCTCTGTAATTGTCGCAGTTCAGAGGGTCTCCTTTCTTGAGAATCGGACAAACAATGCTGAGATTCCATTCACCGGGCATACTTTCGTCCGACCATATTTTACAGATGAGTTGGTTATGCTCCGCTTTGAAGAGCTCGGCAGTCAGGCTGTCCGCTCCAGCAGCTTTGTTGGACTTAAGTTTAGATATAGCTATCTTCACTTCGTCCAGGTCGGATGGACGGAATTGTTGGCCATCATCGTCCAGGTTGAAAGGTTGATTCTGCCTGACAGCGGTATTTATCGCTATTATACAGTCTGCAGAAATGGTCTTTGAAAATCCTCAGCATCGACTGCGATACAGCCTTCGGTTCGTGGTTTGTTTCCGTGGCATCTTATTTTTACCTTTTGGTAAAACTTCCGAACCTCATTCCTCGACCGCGCGCTTCTCATGCTCTTTCTTCTTCCTCCTGAGAAGCCTCCTCCTCTTCCGATCATAGAGCTCATCAGCAGCTCTGGTCCTCCTATGCAGCGCCACTTTATATGCATCTTGCTCAGCTGCATGTGCTTGCCGGCATTCATCATCGAACCAGGGGTTACGTTATGGTGGACGAGTGAAACCCAGCACATCAGAAGCGGAACCTCTGATGGCGTTTTGGCAGTGTTTCCAATGGTCTTCAATGCTTGATGGTGGCGGTATTGGACCTCTTCAGAGATTAAGAGACACTCGATCGGAAAAGGACTTGGCGATCTCTTGCGATTGTAGCCGTATGACGTCGAATTTCCTCACAGCATTAGTTTGTCTTGGTGTAGTTTGTGATATCCGCAACCGTACCGAGTAATGGCTCTTCGGAACGTACGGACATCCATAATACTGGAGGAGTGTCTTGCGTCGATCGCAATGTGATCAATCTGGTTGACTGTTGATTGATCAGGAGTTCTCCAAGTCCCCTTGTGTATATCGAGATGTGTAAACCGCGTGCTAGCTACGACAATGTTTCGCCCCGCCACAAAGTCGATTAGCCTGAATCGGCTATCGGAGGTGGTGTCGTACAGGCTATATTTTCCGATTGTTCCACCAAAGATACCCTTCGTTCGATTAAGGGCGTGCAAATATGCTTTTACAGAGATGATGTCCGGATATTATATCAACATTTTAAAAGAACTTGTAAATGGATGCAAATACCAGACATTCACATGCAGAGATATGGAAGGGAACGTAGTGTATGTCACAGCCGGTGGTGGAAATCTGATGGTGAAGACAATCAACTTTCTGCTGGTAGCCAGAATGGACTATTCAACATAGACGATAATCGACAACAACTTCGACCATCCGACCGTGAAGAGGTTTAAATCAAATACCAATAAAGCAGCTGGCCTACTATTTACTATTATTTAAACCAGCGGCGATTGATTTGGTAAGAACCATACTCAAACGCATGTGTAAAATACGGTCGAATGAAAGTAAAATACCCGGTTATTGGTTATATCAGTATTATTGCCCGATCCTCAGGAATGGAGACGCTCTAAGCTGTACCAAGTATGGAAAAATCGCTCTCCATAACATCGCGCACAGTATTTATTCCATCGGACTATGTGCACGGATAAGACCTTACCATGGTATACCAGCAATTTGATAAATCCTTATCAGAGTAGTTTTAGCCCTGGTAAGTCTACCATCGGTCACTCAATGGCAGATCTTGGAAAAATCACTGGAATTTCAAATCGATACTCAACACTCGTTTATCGTTTTTAAAGCTCCCTATGATAGCATTTATAGAGACGGTCTGTATAGTTGTATATTATTTCCATTTATACTCTGCTTTGTTTAAGATATTATATGCATATTTAAGACTTGGTTAAAGCCGGAGATGTGTGATGATCTTTTTAAACTAAATAATTTTAAACTTAAACGCGCAGATAGATGTAATAAACTGGCAGGAGGGACAGCTATTTTTATTAGAAATTCGTTTAATCTTAATGTCATAAAGAAGTCGTCATTCAACGAATCAATAGAATATCTATTTATTGAAATAGTGAGTGAATGTGGTAAATTTTTAGTTGGTTGCATTTATATGGCACCTGATGTAGCGCTTTCTACTTTAGTAAGAAATCGTCTAAAAGAGTTAGTTCCCTTGTACACAGATATTCTGATTTGCGGAGATCTTAATCTTAATTTATTAGATAATAAAAATAAACATTTAATCGAAATGGTGGATTCTTTTGGCCTAAGTTTTATTAACACCAAGCAGCCCACACATTTTAAACCAAATTGTACATCCACCTTGTTAGATGTTTTTCTAGTTTCTCGCAACAACTTGGTTATGCATTATGACCAACTTCTGGCACCTGCTTTCTCACATCACGACTTAATTTTCGTGACACTTAACGCGCTTTTTACCAATACAGTGGATACGTCTGCAATCTACTACGATTATTCGGGAATAAATTTAGTGGATCTGTTCAATGATAGTCGAAACGTTGACTGGTCACCTGTTTACTCAACATGTGATGCTAATAAACAGATTGAATTCTTCAATAATAATATTTATTACCTTTTTAACAATCATGTGAAAGTAAAACATAAAAAAATTAAGAAAAATAATTGTCCATGGATAACACAAGAAGTAAGAAACCACATTAAGGCGCGTGATGATTTATATGCGAGATGGCGAAGACATAAATGTTCTGTTATTCATAATGAATTCAAGGTTGTCCGCAATGCAGTCACTTATCTTATCACTTATCTGGTGATTCAAGTTCCACTTTTTGGAAAAACGTTCGTCAGGCTGGAATAAGTCTAAGTAAGCAATCTGTTATAAATCAAATAAATATCGAGGAATTGAAGGGGAAATTCGTTCAACCTCAATCGACCTTAAGCTCACACGCTCCTAATTCCTATACTAATCAAGGAGAAACTTTTTCACTTTCTTGTGTTGACATAGCGGTGATTGGCCATGTAGTTTTAAAAATGAAGTCAAAAGCTATTGGTTCAGATAACATCCAACCAGGATTTATTAAGACTCTCCTACCCGTTTTACTACACCAGATAACGTTTATTTTTAATACCATTTTGAGCACTTCTGTTTTCCCTGATATCTGGAAAGTAGCCAAAGTTTTGCCATTACCTAAGCCCTCCCCAGCTAACCAAACCGAATACCGCCCAATCCCCATTTTGCCATTTTTGAGCAAAGTTATGGAAACAATTATGAGCAATCAGATAAAGGTTTTTCTTAATAATAAGAAACTAATTGCTACCCACCAATCCGGTTTCCGTGCAAAACTCTGATCAAATTTTGTGAAGATATTCGTGCTGGGTTCGACAAGGATATGGTGGGATTGATTGTATTCTTGGATTTTTGAAAGGCATTCGACAGCGTCAATCATAGCATTTTATTGAATAAACTTAAGACTAAGTTTTCCTTTGAAAACTCCTTATGCAACATGATCAAATCATACCTTTTTAATAGGTCACAGTATGTGTTTCACGAAACTAAGTGCTCTAGTAGATTAAAGGTTCCAATGGGCGTCCCACAAGGATCTGTGCTAGGACCCCTTTTATTTTCCTGTTTCGTTAACGATATAATTGAATGTTTCACAGACTCGTCTATGCAGACGATGTTCAAATTTATAAAATGTTTCCAAAAGTGGATATAATTCCAGCCTCCAGCAGAATGAATCAGGAATTGTGTAAAATCTCATCTTGGACGGCTGAAAATGAGTTGAAGATCAATCTAACAAAAACCAAAGCCATGATCTTAAGCAGAAGCAGATGTAAAGAATACTTCCCTACTCTCCTCCTCAACCAGAACCCAATTGCATATGTGGAAAACACAAAAAATCCTGAGGTTTACTTTAATTTCTACCTAAACTGAGATGTACATATAAATAGGACAGTTTAAAAAATCTGTGGTGCGCTTCGAGGCCTAAGTCCCACAGCAAAGTATTTACCAACCAATGTGAAGCTCAGATTATTATTATATTTGCTAACATGAACTTTGAGTCCAAGAGAAAACTTACTGTTGCATATAACAGCTGCGCAAGATATATATTTGATCTCTAAACTCTAAACAAATAGCAGGCTGCTCCTTATCAAATCTTTTGAAATATCGAACTTTGTTGTTATTAAAAAAAAGTAACACAATCTAAAGAACCAACATATCTTTTTGACCATATCAAGTTTGTAAGAAGTAATCGGACATTGCAAATATTTCTACCTATCTGGGTAGTACCTTGTCACCTCAAAGCAATTTTTTGTTCATGCTGTTCAACTTTGGAACCAACTTCCCCTCAGTATTAAACCCATGAGCAACACAAACACTTTCGCGAAAAAGGCTTTTACATTTTTTGCCGAAAACTCCTAATTCCTGCATTTACTCGTATGTTTTATTTATTTTACATGTTCTAAAATACAGAATTCCCTTTATAAGTTTAGGTGTCGTTTATTATTCCCCTACATAAAAAAGGTAGAAAAGACGATATTTCCAACTACCGACCAATTGCTAAGTTGTCCTGCATACCTAAGCTTTTTGAGAGCATTGTCTATGACATAATGCTTTTCCATTGTAAATCTATTATTTCCGCAAACCAGCACGGATTTTTCAAAGGCAGATCTACGACCACCAACTTAACGGAATTCGTATCAAGCACTTTATGTGCACTGGAATCTGGAAATGAAGTTGATGTGATTGCCACCGATTTCAGCAAAGCCTTTGATAGAATTGCTCATGATATAATCCTTCTAAAATTAAAGGCTCTTGGTTTCCAGATAAACTTTATAACTTGGGTTCAATCCTATTTAAATGAACGACTTTACTATGTTCTATTTAGGTCCATGGTTTCTGACCCAATTAAAGCCTCCTCTGGTGTACCCCAAGGCAGCCACCTTGGTCCCTTATTATTTATTCTGACCATTAATGATGTTGCTTGTATCATTAAAAATTCATACATATCTGTTTACGCAGATGATATGAAAATATTTAGATATATATCATCTTCCTCAGACAGCTTACTTCTGCAGCAAGATCTAGACAGGTTTTGTACTTGGTGTCAGAAGCATTTTCTTGAGCTTAACGTCAATAAGTGCCAGGCTATAACTTATACCCGTCGAAAACGCCCCCCTATTTCACCTCGTTGCTATCTAATCTTTAATCTGTCTGTTCCCTTAGTGAATGAGTTGCGTGATTTAGGTGTTATCTGCGATAAGGAACTCAATTTGGGTTCTCACATTGATAGTATAATAAAAAAAAGCCAACTCTGTCCTTGACTTCATCAAGCGCTGGTCTAAGTAGTTTTCCAATCTTTATGTTACCAAATCTTTTTACATAACCCCTACTACAGAACTCACATCCTCCGGATAGAAGCTGTTCAACGCAGGTTTTTACGCTTTGCTTTACGTGGTCTTCCCTGGGATGATAGCCAAAACTTACCACCTTACACTGACCGGCTGAAACTTATAAATTTACAACCCCTTTCTATACGCCGAAAAGTAGCCGACATTCTCTTTATTCATCAAATTTTAGTAGGTAATATCGACTGTCTTTCCTTACTTCAAATTATTTCTTTTAACACCAATCCCCGCAATCTTAGGTCTGTGCCACTTTTCCGGCTCAATCTTCACAGAACAAATTACGGACACCTGGAGCCAATGTCTAGGATGCTTCGCGAAGTTAACGATGTATACTGCCTTTCTTCGACTACCATCTCAGCAAACTCTCCCTCAAGAACATACTTATTTCCACCTATGACTCACGTCCTTATTTTCTTTAACCGCTCCCACCCTTTAGTTTTTAAGTGAAAATGTTAGTTTTAAGTATATATTTGCTTGCAATAAGCTTAATAAATCTGTCCGGGATTGACCCGGGCCGCAAAATGTAAAAAAAAATTAAAATGTGTTAACTCTGAAATGTAATGTAAGCATGTGCACCTTAAAAGATGTATAATTTATATCTTATATGTACAATGAATATAACAGTAAATAAATAAATAAATAAATAAATAGAGGCAGGTAAAGTTGTGACATCCCTGCCAAACTCGTCCATTTATGAAGGACGATTTATTGTATAGGATGACCATGAAGACGGCCCGTTGGTTCAAAAATGCCGGTAATAACACCTCTGAGACATTTTATGTCAAAAAAGGATTTAGGCATTGTGACGCTCTCTCAGGTGATTTCTCCAACACCCTACTTGAAAGAATTGCGCGAAACTTACTATAGGCACAATACTTCAAAAATATTAACAACAATTTAAAAAGAAATCAGTGATCTGAAATGTTTACGGCCATTGAAGCAGAAGTGGGCAAGTTGGGTTTAGTAGCAAATGTCCCAGGACACCCAACACTAACAGCTTGGACAGCACGTCACAAGGGCAAATTGCAACTTTGAGGTTGCATAAGACTTTGTCTATCAAGTCTCTGCTGTAAATTCAACCAATGGCACCATCGTAGGGATCAAGTGAAATATTCTTACCAATAACGGTTTCTTTTGATTAAGATGGCAATTGAAAAATAGGTCACTCTCACAAACAACGAAGAATGCAACATAGTCCTACTGTATGGTGCGAAAGTATGAACGTTATGGCCTTGCTGACTGCGAGATGGAAATTCTTTGGTTGGTTTGTGGCCCCGTCTGCATGAACAGAATTCGCAGAGGAGATTATTACAACGAACAATATGTTTCGTTCAAGAATATATTAGTAAATAGCCTTTTCAGAACTAAGCATTCCCATCCTCTTGAATGTTTTAGCAGAACCAAACCAATTACTCCTATTCCAACTGATTGATACCATCTTCAGCTCTTCGTCCTATTCACAGTCACATCCGCAGTCTCATGCAAAGGGACTTCATTTTAGACAAACAAATGTTAGATGATAAAACATTGACGTTTTCAGTGGGTACGACGTTACACTTCCTCTTCAATAAGTGATTTTTCACTTACATAAATCGCTTTCCATAAGTACGAGTAGCCCACCCATTTGTTGTCCGCCGTCACCAAGATTGCAGTGCCAACCTATACATTAGCGTGTAATTTGCTTGAAAATCTTGACCAGGTTTTGATTGAAGATAGTTAGTTAGTTGGTAGAAAAATTAACGAAGATATATTTGTGCGATTATATATCATTTGAGTGCATCATCTGTCAGCTTCATCTTAACCGCATACGGGTTCTGCTTCTGAGCAAGATAAGTGATGCAAGATGCTAACACAATTTCATTTTCATTTACAATGTTTAGTAATACATCTACGAGTATGTTACTATATATATTTACGTCAACCTTAGTCACAAGATCTAATCAAATGTAATTTGTTTTATTTTTCTTTTAGATAATGATTTTAAAGTGGTGCTGTTTATAATACTGAACTAAGTCTATCGCAACATAACTGGAAAACTATTGTTAGAAAAACTCTTGGACTTAAGAGAGGCGTACAGCTTTTGTTGACAGTTCTTCTTAAAATGCCATATAAGATGAGTAGCAATACATCTTTAGAAAATTCATCGGATCCAGATTTTAATGAATATTTGAATGAATATCTTACTCAAACGAATTCGTCGAACGAGCCAATATTACACTACGAAGGTAAGAATTCATTTAATTGTTTCAAATTAAGTTTAACATAATTTATATATTTAAATAATATTGACAATTGTTAAGTATATAGCAGACAATCAAAGAAAAATAAACAAATAAATAATGCTCTTTGTTGCTCGACGATGTTGTCTTCTCGACGAATGGCCACTGTGTATGTTGTCAGTTCGGCTATCCTGAATTCATCATGTCCCCACAATCATATCCTAATTGTCTTCACCGTCACCAGCTTTGTCATTGGTCCGGATGGAAAGAAAAGTTTGTGTCCTCTCCAACAAGGCACTAGTCTGGCAACTCGTACAATTGCCTTAGATTGTCCGAATTCATCACCGTGCTGAATCGATGTTGATTTAACTGCATTCCAGGAATACCCTCAACAACGTAGCGATCATTGGCCAGCACCTTACTTGCCATATATCGCGCCCGGTAAAGAGTTTCTACGGGATTCACCTGTCTCAGCTGCTTCATGTTCGACTTATGCTGTCTCAAGTCATTGGGCCCCCGCCCAATTATCAAGGCTTCGCCCTTTAATGACGTTGTCTAATAATGAACGGGGGCAGAGCAAAGTACTGGTCTTATCGTAAACATCTTCAGATGACGCTACCAAAGGTTGCTACGATTTGATCAGTCACAAGCTGCCGGTCATAGGTCTTGTTGGCGGCTGGACCACCGGTAGTCCCTACCAGGACTTAAATCACGGTACCATGGGAGTCAGGAGCCCCCCGGATCTCGGTCCGGGCCTGACTTGTTAGAGGTAGGCCCCCTTGTGGGAGCGTCATGGTGGCTGTGGTTTAAACCCAAAATCGCGGGTAAGAGTCTTCCTATGGTTTTCCTTGGTTTTCCTTTTGGTTTTCCTTGGTTTTCCTTTGGTTGACTCAATGTGGAGTTGCAATAAGTGCTGGGTGCTGTGACCCTAAGAACAGTAAGAGGTTTTAGGTCGGCCTCGACTCATACCAAGGGTGGAACTTGTGCCGGCAACACAGTTCCGAATTGGTATCAAATAATGATTATCATTGTGAGCGATGGCAAGGCGTATCCTTGCTCCCATGGATGTATGGGCATCCCGTAGGTTTAAGCCCACACGGCAGGTACTTACGTTAAAAACAAGAGACATCTGTCTCAAGTCATTGCATTACTTTAGGCACATCTGGACCCTCTCGATATTCTGCAGTGATCTCCCTCTCCTCCGGCAAATTTCTCCCGACTCGACTGATTCAGCCTGTCCCAGCCCAAGTAACAATTTATTTTCCACGATGTCTCTCGGCAAATACATGGACAAAAGCTAGTGTGGACTCGCTTTCGTAGTAACTTTCTTGTATTTAGTCCTCATTGGATCGCACTCAAGTATCTCGTCCAATCCTTCTCAGCCCTTTCGACGGCACTAAAATGGTCCGGTTGCATCGCTCACATGTTGAACACCCGTGTCGTGTTCGTAGTCTTCACTGCTTGTAAAACGACGTACTTCGTAAAATTGTCCACAATTGTTAATATGTACCTGATCCATCCTAATTCCCGGCCGAGATGAATGGTTTCCTGTCTGCACTATGCAACTCGCCTTCCAGCTTTCCACAATTTCTTTTCGAGTAAGCGCGGTCCACACACGCTTTTATGTATTCTCGCGTGAAATCGCTCATCTTCGGAAACCAATATGCTTGAAGCACCCTGGTTAACGTCTTCTCAGACCTTAGGTGTCCTGCATCATCATTGCATGCGGTACCACCCACTTTTAAGCACCGTCCACTAACCGGAACAGCCGCATCCCTTTGAGTTTGTATTCCTTCTGCAACTGCCTTTTCACACTCTTGGATTCGGTTGACTCTTTTATGATTGTGCATAGCTTGTTATCCTGCCACTATATAGTCGCCAACCAATCATCGTCCGTAATATGCAGGTTAAAGACATGCAAGGAACCTTCTTCCATCACCTTCGGTTCTTCTACACATAGGCTGTAGTTTGAGTCATCACCTGCCCATGATCTTCTGTTTGTTTTACATCAACACGATCGTTTGACAATCAGTGGCTACCCTGAAGTCTTCCTCCAGAAGATAGGCCCGAAATCGATCGAGATTATCCATGGCCAACATTTACGACTATAAAACATAACTGGGCGCAGCAGCCAAATTTCTATCCCTGGTTGAAAGAGAATTCCAGCCAACCCCATCCGCGAAGAGTCAAACAGCATCAGCACTGGCGGATCGCTGAGGATGTCCTTTAGCTTCCGGAGGAGGATGCTTCCTGTTGTATTAACCACTTGAACTCTCATGGATGTTTTTCGCCATCGTCTTTCGTCGGCTGGGTTTCAGACCATCCTTGTCAAACTTGTAACCAAGAAATTCGATGTTGGTTTTAAGAAAAATGAAGAACCTTCACAGCTTATCCAAGCTTTTCTCCACCGTCTTGCTTGCTATGATGGTGTCGTCTAGATCACCGCTGCATCACCCTTCTTCAATGATGACTTTAGCGATTTCATGCATTCTATTGAATTCAAAGAATCCCTCGTCTGTTGTGAAAGTAGTGTATTTCTTGCTCTGTTCCACCATACGGATTTCTTTGTACCCTGGCGATATGTCCAGTACGGTGAAAAATGAGTTTGCACTTAGTGACGTCAACACGTCGTCAATCCCTGGCATGGGAAATATTCGCTCAACCATGACTGTGTTGAGTGCTCGGAAGCCGTTGCAGAACCTATTTGAACCGTCTTTCTTCTTCGTCAGGACATTCGGTTGCTCTATGATGCATCTTACGCGGGCATACCACTCACTATAAATTACGGTTGGGATTGGTGGTGGGGTTTTCTTAACATCGGGAGTTTCTTTAAAGTACTTTCTTTGAGTCAACTTACGGTCTTTAATAAAAAATATTAGTTTTCGTTCTGTTTGTAAATGATAAGCATTAAAGAATGCACACCCTTAATTAGTCAAATGCATGAGGGCGATGTCTGTCCAGATATCAATCAAAGAAAAGGATCGCAAATGCTTGAATCTGGTGATCACGCCGACCACACTACGTCAGTCTTCAGTGAGATCAGATGCCCGGGAAACATTTCTCTCTGAATATTTTTGGAAACATAACTATCCCAATACCTCTTCTTTAACAACGAGCTGGAAAATGTGGCCGTTGATCGTTAACCGTAAAGGTATCAATAATCTGTCTTAGACTAAACATTTACAATTGAAACAGAGGACTTCTTCTGGAGAAATGGAGTCATTAAAGCCCTCATAAAATACATAACTGGTGTGATTAGCCCCAGAGGTCAAGCTTCTTGTTGGGTCACTCTTTTTGGAATATGCCTTCGAGTCAATTTAAGCAATAAATACCGAAACCTTTCATACGTATGTTGCTAAGTTCGCCCTATTGTAAAAGGTGTAATCAGGACAAAATTTTACGTACTCCGACTCTGCTTTTCAGTGCCAGCGAAGACAAGTCCAATAAACTTTCTCTCACAAATACAAATATGTCCCGGCTGAGGGAGACCATGCAGCAGATTACCTTTGTTCTCGGATCGAGTTGGATGCTATAAAACAATCTCTGTGGGCAAAGACTTCTTTCACTCTATCCAGAACAGTGTCTCTATATTTGTTAAAATATAGATATTGATCTAGCCAGATTCTACGTTTAGATAAGCAACTGCTATCCCATGCTGTCCCACGATCGAAGATGTCCACCCATTCCTTTTAGTGTCCGCAGAGCTCCCAGGCAGTGTAGTTATTGACGACTGTTTTCCAGAACAGACCACTCTGACAAAGAACTATCTGGAACACTATACTCCTTGCATATCCTTTTTACTGAAATTTATACGTATGTCGAAGAAAAATAAGGAAGCGCTTCAGTGATGAGACGACCAAAGTACCAGGACCACCACATCAGCGCCGAGTACTTGAAGCGTGATGCAAGTGTGGAAGGAAGCGTTCCAGAATGTGGTGCCACTCATTCCCAGCACAGTTAGGTGTTAGCAAAAGCGTAGTGCCTCGTCACGATTCCAGTAAGCAGTCTGCAGTCGTTGAATTCTTAGAGATGTCGAGAAGAATTCGTTTGGTCTCCCGGCAACCGAGAGAGTCATGTCATCTGCAGTTATGCTCATATCAAACCCAACTATCAATGGACGCAGGCAGTGCTGACGCCAGTTTGGGTCCTGAAAAAACTCTCGTCTGAGCCTTACTTATAAAGTTCATCGGAGATTCCATTTCCCATGATCCCATTGTGACCTGGCTCGTTGAATTCAGCCTTTGGACTGCGTTCAGTGAAGTCTTGCATTCTCGAACTAGCTTGTAAAGACTGAGGTGTCAACTGTTTATTTACAGGAAATGTAATATCCGTAGACATTAACCGTGACTTGCGGCGGATGATTTTTAATTTGTTTATAACAAGCATTTTTTGTTACTCTCATATACGAGTATATAGGGTTTTCCAATAAGGACTTGACAACTTTCTTTTTAAATAAAACGCAAACCATTTGAGATATTTCAAAAACTTTATTATCGGCTTGAAGCACAATCAAAACATTTATGAATGGAACTCGACTTCGTTCATATGGCCACCGCGGGCACGTTTGCAGTGATTATTTGGACCCAATTTTCAACGACTCGGCCATACATTTCGGCCGAAACGTCCACTATTTCGCGTTCAATGTTGGCTCTGAGCTCTTCCAAAGTCGTTGGCATTAAATCTTGACAGAAAATAGTCAAGCGGCGTTAAATCGCACGAACGAGGCGGCCAATCGACTGGCCCATTTCTTGAGATAACACGCTCTCCATACTTACTCTTCAATAAATCAATTGTAGCGTGTGCTGTGTGGCTTGTAGCATCATCCTGTTGAAACCACATGTCGTCCAAGTCCATATATTCCAATTCGGGCCAAAAATAATCGGTGATCATGGCGCTATAACGCTGTCCATTCACAGTAACGTGACGATCGTTATGGTCGACGAAAAAATATGGCCCAATAACGCCGCCGGCATGCAAACCGCACCAAACAGTTACTTTTTGTGGATGAAGTGGTGATTCATGAAGCACATGTGGATATTCATCCGACCAATAACGCATATTTTGCTTATTGACGAACCCATTGAGCCAAAAATGAGCTTCGTCACTGAAGATGATTTTGCGATGAAATTCATCATCTTGGCGCATCTTCTCCAGAACCCAATCGGAGAACGTACGTCGCTTCAAATGGTCCATCGGCTTCAATTCTTGAGTCAGCTTGATCTTGTAAGGGTGTAAACCAAGATCCTTACGCAAAATACGCCATAATGTGGTCTGAGCGATGCCCAATTCTTGAGAACGCGGTGGAATTGACTGATTTGGATCGTTTGCTACGGACGCCTGAACGGCGGCGATATTTTCGACAATTCGACCAACCCATTATCTCACTGATGCGGCAACATCACACAACGAATATTTAGACACAAATTTTTGCACTAAACTTGTTATTGCCTGTCTACTAGGGCGAGAATTACGACCGAAAATTGGAATTAACGCTCTTAAAGTTGCAGTCACCGACTCCGAATTTCGGTAGAAAATTTTTATAATTTGCAGACGTTGCTCGTTAGTGTACTTTACCATGACGAAAATGTTGAGTTTACTGAATAAAATGACAGTGACAGTTTGATGATTAGTGAAAGAGTGCGTTCACAAATTAAATTCAAAATTGTCAAGTCCCTATTGGACTTTCGGTCCCATCTTAAGTTGATGTACTTTGCGTATTTACCCCAGCTCACCGTGTGGCGCTCCCATTATTCCGATTTGAGTTCTGTTTTCTTTGTTAAGTTGGTAAATCTGTTGTTGATATTCCCCCTAAATCTTAGCGTCATAGCTCGACATTTCCAAAAGTTACGTAGCCAAGAGTACATCTATCATTGTGTGTGTTGGCGATTTTTTACAATCTTACAGATGGATTTAAATTTGCAACAGCGAACTTGTATGTATTAAATTGTTTGCGTAAAAAATGGATTTAATGGTGCGCGAGCGTTGGAAATGTTGGAAAAGTGTTTCGGCAACGATTCTCTAAAGAAAGCGGTCGTTTACCATGAACGCAGTGGCAGACCATCGACATCGAAAACCGACGAAAACATTGATGAAGTAAAAGAAATGTTAGTCAATAACCGAAAATTAACCATCAGAGAGATAGCGGAGGACTTGAACATTAACTATGGATTCGTCCAAGACAAGTTGGTGCCGAAAGACCTTAATTTCATGCAAAAACGAGACCGAGTTGACGTCGCAAAAGAGATGATTTGCGAGGCTGAATCCGATCCCACATTCATCAAAAGGATCATTAGTGGAGACGAGACGTGGGTTTATGAGTACGACACGCAATCCAGACATCAGTCAAGTGAATGGCGTTCACCAAATGAGCCGAGACCAAAAAAACAACGTCGTTTTCAGTCAAAAAAGAAGGCAATGCTCACGGTTTTCATGGATTACAACGGTGTAGTGCATCATGAATTTGCCAGAAGGCCAGACAGTAAACAAAGAGTATTATTTGGGCGTTATGAGACGTTTGCGTGTAGCAATTTGCCGAAAGAGACCAGAATTGTGGGTAGAAAACTCGTGGATTTTGCACCATCATAACGCACTGTCGCACAGTGCCATCATTATTCGTAATTTTCTGACGAAAAATGCAACCAATACCATCCAACAGCCACCGAATTCACCTGATTTTGCTCCCTGTGACTTCTTTCTGTTCAATCGAGTTAAAAAACCCCTCCACTACGGGGAACGCGTTTCAGCAGCCGAGAGGAAGAAATGGAAAAATTGCAGGAAGCACTGATGGACATACCGACAACCGAATATAATATTTGATCAAGGTGGTATGTATATTTTATCAACATGGAATTGCTTTGCTGACATAATAAACCGCATATCATATATACGAGTATATACCATCTCCTATACCTTTTTGAAATTTAAACGCAGTTTACGAGGCGAGCTTATTTTTTTTTAAGCAGTTTGTTGTTCAGTTTCTAGCTATTAATGCCGATACATAATATGAGGCTTATGGTATACAATTTTGAATTGAAATTTGTCGTTTTTTTTTTAGGATTCTTTGAGAGCAAACTTTTCTTTTATTCCATTCCTTCAATACTTATTCAGCGTGGGTCCGTATCTAGGATAACATTTCTGCTACTCATAGAGTTAAATCAATTTCCATGAGCGGAGCCTATTTTATTTTGCCTGGATTCTCCTCCAAAAGGTCCCCTTACATTTGCTATATTGGGTCCGCTGGTTGTTCATGCTTGTTAGTGTCAATAGCTGTCGAATAGCTTTCACTACCTGAGGCACCAAGACTCTTGTTATTAGTAGTCAACCTGTTCTAGTGGTGTTTCAAATCATTTCAGCAGTAGATCAATGATTTTTTTATTTAACACTCTGTAAGGGAAGGACTTAGTTGCTTTTTTATTTCAGTTATTTTGCCCAGCAAACAATAATTTTAAAGGTATTGGATAAAACATACTTTAAAACTTGACCTTTCATATTTTCTAGTTATTTTCACTGAGTACTTATTCAACTTTAATGAATTTTTTTTTTTAATATTTTGCAGATGGCGAACTAGAGGCAGAATGGTTGAATGCAGCTGGATTTTCGCAGCTGACAAAACCCTTTGAACAGGTAATTTTCGACGCCACTGAACTCCTTTCAACTTAAACTGCTAAAATAAAATAAAAATGGCTGTATGTACTATAGTACATTAGCATTAGCATTATCTTTAATAGAAAATAGAATCCAAGTCCATACGAAGATAAACTAAGCTTCAGTGGCTGAACTGCTACTGGTATAGTAAATGTGCTATTTACCGTGACACATTGTAACAAAGTTATGCTTGCTGCAAGCAGAAAATTTTATACGACGTATCATATTACTTTGGCGTAGACAGTCGTATGGCGTGCCTTAAACGGCCACCTACTTATTGCCAAGTATGTATCCGCGGCATTATTTAATAACCGATTACAAAAAAATCCTGAGAAAAAACCACGATTGAAGCCAAGCAAAACAAGCCACTTAAACACGTACTGGACGTAGGAGGTTAACTCGAGTGCAAAAAATATGCTACGTAGTAAATGATTCGGTTAATGGCACCTAGATCACACCCACGGTTATACGAGTATGTACGAGCAGGTACACTTTTCTGAGAATAGGAATATTGAATTGCTTGAAATTCAAATCATTTATGATATTACAAGAACCTTGAATGGCTACCGTGCAGAACTATGCAAGCTGAATCCAAATCTTACACTTTGATTGCTACTATAGGTGCGAAAGTGAAGTGAAGAGTTAAGTGTTTACCACGTTAATTGGCAGAGTGTTGTTAGAATAGGTCGTTTTCCTTGATTAGTAAAATTAGTTTTTGGGTAAATCGACAAATTTCTGCCATGCACATAGGATATTCCGTGAAATTAGGTGTCTGAAGGGATACTTCTGCATTTTATTCGTTAAGCAAGCTTAAAATTCTTGTCAAAGCAAACAATTTGTAATCATAGTGACACTGTTCGTCTGAAAGCAGTTCTTTTACAATGCACTGTTATACGCACAATTTTTGGAAGAAGTTGCACTATGGAGTGCATAGGATACTCATCACAAATTGCAAGCATTCCCGCTCTCTGCCTGTGAATTTTAAAACTACAACAACTTAACTTCCAGGCTAGTTTCTTCATGTATGATACATGCACAAAGTGCTTTGCAGGATTTCATTGTCGAAATCGATTGTCTGCTCAGTTTCCTCATTATTTGCGAGGCCATTCTTCCATTCACCTATGAGTACGTCGTATACAATGCCTGATTATCCTGAGATATATCATGCCCGAATGTTAGACACCCGAAGGACGGTGTGTTGAGACCTTCGCTGCGGAAAACAACCTAATGCAGCTTGTAAATGAGCCCACGCGAATACCAGACGTTGATAGTCATACCGCCAACACCCTGGACTTGTTTTTAACTTCTCACCCTGATAAGTACACCATTGATGTGCTCTGCCCTCTAGGCTCGTCGAACCATTGTGTCATATCAGCTAATTTCTCGTACACCGACCGCACAGTTCGAGAAAAAATTCCTAAAAGAACCATATGGCAATACGAGAAAGCCAACTGGAGCGGTCTTAACAGCTTCTTTAGCAAATTTAACTGGTCGTTATGCTTCCTCGATAACGACGTAGATGCCGCTGCTGATATGATTACAGATACCATTCTCTTTGGAATGAGATCCTTTATTCCTCATCGGATGAAGAGTATCAAACCAAAAGAAAAGGCATGGTACGACTCGAGCTGTAAAGAGGCCGTCACGGTTAGACAAATGTTTTTTCGGTCCTCAAGACCAACCCGACAGAGGAAAACCGAAAAAAGTTCAAACGAGCCAGAAATGACTGCAACACCTTTCTTAAGAGTGTGAAATTCCAATACGACGAAAAACTGAGGCAAAAAATACTGCAATGTCCCAAAGGCAGTAAACATTTTTGGTCGTTCGTCAAAAACATTAGAAATTCCGCCTCATCCTCCATCCCAACGCTCATTTACAATGACATTCCAGCTGTCAGCTCTTTGCATAAGGCCAATCTGCTTGCTGCACACTTTGCGGCCAGCTCAACACTCCCAGATTGTGCTTTGTCTCCGCCTACACTTGAGTGCGTCGAATCTTCAATGGGACGAATCTACTTTCGCACTCGTGTAGTAGCAAGAGTACTTAAAGATCTCAACATACATAAATCCGCTGGTCCAGATGGTATATCTCCCCTTCTTCTGAAGAGGTGTTCTTCCTCGCTGGCAAAACCACTGCGTAAGCATCATTTTCATCAATCCTACACTTTAGGACTCTTCCCGAAAATGGAAAACAGATAGAAAACAGCATTTGTCCAGCCCGTCCCTAAAAAAGGTGAATCATCTTCTCTCCCCTCCTACAGACCCATTGCACTTACGTCCCTTCTTTCCAAGGTCATGGGAACGTTCGTCAGCTCATGAAATATCTCGAAGCACGAAAACTTTTCAATGACCGGCAATATGGTTTTCGTAGGAACAGGTCCACTGGTGATTTGATGGCATGTCTCACCCAAAAGTGGAACCAAAGCGTACATCAATCTGGCGAAAGCAAGATAGTTGCACTTGATATTTCTAAGGCATTTGACAGAGTTTGGCATCAGGCTCTTTTGTCGAAAATGCGTGCATTTGGGATCGACGACTCTCTTCTTCAATGGACTAGAAATTACCGGAACGTTCAATTCAAGTTGTTTTGTATGGTTTCAAGTCTGATATTCACAAAATAAATGCTGGTGTGCCCCAGGGCTCTGTTCTGTCTCCGACACTCTTTTTAATTCTCTTGACTGCTACTTCTAATCCAATATATTCCTTTGCTGATGACAGTACTCTCTGCTTTTCATATTCGTTCCCGGACTCACGGCCCTGCTTTTCGGCTGTAGAACGGGAACGGCAGCGTATGTTAAGCTCATTAAATTCCGATTTATACTAAACAACATTACCAGATGGGGAACTACCAATAGAGTGGAATTTAATGCTTCCAAAACACAATGCCGTCTGCTGTCATTAAAGCGAAATTTAAACACCCAGCCATTATCCATGAATGGCAATTGCATCGTCGAAACCGAAAGACTTTCCATTCTCGGTATGTGTGTCAATGACAACTTACGTTGGAATGACCACATATTTGATGTCGCCAAAAATGCTGCGAAATGTCTAGGTTTCCTCAAGCGATGTAAGAAATATTTCACCCCCTCTGACCTGGCCTCAATATATAATTCATTCATCCGCCCAAAATCCTAAAACATCTCTGCACCTGCTAGATAGGATCCAAAATCGTGCGATAAAACTTATTGACGATACTAATACCAATCAATCAATTGATACGCTCGAACACCGACGTAATGTCTCCTGTCTCACTTTGCTTTATCGCTATTTCCACCACCAGTGCTCCACTGAAATCGCCAGTAGCATTCCGCCCATTCAAACTTTCAACCGTAACACCCGTCTCGCGATGAATGCCCATCAGTATACCCTCAAGCCCATTTTCGGACGTACTCTAAAATATCGTGATTCGTTGCTAAGCTGTACAACTCGCTTATGGAATGGCCTGCCGATCTCTGTATTTCCTGGTCGTTATAACTTGCAAACATTTGAAAACAATGTACATCGGTACCTCTCTTATCTTCCTCCCTAAATTTCCTTTGCCCGCGCTGTGTACAATCACCCTAAGTGTACACAAACCCCTTGAGCGCGCGCTGATTATAAAAAAAAAATGGAGAGACCTATGCAGTATGGACTATGTTTCCAGAAGGCAGCACTTGTGGTTATGATTGCATTCGCATATTTGGGCAACTGCATGAGTTATTCCCTCGATTCTAGTACCAGGACTGCTGGTTCAAAGTTCTCATTTATGATTTTGTCTCGATAAGTTATGGCTGATTCATAATAGGAAACAAGTTTTTTAACACAGTTTTCACAATTGAGGAGTGCTATAGTGTCTTCTTTCGATTTCGTGTCGCTACCTATAAAGTGTTTCCTTAAGAATAGGGCATCTGCCAATGAAGTGGATAACATCTTCCCTCTCTGATAGGTTACAAAGGCTGACGTAGATTGGTAGGTAAGGAAAATGCGGGATATATTTAAGGCGTATCAGTTCTCCTCTCATTTTAAATAGGGACGATATTATTTCTTTACTGTTGTTATTGTTGAAGTAGTTCTTATCACACAATTTATGATTTAAGATACTGTATGTAGATCTATGTACTGATGATGTAGCCTTATTGAGACAATCTTCTCACCTTCTCACCAGCACCTCATTGAAGTATCTTCCAGAGTCATCTACAAAGTTGAATTTTATTCCGCAATACGTTGCCAGCTCGTCTAAATGTTTATACCACAGGGTTCTCCTTTCAATTGTCCTCCTTGCTATGATTTTTGGAAGTCTGTCATCAGGCATCTCTAGAACTTTAATAAGGTAATCCGCATGCAGTTTCAGTGTTTTGACGAATAGTGGAGATAAACCTGTTTCAATGTTTATCATATAATTGGGCATTGTACTCGGTAGACTAAAGATTCTTTTTTTGAAGTATCTTAACAATTTCTCAACGGCTTTGTACTGGATGTATCCCCAAGATTGTGCTGCATACATCATTACTGACTCAGCTACAGCTTGGAACACTTTATATTTCACACAATGGTCGACTAGATTATTTGAAAAACATCTTTTCCAGGTTGCACCTATGGCACTTTTGGCTTTTATTAGTCTGTCTTTTAAGTGAGGTTCCATATTGAGATTTCAAGTTATAACGACTCCAAGATACCTGTATTGTTCCACCGTTTCGATGGGCTGACCGTTAAAATACCAGTTTTCGTTTCCACATAATATGCCTCCAGATTCCTTTTCAAAAATTATAATTTTTGATTTTTCGAGGTTTACTGTAAGATTCCATAATTGGCAGTACAAATCCAGACGAAGGGATTCTGGTGAATATGCAAAAATTACCAAATCATCTGCGAACAAAAGAGCCTTTATTAACACTCCAGCGATCTCATTTGCTCCTGCAAGGAAGTCTACAAGGTGTATATGGCGAAGAGATTCGGGCTAAGTGCACAACCTTGTCTTACTCCTGTTGATGTTTCGAACCACTCCGAAGTCTCGATTCCGCTCCATACTGTTGAATGATTTTTTTCATAGATGTTTTCGAGGACCTTCCCAAACTTGTGGCTTATTACGGCGTTGTATAACTCGAAAATTAGGGCTCTTCGATGGATATTATCAAACGCTGCTGCCTTGAAATCAACGAAAAAAGCAAATAATTTCCTTTTTTGTTCTATGATAGACCCGGCAATGTTTTGCAGTACGAAGATGTTGTCTATCGTTGAATAGTCTTTTCGAAATCCTGCTTGGTATTCTTTGATAAGTTTATTTTTTGTGAATTTAGTGAATACCTTATACGGTAAATTGAGAAAGGATATTCCTCGGTAATTTGTTGGATCTGGGAAATATAATAGCTTCTTTAAAATCTTGCGGTATACGGTATTACCCGTTTCTAATATTTGATTAAATATGGTTGTTATTTTTTCGATGAAGTTGGCAGACTCATATTTAAGGAATTCCATGGCGATCCTATCTGTCGCTGGTGTGTTTCCGTCCTTGAGCGTATTCACTACAGGCTTTAAAAGTGTACATTAAGGTATTCGCGATCAATTGCGCCCCAATTTGGGGTATTTTGCCGTTTAAATTTTTTACCGCCGACCAAAATTCTTTCACTTTATTGCCGCAAGTTAGTTTGAGAGCTTCGTTTTCGAAATAAACTTTCGTTTTCTCTTTGCAGACTTGTTTAAAGGTTTTGTTTATATATATAGTAGTCTATATATAGTAGTATATATAGTAGTCTTTCATAATAACAATTGCCAAGTTTTCGGAAAGCCTTAAGCCATCCGAATGCCGCTTTGCATTCGTTGTCAAACCATCTCTCCTTTGGTTTCGAACTTTTTCCTTGAACATACTCGTACATGCATGGTGGGTACGATCTTTTAATCAGATCTGTTTAGGGTGTAAAGGGTGTGAGTGGTTAAAGAAAATTGGGGCGTGAGCCATAGATGGAAAGGAAAATGTTCTTGTGGGACAGTTTGGTGAGGTGGTAGTCGAAGAGAGGCAGAATATCGTTAACTTCACGAAGCATTCTAGACCTTGGCGCAAGGTATCCGTAATTTCTTCTGTGAAGGTTGAGCCGGAAAAGTGTCACAGAACCAAGATTACTAGGGTTGGCCATTCAATATTATCAACTACGATTTGATGAATAAAGATAATGTCGGCAAGCTCTTCGGCGTATAGAAAGGGGTTGTACATTTATAAGTTTCAGCCGATCAGTATATGGTGGCAAGTTTTGCCTATCATCCCAGGGAAGTCCACGTAAAGCAAATCGTTAAAACCGGCGTTGAACAGCTTCTATGCGGAGGATGTAAGTTCTGTTGTAGAGTGACCGAACTTGGCTTGCATATTCAAGAAGAGGCCTAACAAAGATTTTGTAAAGAGATTTGGTAACTTTTTGGACCGGCGCTTGATGAAGCCAATGTGAGAACGTAAATTGAGTTCCTTATCATATATAACACCTAAATCACGCAACACATTCACTAAAGGAAAAGGCAGATTAAAGATCAGACAGCAGCGAGGTGAAATAGCAGAGCGCTTACAGATATAAGTCATAGCCTGACACTTAGTGACGTTAAACTCAAGGAAATTCTTCTGACACCAAGTATAAAATCTGTTTAGATCTTCCTGCTATGGTAGACAGTCTGAGGAAGGTGATATATGTCTGAAGATTTTGATATCAGCTTCGTAAACAGATGAATTTTCAATGGTACAATCAATATCGTTAAAAATCAGAATAAATAATAAGGGACCAAGCTGGCTGCCTTGAGGGACACCAGAGTGCGATTAGGCTTTAGATAGGATTTAGAAGTGCATTTAGATAGGATTCTACCCACGTTATAAAGCTTATTTGAAAACCAAGAGCCTATAATTTTAGAAAGGCTATATCATGAGAAATTCTAAATCCGTGTTGCTTTTGGGAAACAATAGATTTACAATAGAAAATCATTAAGTCATAAATAATGCTCTGAAAAGCTTAGGTATGCCGGAACCGTTTAGCAGTTGGTGGATAGTTGGAAATGTCACCTCATTGTTGGAAATGGCGACTCATTTTATGTAGGGGAAAAATAAAAGACCTTTTAGAGGAGGGAAGTAATCGTTGGGTATCCTTTTTTTACTTAAGATGGTGCTACATACAATTCGGGCTGAAGCTGGGCCTTTACCAATAGCTCTCTGTAATAAACGTGATCGTGCTCTAAACGCCACTATCAACTTGGCTGTGGTCCCTTTCCACTTGAATGCGTCACTCAAGCCGTGATCTTCCTTTACCGCGTTGTTCCCTCCATAATGATGTGGTTTTAGCCTGTGAGTTTCGTGCAATTCTTTCAAGTATGTCAAGTAGAATCACATGTCAGGGCTTCACATTGCCGATATCCTTTTTGATGCAAATGCTTTAATAGTGTCATTGATGATTTTTATGGTGCAGCGAGGAGTGCATTCATCTGACAAAGTTAGTTTTACAGATGAGTTGGTGTATGCTTCTTACCAACTCAAACCTCGCTGCACATTTAGCTGATAAAATGTCTGCTTCAGCATGCTGGTCTTTTAGTTTAGATAACACCATCCAGACCTCTTCCCGGTCAGATGGATAAAATTGATGTCAATCATTATCCACGTTGAATTGTTTATTCATCCTGATAGCATAATGTGTATTTTATATTATTTGCCGTTGAAAAGTCTGCAGAAGTAATCCTTTCAAATTTTCACTACAGATTGTGACTCTAGTATTAGGTTACATCTTCAACTCAATATGGTTTTCTTCGGTATTTGTTTCCTCCTTTCCTTTTATGATTTTAGATCTACCGATACACAAAACACGTCCTTCTTTAGAGAAGAGAGAAAACTTCGATGTAAATTCTTCTTCAACATGTCATTCCAGTCAAATTTTAATCCCTGTAGACGTTTAGGAAATTTTAACTGAATATTCCTTATGGGTAAATAGGTAGAAAGGCCCAAAGTACTACGTAAACTACTCGTAAGCTTAAAATGTTACATCTTTTCATAAAAACAAAAATTCATTTCATTTTAAGGGCCTTGAAGTTCGCACATCGGATTTGGAACCTATTTTAGCGACTCTATCGAAGCGTCATGCAGAGGCAATCAAGCAAAGAGTACGCGCTTTAAATCACACAGTTCGGGGACGAACAAAGTCCCGTCAAAAACGAAAACCGGATATCCGTGATGTATTTCGGGATTTTGATGTACGTTACTCCTTTGCATCCCTCTAAATGAAATGAAATCACTGAAATTTTCTCATTTATAGGAATCAAGCACAGGCACTCGATCTCGTAGTGCCACACCTGACTCATTAGACTCTATACACGGTGATGAAGTCTGGAATACAACAGCAAGGTATGATTTTAAGCTCGGCTTTCTATGTCAGATTGTCGTAATTTTTTTTTTTGTTCAAAGCTAGATTTTTCGCAAACAAAAAATATGATTTTTTCATTTCTTTTTCGCAGACCAAATTTCGTAAACATTTTCGATAATGCCGGAAGTAGCCCTACTTTACAAACTGCTGGCAAGCACAAACAGAAATTGAGGCGCACACCAAGCGCTCCTCTAAAGGGATCAGCAGATATTTTCAGAGGTTCACATGTCCGATGCGATATCCCATTCTATTCAGCTGATGGCATTGAACTGTTGGGTTTCTCAAGGATTGGAACTATTCACATACCAAGGGTGCGTTCAGGATCGGATCCCTCATGCTCTATTGGGTAGGTGTTAGAAAATCCTTTCAACTAAATCAAACAAATAAATGACTTTCATTTTCTTCTTGAAGCCGTGCTCGTGGCCAGCTAATACAAAACTCCCAAAGCGATCATAATATCTCCAGCGATTCTAGTGATGAGTACACTACTCGTTCCTCCTCGAAATCATCGAGCACCGAGAGTACTCCACAAAAGATTTTACACAAAATTACATTGGACACACCTCCACAAAGTGTACACAACTCACCGTCGTCCAGGGATGGCATCAGTTTCGAGAGCATGTACAGGGAATCTAGTCAAAACGATGGTGGCGTTGTAAGTTACGAAACTGTTTATTCACATCACAAACCAAGTATTACAATTTATTCAATTTCCATTTCATAGGATACAGTAGATAGTCACGTCCACGAATACAGCGATATCGATTTGATCAACGAAAGCGACTTAAAACGATTGCAACCGATTTTTTGGCTTGAATTGGCAGCGCTTTTCGACAAGTATCACGTAACACTGGACAAGAGAAAACCATTTAAAAGACGTCGCAAGGAGGAGGGAAATCTTTTTGGAGTATCACTGAATGCATTGATTCGTCGAGATCAACAAATTACCGGAAAGGACTCTACATTGGTGCCACTATTTCTGGAATATCTGTTGCAAGAGTTGACTACACGTGGGGTTCGCGAAGAGGGAATCTTAAGAGTGGCAGGACACAAACAAAAGGTTCGAACATATTGTACATACGTAATTTTAAACCACTTTTTGGCTAACAAAAAAAACATTTGCTTTCTCTTTTTGGTAGACTGAACTACTTTACACTGAACTTGAAGCAGTTTTCTATCAAAAACCAAAAAAAGTCGCCCAACTTTTGAGTAGTGCTAGTGTGCACGATTTAAGTGCGCTGCTCAAACGTTGGCTGCGCGAACTACCACAACCTCTGTTGACGAACGAGTTGATTCAGCTGTTCTATCAGATTCATGCACTTCCACCTCCAGATCAATACAAGGCTTTGGCAATTGTATGCCAAATGCTTCCACATGAGAACCGTAACACACTCCGAAGCCTAATCAAATTCTTAAACTACACCATCAAACAGCAGGAATCGAACAAAATGACAATCCACAATGTAGCTACCATCATTGCACCGTCATTTTTCCCTCCCCGTAACGTACAGCCGACCAATAAAAATAGCATAGAGGAGCAGGTAAAAATGGCCGCACAATGCTGTAGGCTTACAAGTGTCCTCATAAGCCGCGGTGAATCGCTCTTCCTGGTGCCAAAAACTCTCATCGCACAGTCAAAGTGCACAAAATCAAGACAGGTTGGTTGAATATCCTATGCTCCTGTGACATATGTGACATATGCACTAACTAATTTTTGTTTTTTTTAGGGCAAACGAGCGCTTACACGCCGCCCAAAGGCCGGTGGAAGTCTGGTGGATGTTAGTGTCAGCAATAACAACCCCAACAGCACTAGTAGTAGTAACAACAATACCACAAGACGACAAGTGGATCCCAGTCATGTGCATCGCATAGTCGTATAAAGAAGGAGCCAAATGTTTTCATGATGGTGTCTACGTTTTCCCCCCTTACGAGTTGAGCTCTACATCGCTGGAGGAACTCCATTGTCAGGGAAACAATTTTTAATAATCATCGCATGAAATTATGAATGTATTATCTAGCGATTAAGAACTGTAACCGTTATTTTAATAAATATTAAATATTTTTTTATGTTATCATGAGTGAAATTGCAGTGCAACCTTTAAAACAATAAAAATGTCAAATTTCGAAAAATTCATACTCATTTGGTTCGTCTTATAAATTATTGGGATCTGGGCTTCAAGAAGAGAACTAAGGGATATAAGACTACCCTACATCATCAGTGTTGGATATTTGTAAACGCTTCAAACCCGTTTCTATATTTTAAGGTGCTGCTATCTGGGTCTAATCGTTTTAAAACGTGCAAACGTTTTTCAAAGGAGAGATCTACAATTTTCCAAAAACTATTTTGCAAACTCTTAAACCCTGTTAGTGGTATTTGTCAAGTGAAGGGACGTACGAATAGTTTGCATAGCATCCATATTAGATTCGAGAAAAAAAAGTGTCGGGAGTTTACCACCTTGATCTAAAGTTCCCGGAATTTATTCAGAAGAAGAAATACAAGTTTATTCATCTAAATCTATATTGTCCCCTTCAAAGTAATCCCCATCGACTGCAACACTCGTATGCCAGCGCTTGGTTCAATCCTCGAAACATTTTTTTATATTCGGTTTTCGGTATGTCTGTTGGATGGTATTTGTTGCATTTTTCGTCAAAAAATTACGAATAATGAAGGCACTGTGCGACGGTGCGTTATCATGGTGCAAGATCCACGAGTTTTCTGCCCACAATTCTGGTCTCTTTCGGCAAACTGCTTCACGCAAACGTCTCATATCGCCCAAATAATACTCTTTGTTTACTGTCTGGCCTTCTGACAAAAATTCATGATGCACTACACCGTTGTAATCCATGAAAACCGTGAGCATTGCCTTCTTTTTTGACTGAAAACGACGTGGTTGTTTTGGTCTCGGCTCATTTGGTGAACGCTATTCACTTGCCTGATGTCTGGATTGCGTGTCGTACTCACGTACTCATAAACTCACGTCTCGTCTCCAGTAATGATCCTTTTGATGAATGTGGGATCGGATTCAGCTTCGCAAATCATCTCTTTTGCGACGTCAACACGGTCTCTTTTTTGCATGAAATTGAGGTCTTTTGGCACCAACTTTGCTGATACACGACGGAAACTCAAATCATTAACCAAAATGTCTTGGACGGATCTATAGGAAATGTTCAAGTCCTCCGCTATCTCTCTGCAGGTTAATTAGCGTTTATTGACCAACATTTCTTATACTCCATCAATGTTTTCGTCGGTTTTCGATGTCGATGTTCATCATATTCGATTGACTCACGACCACTTTTGAACCGCTCGTGCCACTGGTAAACGACCGTTTTCTTTAGAGAATTGTTGCCGAAACACTTTTCCAACGTTCGTGCACCCTTAAATCCGTGTTTTACGCAAAATTTAATACAAGTTCGTTGTTGCAAATTCAAATCCATTTCTAAAATTGTAAAAAATCGCCACAGAGATAGATGTACTCTTGGCTACGTAACTGTCAAAGCTGTCAAGCTATGACGCTAAGATTTAGAGGGAATGTCAACAACTGATGTACCTACTTATTAAAAAAAAACAGAGCTCGCAATCGGAACAATGGGAGCGCCACACGGTTGTTATTCCGCGAATATTTTGATCAAGGTGATATGTCGGTGATCCCATACGAGTATATGTGTACATTATGTGACATTATGAGAGAAAATTTAACGCCTCATGAATGGCAGGAGCGCGTCCTTCTTTTACACTATAAAGGCAAAAGTGAAACGAAAAACTACAACAACCCATTCAAGTGAATTTTGCATACATTAAGGACTTACAAACATGTTTTAGATTGTCTGCAGCGCAATGGCGTGGGCAGAAAGGTAGAAGGAGGAGAAAGGAAACATTGTTTTTTTGTAGTTTGAAACTCAGGTGTATTTGGTTTCGATATTCGCTTTTCAAGTGTGGGAGTCCGAATAGGACGGAGAGTTTTTTCTTCACTCAGAGTGATTCGAAGGTTAAAATTCACACTATTGTGCGAATTGTGCTTGAAACTCTACAACAGCTAAATCTACGTGTTAAGTCAGTCCCATTTACAATACTGCGAGAGCTCTCGCATTCAGACATCGGATGTCTGCTTACAATGATGCGTCAAAACACCACTCACAAATAACAAGCTCAATATCAAAACAACAACGATTTAGCTGTCACGCATTGCGAGATGCAAGAGTTTTCCAGATTTTCGAAACTGACTGCGATACTCACTGCGAGACTTGCATTATTGTAAACGAACACATTGAATTACATGTTACGGAAATATTTTTGACAGTTCATGAGCTCTCGTTTTCGAACAACGTATCGCATCTCGCAGTACTGTAAATGGGACTTAAATGCCTTCACACGCAGAATTTTTCTGTCTGAGTTAATTACACGAATGAGAAATTTGAAAAACTTGTCAATGGGTAGGATTCGAACCTTGACCCTCCGAGTGAGAAGCGATTGCTAGTAAGCACTAAGCACTACACCACGGCCACCCCCAAATATACTCGGCTACTTCTCTTAGTCTAAGAGCCCGCAGTATAGATTTGGCAGTGAAGGATAACCAAAAAATATGTACATTCATAGGTAGTATTTATTAGTACGATTTCAAATAAGGCAGTCTGGCAGTCCTCATTGACGGCCGAGGCAAATAGCAGTGCTTTTAAAATGCGAAATTATGCCCAACAGGAATAGGGGAGATAAGCATTTAATTTTTATTGAAAACGATAGATCAGAATTTGCTTGCTTTAGATTCAATTATGCCAGACGTTTAGGATGCGGCACAGGCCACGCCAGACGCCATCAAAGTGTTTGAATTATGCCCAATTTTGCATAATTAAGGTAACCATGTCAATTTTACATAAAACATAGAACAGAGTTATATTATTATGAATATATGGTTCCAAGACGTTTACGGTGCGTTGAAGGCAGTGCCAGAATAAGCAAATATTCCATTTTTGCATAACTAACATAACCAATCTTTTTTTTCTCAAAAGATAGTTCAAATCTTCCAGATTACAAAAATATGAACGCCAGACGTTTTGCGCGCGGCCAAGCCCTTGCCAGACGCGTCCAAAGTAACTAAAGTAACAAAAAACATGAAATTTACCCGATTGAAAAAAATTTATAAAATTACCATTTTTGCGCGTAAACACTAGAAACTGACCAATAAAATAATAGAACACCCGTACTTTATAAATATACCAACCCCAGATACTTTACCTATCGCCAAGTCCTCGCAAGGCGCATCCAAAGTATCCAAACCTAACAAAACCATCCAAACCTCTTAAAGCACCAATCATACGTCTAATAATTTATGTTGCCACCTGAAATTTTTAACAAGTAAAGAACAATTTCCACCGATTACTAACACATTACATTGTAGACGTACCTGTGTTTTTTTTAGAGGTTTGGTTTTTAAACTGGCAACACTGTTTCTACAGATTGTCAATTTGACAGCTGAAAGTTGATTTGTGGTTAATACGTTTTGCCATTTTACGGTGAATAGATTAACACTAGAACAAAGCGTACATATTGTGCAAACTTATTTTGAAAACCATGGTTCGGTTCGCCAAACTTATAACTTATCGTGCGCTACGTCCATATTACCGTCGACATAATTGTCAATCTGAGCAAGTTGTTCGGAACACGATGAACCGTTTTCGCACCACGTATACTCTAGTGGATAATACGCATCTCCAAAGATGACAAACAGTGCGAACAGAAGAAGTTATTGCCGTTGTGGAGCGCTGTGTTGAAGAAAATCCCATTGCGTCTATTCGCCATCGTGCACAGCAATTGGATCTATGCCCATCCAGTTTGTGGAAGATTTTACGGAAGTTCTTAGCTTGAAAGCTTATAAGATCCAGCTTGTGCAAGAGTTCAAACCGCATGACCATTAAACGCGTCGTAGGTTCGGTGAATGGACCGAAAACATGATTCAGCTTGATCCTCATTTTCAACGCAAAATTTTGTTCTGTGAATGAGGCCTATTTTTGGTTGAATATACGAGTATATGAAAACAAGCAAAATTGCTGAGTTTGGAGTGGAGAAAACCCAGAAGCCTTTGTCGAGACACCCTAACAACCATTAAAACTCACTGTTTGGTGTATTTTATGGGCTGTTGGAATCATCGGCCCATATTTCTTTAAGGACGATTCCGGCCAGAATGTTACCATCAATGGAGAGCGCTATAGAAACATGATTTCTGATTTCTTCGTTCCTCACTTGAATGGCATTGATGTGACAGAGCTCTCGTGTAATAGAGCTGTGAACTGGCCTCCACGATCCTGTGATCTCACACCTTTAGATTACTTTCTTTGGGGGTATGTGAAGTCACTAGTCTCTGCCGATAAACCTGAGATGATTACATACGGCCCAGTTGTTCGATAAAGTTGTCGAAAATTTGACTTCACGATTGCGCTTCATTCGAGCTGGCCGTGGCGAGCATATGCCCGATCAGCGTTGCCACTTCAAAAAAAGGGGAGCGCAGTAGATCATTAAAAAAAATACCGTAGATTGGATCTTTCCGCAGTAGATTTTTTATTATACAAAAAACAAAGATCAAACTTAATCTTAAAAGTCTTTAAATAATCACTTTAATGGTTTTTTATACGCCTTCCATCAATAAAATTAAAATTTTGAAAATACTCTAAAAGCCCAAGGGCCTGTAACACAATACAACAAGTGCTTGTTAAACAAGTAAAATTTAACAATTGTTGAAAATTCGTGCAACACGTAACAACAAGTCTGAGAGCGCTGCGACACTTGTGGTAAATTTGATAAATATACTTTTTCTGTAACTGGAAACAACAAGTGTTGGAGGAAGAGAGTCTCGGAAGAGAGAATCGGACAGTGACAGAAAGAGTTAATTTCGAAATAGAGCCTAATTTGTTCCTCGAAAAATGTCGTATGCCAATAAAAGTTATTGATTACCTTAGGGAGAGACTTTTCCTTAAATTATGTTCGCCAACTAATAAATGCAAAGCGCTAAGTGTTAGGAAGAAAATACTAATAGCCTTGCATTGGTTTGGGACAGGATGTCAGTACCATGTTATAAGTGAC
Organism: Volucella bombylans; assembly: GCA_949129095.1. Taxonomy (NCBI): domain Eukaryota; kingdom Metazoa; phylum Arthropoda; class Insecta; order Diptera; family Syrphidae; genus Volucella; species Volucella bombylans. The sequence continues at coordinate 206,259,306 of OX422141.1, forward strand.
GTTCATGGTGTTAATAAAATGACTGTGTGCCGGTGTATAAAAGAAGTCACTTCTCCAATAAATTAAGTTGAATTTCAAAAGCAAGTGTGTTGGCCCGAAAGTTTACACCTAACGATTCAGGACTTTTTTGAGAAAGGCGATATGCCGGAAGTGTGTGGTGCAATCGATGGTATTTTGATTAACATTGACGCACCATCAAATAATGAGTCAGTTTGCGTTGACCGACATGGCAGATATTCAATTAATTGTATGGTAGTATGTGAACCCGATCTTAGATTCTATTATGTCAATACTAACTGGTCGGGAAGTGTGCATGATGAGCGAGTGCTGGGAAATAGTACGCTATTTCAAAAAATGGAAGTAGGCCTTTTCCCAATGCGATGATATTAGGTGACAGCCCTTACCCATTAAAAACGTAGCTAATGCCACCTTCAACCTCATCCGCAAATGCTGTGTTACTGTATGCAACATGTCTCCCAGTTTTGTAACCTATACCTTAGAGGAAAAAAATACAGAACAGCAAGTGGAAACAAACGCTGAAGTGGAAATTTTAATCCCGTCGCCGTCAAAACACATCTCTGATATACGCAAAGTATTTTCGCACAGGAACTATATTCAAACTTTGTGCTAATAAATGTATCTCTTGAAAATCATGGTAATGTTGCAGAATGTGTGCGAAAATTGCGTACGGATTTTGGAAGAAGACAAGCACCGTCAGCTCCGTATGTTCGTTATCTTGTGAAAAAAGTGAAAGAAACTGGCATCCTCATCGATAAACCAAAGCTTGAAAAGCCAAAAACAGTGCGTACACCCGAGAATATTGCTGCTGTGGCAGAAAGTGTGTGTGAAGCGCCATCAACATCAATTCACCGTCGTTCTCAACAATTGAACATTTCGCAGACATCATTGAGACGAATTTTGCATAAAGACCCTGGTATGACGCCATGCAAAGTCCAATTGGTTCAATAGTTGAAGCCAACTGACCATCCAATGCGTTTTCACTTCGCTAAGTGGGCCTGCGATCGACTTAGAGAAGATGCCGATTTTGCCAAAAAACATCATCTTTTCAGATGAAGCTCATTTTGATCTTGGCGGGTATGTAAACAAGCAAAATTGTCGCATTTGGGGCACAGAAAACCCGCACGCATACATGGAAAAGCCGATACACCCAAAACGAGTCACTGTTGGGTGCGGATTTTGGTCCAGAGGCATAATTGGGCCATTTTTCTTCGAAAATGAGCAAGGAGGGGCAGTTACAGTCAATGGCGATCGTTATCGGGCCATGTTGAACGAATTTTTGTTCACAAAAATTGAAGAGGAGGATATTGGCAACATTTGGTTTCAACAGGACGGCGCTACGTGCCACACAGCCGAAGCTACACTCGATGTTTGCGCCCTGTTTTTGAAGATCGCATTATCAGCCGCAGAGCTGATGTCGTTTGGCCACCTCGGAGCTGCGATTTGACACCGTTGGACTATTATTCGTGAGGTGCCGTAAAAGATAAGTGTTACGCCGACAAGCCAGAGACAATTGACGCTTTAAAGGACAATATTCGTGAAGCCATTGGTGAAATACAGCTGCAAACAATCGATAATATGCTTAAAAATTGGATCGATCGTGTAAGCTACTGCATGGCCAGCCGAGGCAGCCATTTGAATAAAATTATTTTCTATTATTAACCGGAAGGATAAAACTAATTATCTGTCAAATCAAACATGAGCTAAGTGTTACACGAAACAAGCACTAAATGAAAAAAAAAACGTTAGATGGCGGACCCTTTATTTATTTTTATTTTATTTTATTGAAAAATAAATAGGATCGATTCGAATGAATTTGTAAATTCAGCAAGCTGTGTACCGAGTTCCCATGTGGTCCACTATCAAGGTACCTACCGCCCAACATTGCTTGATTTCGGTGATCTAGTGGGAACCGACTCATCGTGTGAGAATGACTTGTTCAACTGATTAACAAGTCGAGGGAAATTAAATTTTTTTAACAAATGTTACACTTTTGCTGTGATACTGAAATGAACTATACTTGTTTCACTAAAATAGGCAATATTGATGGCATATCACCATCGAAGATTAATTTAGCATCTATGTATCTCAGCAGTTAAAGTTTTGTATCATTGAAATCAAAACGTTTTTTTTATTTAGTCACAAATTTTTACATACAAATTTTATCCTTTTTTATTTTATCAGTTACTAATTCATCGAAATTGTTTTCATTTATATATTCTTGCAACTCTATTTCAAAATACATATTTGAAAAATATGGCTTCGTTCAAACGTTCTTTACAGCGGTTGCATCATGGTTTTTGTACAGTTGTCCAAGAGAAGGTTTATCAAACAAAAAAATGCAGTAGATTGGATTTAGTGGCAGCAGATTTATTTTTTGCGACAAGCGCAATACTGCTATTGCAGCAAAGTGGCACTGCTGGCCCGATGTAATATTTAAACACCAATGGCATAAATTTATCTGTCAAATAAAGCTAATGTCAGAGACATTATTGACATTAGCTTCAAGTGTTTTGTTTCATATTGAATTTGTATACCTCTAAAAAAAACACCCTTTACATACTTATGAGTACGCAATGTGTTGGATGATTTTAAAATCAAAGTTTGTTGTGGTACGGGAATTACCCCAGAACTCGAACTTAAAGTTGCAGTACACTAGAGCAGTATTCAGAGCCTTGTGCTATCCATTTTATCTATTTTTTGTTTTTATAAATTAGAACACATCGCTGAACTCTGTACTTCAGACAGAGTTATCTTCTTGAAATTGAAAAAATTCAAATATTCACGGATTCACAGCCCTAAACTGTGATTAAAATTTTATGGCAATATCGCACGTAAAAGTCCTTGAAAAGTTCGGAAAATTCTGTCTGAACTTAAATGTGAAGCTCGTTAGCTCTACGAGTAGAGACGCAGATCTCCATCAGATTCTTCATCATCACTGTTTATATAGGTTATGCTCACATATTTCTCCAAAGTATCTGAATTCCGACTGCTCCGCTCGTCAGGTTGTCTATATCGGTAAACCATTCCTTGAACCGCTCTATGTTGATTGCCTCGTCAGTGGGGGACGTCAACTTGTTGCTGTTCCTGCATTTGTTCCCTTTACTTTCCCTATTTATCTATTATACTCGTATAAAATATAAGGGATCATCTCTTTCGCAGTCTTACCAGAAAATAAATGTATCGAACTAAGTAAACATAACTTGAGCAAATTTCGTAGCCAGGGCAACATATAGTAGAAAGTCGAATAGGTTGGCACACTGTTCAATATAAAAAACAACCGACTTTTCGCTGTCAGATAGGATAACGGTGAAGACATCCGTTTGCAAACTTAAGAACGATTAGCCTGCTGGAAATGACGTGCTACCGGCCTAACAATTGAAAGCAGCAGGAACAGACCATAGCAGAGCACACATTAACACTTTTGGAAAATTTAGTGTGATGAAAGAGAGTAGATTTAGTATCGTTGGCACTATTCATAAACACGGAGACCTTCTAATCTACGCCACTACGAGTATATTGCAGTTTTGCCTAAACATACACAATATGCAGTACTTTGTAGAGGCGTCAACCTATTATTTTCTTATTTACTTAGGTGGCGCAGTTCCTGGACCTCAACTATTAAGCCTCCGCTGTTAACTCGGTATTTAACTAACAATACTAGCGAACGTACCGGTTAAAACCCGGTGAGCTGTGCCAACCATTTCAATATCATTAGCGTACGCTAGTAATTGCACAGACTTTTGAAAGATTGTGCCTTCGGTGTTCGCTTGTGAGTTCCGCACATTTCTTTCAAGTAAGATTTTAAAGAAGCCACATGACAGCGCGTCAGCTTATCGAAAAACTGCTTTGACACTAAAGGTCTCGGTTAAGTCGTTACACGCCGCCTTAAAATCGATGAAAAGATGATGCGTATCGATTTGGACTTCTTGAGTTTTTTCCAGGATCTGTAGGAGAACCGCACTGATAGGGTTTCAGACGATCACACAATATGGCAGAGAAGATCTTGTATCCGATGTTGAGGAGACTTATACGAGTACCTCTAAAGTTGGCGCAGTTGAGGGAATCTCCTTTTTTGTTTATTTGGCATATGGTGCTGGGATTCCATTCATCAGGCATACCATATCTGACCAGATATGAGAGATAAGTTGGCCGGTAAGTCGTTAGTCTAGCTGATTTGTTGGATTTTAGCTCAGATGTTGCTATCCTTACTTCGTTCTGGTCAGACGGACGTAAGTTTTGCGTATTATCTTAGTTGAATGGTATATTCTGCCTGGCGGCGGGATATTGGGTTTCTTCGCCGTTATACGGTCTGCAGAAAAAGATTTTCCATATTCTCAGCACCGATTGCGACTCTACTGCGAGATTTCCTTCTTCATCTCTACGTGTTGGCAAAAGTTTCGTACGTTATTTCTGGAGGAAAACCTCTCAATATTGTCGATCACGCGCTTCTCTTGCTCGTTTTTTGTTCTACTGGAGAAAACAATGTGCTGCCCGTTTCTTCTGTTCGTAGAGCTCACGACAAGATCTCTTCTTAGGTGCGGCGTCTCTGAGTGCACATGGCAGCGTTACCACGGGTCTTATGTATTTGATTGATGCTGGCGACATGGGAGTTGTTGGGAGATTTCGGGATACGAGTTCAGCGAAAATTCTGGCGGTCTTTTGCTTTTCGACGTTATATCTACTCGCAATAGTTCTTCTTTGTTGTGGCATTTTTACAGTTGCACCTTGGCTGCAACAAAGTGGTGATCGGAGCCAATGTTGGCTGCCCAGAACGTTCGGAGTGTGATCAATTTGATTTACGGTTTCATGATCCGGAGACCGCCATGTCCTGCCCCAACGCCAATGAGCCTAAGTTCGTTGCCAGACCTGGTGTCGGGTGTCGTGTAGGCTGTGCTTACCAACTGTCCTACCAAAGATGTTCTCCTTTCCTATCCTGGCGTTAAAATCGTCTAGTGAATACAGCAGAGTTGCTCGAGACCTTAATCCTTAATTTGGCCTTACAGAGCTGCGATCACATCATTGTCACTTGGTCTGTCAGCGGTGACTCTAACTGCAGCACCCGTATTTCTTTAATCAAAAATAGAAGAATGCCGACGTTTTTGGGACTACTAGGTGTTGCAGTCTGTAGAATAACGAACCTAGTTCAAAGACAACGACGGTGGGAGAATGAAAAGAACATGAATCGACAGATGTCGACTCAGAAGTCATTCCAAGTGACGATGAATGGCATCCGAAGGGTCGATAACCAGAGTCGCAACTCTTATTCACATCCTATACCCAGTAGCACGCTTTTTTCTCCACATCACTTTAATTTCGTTGCCGGTTTTTCTTTATTTGAATCCATCCTTTAATTTAATTTTTTTTTCCCTGAATATTCGAAAAATCAAATAAGATTACTTAAACGTACTAGATTTCCAAGTCAACCAATATCGTTGTTTGGGATTGTTCGATGAAAACGCTGTAAAAAACAATTCTCAAGTAGACTCTGGATATCAACGCTCATAGGCAGATGTTTCCATGAACAACGAAAGCTGGTTCTATATAAATATAATGCAGTGCAGGTTGTACTGAAGGCTGACCATGAATTTTCCCCAATGCGTCTAACAAGGCGACTTTCAATAGAATTCCACTTGACAAATCTTAATTCGAAAATTAGAACTCATTAACCTCGAACGGTTTGTACATTTGCTTCAAAGGAGTGGATATGCGGTTTGTCTCGAATTCTTATATAGTAAAGACGCAAACCTATTTGATTTATACAAGTTACACTATGAAGTCAAAGATGTCAGACACAATGTTAGGTAGATATTCCTTCAATGTGAACGCGAAATCTTCAAGCTGTGAAAGGTAATAAATGAATGAATCAAGTTAAACTGTGATCTCTTAATGTCCTAATAGAATATCTGAAAAGAACAAGGTACGTATCTTCTCTTCCTTCTTTTGTAAACGGTTGACATATGTAACGCATACAATTACATCAAATGATTGATTTCTCCCACGCATCTGCATTGTTACTGCGTCGCTAAACTGGCGGACCTTATTGCCATTCTACGTGTCGAACTATTTTGTATCACCTCGTGAGTAGGATCAAGAATTTTCTGATGTTTTGAGGGGTTCCACTCGAATCACGATTTAGACTTGACCCAGAACTCTCCTACAACTTTCGTTGATCGTATCAAAATCAGCTGATTTGGTTTTGAGTTAGCAAGTCCCAACACTTTAATATATTTCGGCGACCAAATTTCTTGCGCTTTCCTTTCTTTGGCCGCCTTGTCGTGTCAGGAAGGCTTAAGAGTGATCGTTCTGAGAACCCAGGTGAGACATCTAGAGATGTTAGTTAATAGTGTGGAGGTGACCCAAAAGTATATTCCTTCAGGTGGTACTCGCAATAGCGAAAATCCAGAAGCGGCCTATTTGACTGCGGCTGGTGTACGGATTCTGGAGGCCCCAAACAATGTATTAAAAAAATCGCCGCTGATTTAGGCGCTGCTGCATCACTTGATTCCGATGAATCCTCCTGTATCTACTTTTACGACACTATGACATGTACGGCAGATTGAACTGGAACGATGGAGAGAGTACCAGAGAGGCCCTGCCTATTACAGTTAAACTCCATCAGAATAGATCAGCGGACCGGGCTCCAGAAGAGGCACACTCTGAAGGATACCGTCTAAGATAAAGAGGAAATGGAAACGTGGGGCAAACGCACGGCGCAAAGAGACGACAAGTGCTGTCGAAGGCGCGAGTTCTAAAAGTCTCACTGCCCCAGAGCAGCGACGGAGAAGAGAAACAGGTCCGCGGAAGTGACACTTATTGACACCAACCAACCTCTCGGATCTGAAACTGCCGAGCCTTTTTCTGTTGCGAAAAGACGGGGCCTCGCCCAATTATCAAGCGTTCTTCCATTAATGAAAATGTAAAGAGCCGATCGTAACGGTTTTCAGAATTTAATGCCACTGAATTTTGCTAGGATTTGACGAGTTACAAGCTTTCGGTCATAGGTCCTGTTGGGTGGCATGACCACCGGTAGTCCATACCACAACATAAAATACGGTAGCATGGGATTCAGGGCCCTCCATACTCCGTTACGGGCCTAACTTGAAAGAAGTAGGCTCCTAGTGGTAGCGTCATGGTGGCTATGTTTTAAACCTAAAGTCACAGGAAGGGTCTTCCATATTTGGTTGAATAGCAAATAAGTGCTGGGTGCTATGACCCTAACATCGGCCTCGAATCAACCTAAGAGTGGAACTTCTGCCTCAACACAGGTCTGACTTGGTATTACCCGAAAGATGGTGAGCGCTGACCAGGCGTCTATATGCTGGTCGTCATGAATGTAAGGTCATCCCGAACAGCATCGTCAGGTACTTACGTAAAACACAGAGATGTTCTGTCCCGTGCAAGGCCAATCTCTCTATGGATCTCTCAGCGTATGATGCCCGGTTGAAACCGCTAAGAAATGAAATAAAATGAAACTGATAACAAAGGCTGTAACTGCAGTAGACAAAAATCGCGTGAAGCGGTTAAACCCATCGATGAAAACAAAACCAGCGGTGGGTTCACACGCACACGATGTCTGGATGAGGTAAATTTTACAACCAGCAAGGATTGTACTTCTGGTCGACGTAAGTGGGCAAAGGCGATGAAATCTCCGCTGAGAAACAACTGCGGTGGTGGGTTTCCCAGCGCACAAGATCTGGCTGCAACCAGCACGAATTGTAGTTCGAGTGCAGCACCGGATAAAGAATGTGCTGCAGTGCTTCCCTGCTTGTCGTAAAAGGCGACTAAAATGAGAAATTAGTCATATACAGGCAACTATAACACCAAAAATGAGCCTGTGACACTTTAACACCTTTAAAACTTTCCCACAAGTTCGTATGCAATCAGTGGGTTCCCACGTCTGGCGACTACCGGTGGGATAAAAGCAAAGTCAACTAACTTCAATTGAGCATACGTGTGTCAAATCAATCTCGTACGAAAGTACAAAAAAAAACTTCATGGAAATGATCGCAAGTTGTAGCACTACCCCGCTGGGTACCACGTTTGCCACGCATTCGGGTGATCCCAGGGCAAGCAGAAATGCTTGTGTCAGAGCCCGACGGATTCCGGGGGCGGGCAAAATGAAGTTTCTAAATTTTACTAAACTTCGATTTGCAAGTTGGAACGTCGGATCGATGACCTCAAAAAGCTTGGAGATGGAAGCAATAATGCGTCGCAGAATTCTACATGTCATGTGCGTTCAGGAAACGAAGTGGTGTAATACCGGAAATAAAGCGCGTTTTCTTGATTTAAAAACTAAGTCATTTAAGATGTTTTACCATGGAACGGTCAATGGACGAAACGGTGTCGGTGTTATTGTCGCGGTAAATCTTCTTAATAATATCGTTGGTATTTCAAAAATAAGCGACCGCTTGATGAGTGTAAAACTCATTATAAACAATGAAATGTGGAACATTGTTAGCGCGTACGCCCCACAAAACGGTTGCGATCAATCGGAAAAGGATAAATTTTGGTCAGATTTCGGTAATTTACTCAGAAATATACCCATCGAGGAGATGCTTTTCGTAGGCGGAGATTTAAACGGCCACGTTGGAGAATCAAATGTAGATTATGAGGACTGCCACGGCGGTAAAGGCTTTGCAACCAGAAATTCTGCTGGTGAAGACATCCTTGCAGCATGTAAAGCCCACGGTCTCACTGTTTTAAATACGACGTTTATAAAACATCAACGACATCTTATCACCCATAGCAGCGGAGGCCACGAAATGCAAATAGACTATCACCTTTGCAAAAGGTCGTTGAGAAACAGTGTCAAGGACTGCAAGGTAATCCTTGGAGAGCCTGTTGGAAAGCCTAAAATCCGGTGGTATAACTTATCGAAAGAACGAGGCACAAGATTTATTGCACGCGCTAAAGAAGTACTTCTTAATATAAACGTTATAGCAGACTCACTTAGCCCGCAAGAAATGTGGAACATGACACACGCAAAGTCTCTTCTAGGAACGATAACAGGACATCATCACATCGAGAAAGAAACTTGGTGGTGGAATGACGAAACCAAACGAGTTGTGACCGACAAGAAGCAAGCATTTCAAGCGTGGACAAAATGTGATCGGAGCAACGATATCGAAAAGTCTCGACTTGCACTTGAATATGAGCGACTTAAAAACATTACAAAGAGAGTCCTGACCCAAACCCGAGCGGCAGCAGCGGAAAACCTTTACCAAACCTTACTTGGAACAAATATCCTCACGATAGAATACAAGCTATTCAAGAAGTTCAAACGTCGTACAATAGTAAAGTGCCAAATATTTTTAAACTCGCTGCGCAAAGGCGAAAAAATGCGATGGAAATAACGTCGCCAAAATACATCAAAGACTCCTACGGGCACTTACTAACAAGCGAAAAGGACATCTGTGATAGGTGGCTTGAATACTGTGAGGACCTACGTTCTGCGATCTGCGACATTAGCCAACCCCATAAGCGGAGCAGTAGCGATGCAGTAAAAATGGGAAACTTCATATGCATAAGTTCGTGTAGCGAGGAAAGGGCTAGTAAAAGGAAAAGAAGAAGGAACTTGGATGTCGCTGGAAAACCAACTTCCGAGTAAACCCCAAAACGCCGAAGGGGATGACACCAGGGCACCTATAAGAATGCGCTTCGAATTATGGCAGGCAATAACAACTCTCTGAACGACGCTGAGTGCAAACACTGTGTCGATCTAGCTAGCCTAAGCGATATGGAAAACGGAACTCTTAGAGTGGAGTGCACCACGCAGCAAACTATTAAATGGTTGAACAAATCTGTACTGAAAACCCTACCCCAGAAAACTTAAACTTTCAAGGTTTTCAGGCAAGCGAAATTAATGCGCGTGCTGTTCTGGTTTCCGGGGAAACTCAGCGAAACGGGCGATGTGCTAATGCGTCTTCATATCCAGATCCCTGGACTCTACACCGAAAAATGGAAAATCTACAATCACAAGGACAGAACGAATCTTCTCTTGTTGCGGGCTTAGACAAAGCTTCTGTCGAGACCATGAAGTCTAGGCATGATTCACATTCCTATCTGCACTTTGTTTCCTAAATGAATGCAGTTACTATACGACGAGCGATCGAAAAGGCCGCGAACTTGCCTTTAAGTGCCAAATTCACTCTCACCATCTAAACTTGTGCAATTTTGCAACCAAGATCTAGTTGTTGCAGACACACGCTACGAAACAAACGGAGAATAGCACAAATTCGTCACGGCGTCTGCTTATTTTCCTGCCGAGCTCATTGAATACTTGAATTCCAGGAAGATGGAACTTATCATATGCTGCGGTAGCAAATACAAAGCGAACAGCAATCAACTCCCGGATTTCATACCATCGTCTAACCCGGTTGTCAAGAATGCTAACTCGGCCAGGCAACACAGGGTAGATGAATCACTAGTCTTGTGGAGAAAAGCAATGCTGGTGAATAGGACACCGATTACGGATGCTATATGGTAAATAGGAGTTGCCCACAAGGCGGAGCTCTGTCTCCACTGCTTTGGTACATATTGGTCGACTCACTGCTCAACGCGCTCAATAGTTCTGACGTCTATGCACAGGCATACGTGGATGATGTAGCTGTACTGCTGTTGGATCGTGTCTAGCGACTGTCTGTTCTAAAGCGCAGGCAGCCCTAGATGTGATCGACGATTGGTACACTAGAAATGGGCTTTCAGTCAATGCTCTCAAAACTGAGGTTGAAGGTGACTGGTCTGACTCATCTAGTGCTTGAAGGCATCATCATCCAATTCTCCAAAGATGCTAAGTATTTCGGTGTCATCCTGCATAACAAACTTATCTGGGCTAAACATGTTACGTTGAAAACCTCTAAGGCGCTGTCGGACTTCTGGCAGCGCGGAGGAGCTATCGACAAGACATGGGGCCGAGAAGTGTCCTTTGAATCTACACGGCTATGTTGTCTGGTGGAATAAGCTCACGCGAAAATACGTGATCGCTGTTATTAGTCCAAAGAACGGTTTGTCTCGGATGCATGGGGGCTTTCCCCAGCACTCCTGGTTCCGATCTAGACGCATTGATGAATTCCCCTCCCCTTGATATTCATATCTTGGGCTGCACCATATTACGACTTCCAAGCTATTTCGAGAATGCAAAACATCACTAAACGCAGTCGGAAGGCTAGTCCCAGGTCACAATGCGAACGTGGCAAATGAAATCGCCGATGAACTTGCTAGGCAAGGCTCAGAGGAGAGTTTTTCAGGACTCTAACCTACATTAGGTCTGCCTGTGGCTTCGGTTACTGTCTCTCAGTAGCAAAGATGCTTGCTGTGAAAGTGATGATGAGACTGCGGAGCACTACCTCTGCGAATGTCCGGCTTACGTTCGCATCAGACTGTAGGCACTTGGCGCTGACGTGACTTGGTGAGCGCTGGTACTGTAGGCAATTTATCACTGAAGGCTGAGAAATTCCATTAAAAGGAGCTTACCAGGAGCACAGTGGACTAGTTCTTTGTCTGAATGCTCTGTTCCGGCAGAAAAAAAAGTCTCTTGGAAGTTTTTCATCGTTATGCCGCAGTTCTAAAAATATTCGCTCGATTGCCTATGCTTCAACGTTGCGCTTCTTCTATTGCCTGTCGCCAATTTAGATCCTCCAAGTCTTTTCTGCTATCGCATGTTCTGTAGCTTACGTTCTCTTCAATCCTGATTTTGGGCCAATCATAGTCTAACTCAAGACTCACTTACTAGATTCTTCTATTTTTGCTATTCTATGTCCACGCTTGTAGGGCTTGTTTTCTTCAATTACAGTCATTTCATTGCATCTTCCGCCTCTAACTTATAAGAATTTATTCTCTCTTCCACAAGCTGTTTCATAATATTGTAGTTCAAGAATTCAGGGGAAACCGAACGGGGTTAAGGTAGACAGTAATTGGTGTAAGGTCTAATTGCATAAAAAATAAAATGATCTACGCACCACCGTGGCTCCCAATGCCGCAAATATAGACGTCGCGGTCACCGCTCACTCGTCTGACACATTGCTGATTTGGGCCGATTACTAAAGTTCTAAGCATTTGCTTGATATGGGCGAAAGGTTCACAGTCCGAGCACTCATCAGAGATGTAGCTCGAGACAATATCAAGTTCCAATACAAGCATCACCATGGCCACAGCCAATTAGCACTTGTTCCTTCTTCGTTTTTTTCTTTTCCCAAATGCGGTAGAAATCACGTTTTAACGTCTTCTCACTGGCTCACTACCGTACCGCTGCTGTTGTAATTGTCAACGACGGTAACCAAAAAAGCGTCGGCGCACGGATAGAAATCGAAATTCCGTAAATATTTGCCTCTCAATAATAAATGCTTGGAACTGACCCTTTGGATGGATTCGAATGCGGACGCTGGACAAGCAAACAACCAAACAACCAAACAGGCAACAGCCAGCCAACAAAGAACAACAACATTCCATTGTTGACTTTATTGATTTTTGTTGTGCAGTGTGGTCAGGGCATCAGCAACTTCGCGTCGGCCAGAGGAGCAGTAGGGAATGCATACACAACTTATCGAAGCCACATAAGGAGCCGGTCTTACTTTTGTTACCAAAGAGACACGAATAACCGATCGGGAAACTTCATACAAATACAAATGGAAAAATAAAAATAAAAACAAAATACATTACCACGTTACCACGTTACCACGTTAGTTGCCCTCGGGGGAATCCTTTTGTTCGGCTTCTTGTCCTCAATGTGACGTTCTCCCAATAAGTAGTAGTAGTACGTAGATACTCGTACTCTAGAAAGCGCGTGTTCATTCTTCGGTGGGTTCATTGATTTACAAGACCACCTCGAATGGATTGACATTGGCTTGTGGGGCAAAAGTGTAGTTAAGAGCAGCAGCAGGTAGACCTTACTAAATGGTGACCGGGAGCTGTTTTCGATTTTTTTTTTTCTCAGACAAATAATTTTTTCCCAACTTTGTGCAACGACTTTGACTGGGTGAATCGACGAACCTTCAGATTTGTGCCATAAAATGGAATTTTACGGATGCCAGTTTCGAAAATTGGATTAGTGAGCACAAAGGCGTTCAAACATCGCATCGGTTGGTGGTTGGAAGCATGAGAGATTTATAGCGTTTTATCAATCTGGGTTTTACGAGGAATAAGTGAATCAGTGTAATAAATATTTCGGGTACGATGAGGACAGGTTATCGAAATGCTTTGATTCCCTTTGTGATCTTTCATCGTCAGTTATCCTACCGGTTGGTTGGCTTCTTTTTTAAATGGCTTAAGGATGTCTTTTTGATTTTTAAGGAAACTGTCGTTATTTGTGATTTATTGAGGAATCGAAATTTAAGTCAAAGAAGATGCCACTCAAGCTCCAAAAAAATGCAAACAGTTTTACCAGTGTCTTAGCCTGTTCAGCATTTCTTCACTATCTTAAATGTGAATTGTCAGTTGGTTATGGTCACAAGACCTTCATAAAATTGCTCCTTAAGTCGAGGAAGGAAAAAAATAACCAACTGATGGTAACTTCATCCGCATTTCAAGGTAGTCTAAGTCCCAGCACTGTGGAGCAGGACTGAGATGATGAGCGTCTTATAACAGTATGGTGACGTTTTGTTTGAGGTTTCTTTTCTTTTTTTTTTGGTCGAACAAAGACGGTTGCTAAGAGCAATTCCTCGTAAAGTTTTGTCACTGAAGACGTTGCCCAAATTAACTATGGGTAGGGTAGACCAAGTGTGCAACTATTTTGGTTTGTGACGTTATGATTGAATCATTCGATATTTTTTAGCATTAAATTCATTTTCCTCCAGCACAGTGGAAATATTATATAAACTGCCGCCTTAGATGATATGATCAAGCTGTTGAAGACGGGTAGAATGATGTTACGAGTATATCCCAGGATTTGTATACATTATGTACTCTAGGATGAAAGTACTGATAGTTCTAAAATTGGTGCAGTATAAACCGTTTACCTTAGCAGTCTCAACTTTAATATTGATACTGTCTAAACTGCTTAAGTTTTGCGGACTAAAGGAGTGCTTAGCATCTATCTAGAGATTTTTAGGGACTTAAGGCCCGGACTTGATGAGAGCGACGCGAGAACCCTGATGGAATTTTGCTCGAACCATGCTTTTATGAGTTATCATTGCCCCGGGTCTACTCCGGACAACTTTATTAAGCTTATTAACAAGCAACAACTTAAAGCTAGGCTTAAGGGCGAGGAGAAATGGTGGACGGGATGATGGAGATGTTAAGGGAGTGGCATATTGAGCTGTGCGTTTTTTATTTCGCGTTTGCTGCTATTAGGTCAAAGACTTCTGCGTAGTTGTTCGTTATACGCAACATTCTTCTAGATATGGGTTCAAAGTGCTCGTAGTTGGTGCGGTGAGTTCGGAACAGGAAGAGTGGGACAGATCTTAGAGTACGGGGATTGGGAGTGAATGCAATATTTTGCGTTATTCTCGAGCAGTCGATGTTTCCAGTCAGTAACTGGTGAATAAAAAGTACATACATGGGGTAATCCATATCGATCGGCCCAAGGTAGACCGACCACGAAGTGCGAAATGGATAAACCTGCGTTGGACTCCTTCTATTCTTTGAATGTGAATTAGTTTATAGAGTAACACAACCTGGCTGAAATATTCGAGGAGAGGCCTTACAAAAGTAAGGTACAGGGACTTTGTAACGTAAGGGTTGGAAAATTCTTTTAACCAGCGTTTGATAAAGCCAAGTGCAGAGTTAGCCTCATTTATAATGCTGTCGGATATGTGAGTAGAAATTCAATTCTCTGTCACAAATTATTTCTAGATCTCGTTGTGGGTAGTGGAAGAAATAGACTCATCGCAAATAAAGTAGTTTCTTCGAAGTAGATTACCGCCTGGCATTTGTTGACATTAAGCTCCAAAGAGTTTTGCTTGCATCATACCGAAAACTTATTCAAGTCATCTTGCAGGCAATGGGAGTCAGAAGGCAATGAGATGACTTTGGAAATTTTCATGTCATCAGCGAAAATTAAGGGTTTTCCAATAGGGACTTGACAACCTTGAATTAAATTTGTGGACGCACTCTTTCATTAATCATCAAACTGTCACTGTCAATTTATTCAGTAAACTCAACATTTTCATCATGGTAAAGTACACGAACGAGCAACGTCTGCAAATTATAAAAATTTTCTACCGAAATTTGGAGTCGGTGACTGCAACTTTAAGAGCGTTAACTCCAATTTTCGGTCGTAATTCTCGCCCTAGTAGACAGGCAATAACAAGTCTAGTGCAAAAATGTGAGTCTACATATTTAGTTTTAGTTTAGTTTTAATTGCATTTTATTTTCTTAATCACTAACTCTTACATACTAACAAAAAATGCTTAAATGCTAGCTTAAAATTACTTACAATCTTATACTAACTTACTGGCCCCACACAGGCACTCTAAGCTACTCTAAATTCTTATAACTATGTCTTTCGACTTTATGTACATTTTACTTTGGTCAGCTCTGCCTCATTAGTGAGGCTGGTCCATAATTGACGGAAACGACGACGAAACATCTTCGCCAACATTCAACCACCAGAAATGCTGATAGGTAGAGAAATGCTTCCGGTGGAAAGAAGCCGTCAAAGCGCACACTCTCGTGGTAAAGGTAATTAGGGTAGTAAGCCCCAGATATCAGCTTATTCGTCGACGTCATTGCTCTTGCAATGTGCCTTCGAGTCAGCTTAATTACGAAGTTGTCCACTCGTATTAGGTTCGCTCTGTTGTAAAGGACCTCATTAGGATAAAATTTCTTGTACTCCGACTCTGGTGTTCTGTACAAGCGAAGACAAGCCCTAAGGCAAGCCCTCTCAAACACCCGAATCTTTTCCATTAAGCTTGCTCGTACATTGAACCACACGGGACAAGCAAATACCAGCATGGGCCTGATAAGGGCCATGTAACAGATTACCTTTACCCTCGCATCGAGTTGGCTGCTATAAAACAGTCTCTTTGTAAGGGCAAAAGCGCCTTTAGCTCTGGCCATAGCAGCATCTACATTTTTGCCAAAATACAGAAACTGATCTAGCCAGATTCCAAGGTATCTGACTACATTTCGACAGGCAAGAGGTGGTCCGTGTTGTCCAATGATAGAGAACTTTCGCCAATTTTTTCTGGTATCCCTAGAGGCTCCAGACAACGGCGTCCTAAAGAGAATGGTTTCCGACTTCTGAAAGTTGATTTTCAACTTCCAGTCATCGCAAAATCGTCTTATCTTATCTTATCACGCTGCAAGAGAGTATTAATGACCTCGATTTTTGGACCTGTTCTGTACGCTATCAAATCGTCTGCGTACGCAATAGTATGAGGAAGTGAACTTATCAAGTCGCTTGTATAAATGTTGAATAGGATCGGCGAATTGACCGCACCTTGCTGAAGACCATTTTCAATTTGAAATATTCCAACTGAAGTCACATCACCATTTTTCACGATGAACTGTCTGTTGGTTAGCATGGGCCCCCGCCCAATTATCAAGGCTTCGCCCTTTAATGACGTTGTCTAATAATGAACTTGTGATCAGTCACAAGTTGCCGGTCATAGGTCTTGTTGGCGGCTGGACCACCGGTAGTCCCTACCAGGACTTAAATCAGGGTACCATGGGAGTCAGGAGCCCGCCGGATGTCGGTCCGGGCCTGACTTGTTAGAGGTAGGCCCCCTTGTGGGAGCGTCATGGTGGCTGTGGTTTAAACCCAAAATCGCGGGAAGGGTCTTACCTTGGGTTTTCCCTTGGTTTTTCCCTTGGGTTTTCCCTTGGTTTGACCCAATGTAGAGTTGCAATAAGTACTGGGTGCTGCGACCCTAAGAGCAGTAAGAGGTTTTAGGTCGGCCTCGACTCATACCAAGGGTGGAACTTGTGCCGGCAACACAGTTCCGAATTTGGTATCTGAAACAGTGAAAATGTTTAGTGAGCGATGGCAAGGCGTATCCTTGCTCCCATTGATGTATGGGCATCCCGTGGAATAAGGCCGTAAAGGCAAGTGTCCACGCAAATCGAGAGACGTTCTGTTGGTTAGCATATTATAATGAATGTACAAGAGTGGTTTACTGATACCCAGCCTAGTCAGCTTATAGAAAAGACCCTCTAACCATACGGTGTCGAAGGCCTTCTCCAAGTCAACAAGGCAGGCACCAGTGCACTGTTTCTTGCCTTTGTTCCATTGGATATCAGAAACCAGTTTACACGCGGCATGTGAGATATCATGTCCCGCCTTAAAACCGAATTGATTATCCGGAACTATATGTTTGTCCTCAACCCACCTAGACAGAGCTCTATTGATTACTTTTTCAAAAACTTTACTGATATTCGGAAGGAGACTTATCGACCGGAGATTCGCCGGATTGGATATATCCTTTCCCTTTTTGGGGATAGGTTGAACCACCGCCGTTTTCCAATGCGCTGGATAATGTTCATTATTCATTGCATTATTAAACAGGGTGGTGTAAATGTCCACCGCTTCTAGAGGGAGATGTCGAAGCACGATGTTCGGAATACCATCGGTCCCTACTGATTTCTTAGCCCTGATTGTGTCGAAGATCTCATGGAGTTCTTTATTTGCCATATTTTCGTCGCTGAACCGGGTGAAACCAGAGCCCTCGGATCGCCAGTTCCCTATTTCATTTCGAATACAGAAGTCGTGCACCAAGACGCGACTGTCCAGGTCATAATTAGGGCCAATGGTATCAGTGGCCTTGTATACTTCCTGGAAAGTCACCCCTATGGCTTCAACCTTCTCCTGTGGATCCTCGATCACAAAAAAGTCGTCATCATCAGCGGCCTCATTTCGATCGATACCTGCTATTGTCAGTAACCGTACGTTGTCTGTTGTCCGGGCTATTTTAAGACACTGAAGGTCGTTTTGATTTTTTCTCCGAAGTAGTTTATTTATTTGCGGAAACATATTCGGGTTGCTGGTGTTTACAGCCCGAACCTTGTTGTTCCAATACAAACTTACAGAAATTCTGTATGGAATAGAGGATGGGCCGACAGCTTCTGTGCGCTCTGATTGTCGTTATACAATTTTACAATACTTGTTTCTTGTATTATTTCATTTAATAAATTTCTTAAATACTCGTATATAGCTTCTTTACAAGTTTCAGATATAGCCATGTATTCAGCCTCAGTGCTAAATAAGGTAACGGATTTTTGTTTTCTACTTTTCCACGAAATTGCAGAATTATTCAGTTTAAAACAGTAACCAGTATATGACTTCCTGTCCACCGTATTACTCGCCCAATCAGCGTCTACAAATCCCTCTAAATTTCCGTTAACATATTTTAATCCAAAATTTAAAATTTAAAATTCTCTTAGCATAATTCCAATGTTGCTCTGTATAACAATTATTAAATTGGCTTAAAAAACTTACCGAAAAAGCAATATCGGGCCTAGTCAAAACAGCTAGATACATCAGACTGCCAATGAGTTGTTGATACGGAAATTGGGACTCACATTATATCTCCCTTAGTTATGTTTAATTTTGCCTCCATTGGAGTTAAAGCCATTTTAGAATTAGACATATTAGATTTACACAACAACTCGTTGTCATACTGTTTTTGATCTAATGTTATGACCCCTTGTTTTTTATCAATGTTTACTCTCGTGCCGAGACATTGTTTTACTTGACCTAAGTCTTTTATATTAAATTTTAAATTGAAAATCTTTTTTAAATTATTGATTTCAGTTTCGTTATTTGAAAAAATGAAAAAATCATCTACATATAATGCCACAATTGTTTTTAAATCTTTTTCAATTTTTGTAAATAAACATGGTTCCAATTTCGATTTTTTATAACCTAAAATTTCAAGATTCTCATCTACGTTTTTATATCATGCTCTTGAGGATTGCTTAAGGCCATATATTGCCTTTTTTAACCTTAAAACCTTTTTACAATTGCTTGGAACTTCATAACCTTCAGGCATATACATATAAACATTTTCCTCAAGAACACCATTTACTCGTAAGAAGGCAGTTTTTACATATACATGTGTTATATTAAAATCTAATTTAGTTGATAATGCAAACAATAATTTTAATGTTGAATGTCGAATGTCGAACTACTGGCGGAAACCTTTCATCAAAATCAATACCTGGTTTTTGGGTATATCCCTTTGCCACCAATCGTGCTCTATAGCAAATCTCGTTCTGACAATCGACCTTTTTCTTAAAGACCCACTTACACTGCACGATAGTTGAATCCTCAGGTGCGTCAACCAGTTCCCAGGCATCGTTTAGGTCGAATGATATTAACTCCTCTTTCATCGCCTGCAACCAATATTCTTTGTCTGGTCCATTCAATACATAATCCTCCTGTGGCTGAAACATTTGCAACACACATATTGGTAAGACCGAAACGTTCTGGTTCACGCCTTTGTCTTGTTGATAGCTTTACCACTGGTGTCGTGTCGGGTGTCGGCAACTCCGATGAATCTCCTTGCTCGTTCGCATCCTTCGGTGAGTCTTGCGGCGGCGTATTAAAATATTCTGGATCATCTGCCTCTTCTTGAGGGAGTGAGAAATCGTCTTCGAGTTTCACATCAGATTTCTTAACATCTAAGTCCCCCACAGAATCCAAATTCTCTTCTTTTATTAGCATCTTCCATTATGACAACATCTCGGCTTGAAGTCACTGTATTGTTTTGAGAATTGTATACTCTGTATCCTTTAATGTTCTCTGAATAGCCAACAAGTATGTGTTTATTTGATTTTCTATCCCACTTCAACCTTCTCTCCTTCGGAACATGGACCATTACACAGCTACCAAAAATACGCAGATTACTCAAATTCGGCTTACAGCCCGTCCAGCACTCAAACGGTGTCTTGTCTCCTAGACCAGATGAAATTGACCTGCTCCTTAAATAGACTGACGTATTAACTGCCTCCGCCCAAAATATTTTATCCAGCTTAGCATCAAACAGCAAACACCTTGCCTTTTCCACGACGGTGCGGTTGAGCCTTTCACAAAGCCCATTTTGTCCAGGCGTATACGGGTTGGATTTCTGATGAATAATTCCTGCATTCCCTGAAAAAGCATCAAACTCCTTGCTGCAGAATACGCCACCATTATCCGTTCTAAAAACCTTAATACGTCTATTTTTCTGATTCTCCACCATAACCTTAAATTCTTTGAAGCGAATAAGAACATCGCTATTTGATTTTAAAAAAATAAACAAGTGCCATTCGGCTATAGTCATCTACGAGGAGAAGAAAATAGATCGATCCGCTGATGGACTTTGTCTCCATAGGCCCACATACATCTCCGTTTATCACTTCCAGTAATTGTTTGCTTCTAGTACCAACATGAGAAAATGGTAGCCTTGACTGCTTTCCTTCACAGCATACTGCACATGTCATATTTCCAATGCATTACTTGGGTATGAAATACCTTCAACAGCCCCGCACTTCATCTTGTTCATATCAACTGCATTTATGTCACCTAATCTTCTAAGCCAAACTTCGGCAGAAGCCACTGGTGAAGCTAGCAAGCAATCATAATCATAAATGGTGTGTATAAACCATTTGCCAAATCAGCTGAAGCGACGTGCTGATTTTTCTGGTTGCAAATATGACAAGCATCATTTGTAAAATTGACTTTGTTCCCGTTTCTAATCAGTTGGCTTACAGATAACAAGTTGGTCGTAAGTGTTGGGACACACAGAACGTCTCGCACGGAGATATCGTAAGAGCATTCATTTCCAATTGTGGTAATCTACACATCTCCAGCGCATAGGTTAGGTTAGGTAAGAGTGGCTGTTGGAAATACCAACCCACTTAGGCCTATTGGCCCATTGTGATGCCACGTGGATCTATGATCTTCTTACTACTGGAACCAATTTGAGCTTATAATAAAGCCTAGGAGACTGTTAACGTCTATTTTTTCTAGGTCGTTTAGATCGTTGCAGAAGAAAGCTCCTAGATGATGCTTTCTTCTCTGTGAGAGAGCTGGGCATGTGAAGAGTAGGTGGAGGATTGTCTCCTCCTCTTCCTCGTCCATGCAACTTCTACAGAAATCGTTAGTAAAAGCGCCAAGCCTTCTTGCGTGCTTGCCTATGAGTCAGTGTCCGGTAATGACACCTATTATGGCGCTGAGATGTTTCCTATCTAAAAGGATCAGACACTTAGATCGACTTAGATCCAGCCTTCGCCAGATCTGTTTGGTCGCTAGACATGTTTGTCCAGCAGTCCACCAAAGGTCCGTTCTTTTATTGGCATCTAGCTTTAGTGTTAGTTTGCACGTAGCGATTGGTATACCTATACTACCTTTGTCCGGTAGGATAGGTAGAGTGGTTCCAATTTTGGCGAGTTCATCGGCTCTGCAGTTCCCTGGAATATCTCTGTGGCCCGGCACCCAACATAGGTGAATGTTGAACTGCTCTGCCATCTCCATGAGAGATGATCGGCATTCAAGGGCAGTTTTAGAACACAATGAGACCGAGTCCAGGGACTTGATGGCGGCCTGACTATCCGAAAATATGCGGATATCTTTTGCAGATATCACGTTTTTCTTCAGCCAGGACAGAGCTTCTTTAATCGCCAAAATTTCCGCCTGGAACACGCTACAGTGATTTGGAAGGCGGAAAGTGAGGCTTAGATTTAGCTTATCTGAGAAAACACCGCCACCAACTCCGCTGTCGGTTTTAGATCCATCTGTGTAGAGATGGATTGACTTGTCCTCCATGAAAGCATCCTCCTCCCAGAATGATCTAGAGGGGAAGCTTACATGGAAGTTTTTGTCAAACCAAAGTTCAGGTATGGTGTAATCGATGTTCTCTGTGAAGATTCCTAATGTATTAAGAATGTTGGCGTGGCCAAATGAATTATTTGTCCACTGTTTAGTCGCTTTAAGGCGAATAGCTGCAGTCGCAGCTACTTGCTTGCTAAAAATGTCGAGGGGTGTCAAGTGAAGCAGAATATCTAATGCCGCAGAGGGGGTAGACCACAAGGCTCCGCTTGTGCATAGATATGCTGTTCTTTGGACTCTGCTTAATTTAATGCGGTTGACTGCATTTTCCAAGGCCGTCCACCAGACAACCACCCCGAAAGTAAGTATCGGTCTTATGACCGAGATGTATAGCCAGTGGGTTATGCGAGGTTGAAGGCCCCATTTGTTCGCAATGACTTTCTTGCAAGAGAATAAAGCTATTGTAGCTTTATTGACTCTTTCTTGAATGTTAGTTTTCCAGTTTAGTTTCCTGTCAAAAATGAGACCCAGATATTTTGCTGTATCGGAGAAAGCTAAACTGGTACCGTTTATTGAAGGAGGGTCTATGATTGGAATTTTATATTTCCTAGAAAAGAGGACAAGATCAGTTTTATGGGGGTTTATTCCCAATCCGCAGCGATTTGCCCAGCAGGTTACGAGTAATCTGTTAAGATTTACTTGGAGGAGTTCTTTAATGGTATCTAGATGTTTTCCTGAGACGGCTATGGCAACGTCATCCGCATAGGCAATCACTCTGCTACCACCCGCTTCCAGGTATATCAGTAGTTCGTTAACTACTAAGTTCCAGAGAAGGGGAGAGAGGACACCGCCTTGCGGCGTACCCCTACTGACATATCATTTAGCAGAAGTCTCACCCAGTTTGGAGTTGATTATCCTGCTTGTTAGCATCAGCTCCCCAAGTGAGCCGTCTACCTGCAGAGTTGACAGCGCAGTCGTGATTGCGGATGTGTTGACGTTGTTAAAGGCGCCCTCTATGTCTAGGAAAGCAACCATTGTGTACTCCTTATATTGTAGGGATCGTCAGAGAGTGCAAAGCCGTTTCCACCGACTTTCCTTTACAGTAGGCATGTTGAGCCGTAGACAGAAGTCTTGGATCAACTTTAGCTCGAATATGGATATCAATCAGTCGTTCTAAAGTTTTCAGAAGGAATGATGATAGACTTATAGGTTTGATGTCCTTTGGGACTACATGAGAACATTTTCCAGCTTTGGGAATGAATACTACATTGACTTCTCTCCATAACAGTGGAATGTGGATAAGTTGTACACAGCTCCTCATAATATTTTCCAACACTGGTAGAATAATATCTGAGGATCTCTGTAGCTCGGCAGGTATAATACCGTCCGGACGAGCAGACTTGTATGGTTTGAAGCTATGCAGCGCCCAGAGCAGTTTGTCTCTCGTAATCAGACCATGAATTTTGGTCACGGTTGCAGTAGGCCTGTCTGGGCTGCTACTGGCCGCGAGTTGGGAGCTACCTGGAAAGTGGGTGTCCAGAAGCAGGTTGAGTGATTCATCACTTGAGGTTGTCCAAGAGCCATCGGTTTTTTTCAAACAGCTGGGCATCATAGGATTAGTGGAGAGGATTTTTCTTAGCCGCGAAGCCTCAGAGGTTTCTGTAATTTTGTCGCAGAATGACCTCCAGGATTGTCGCTTTGCCTTCCTCACTCCAGCGCATAACACAGGCAACTTTGTTTCATTCGCAACAATTATCTCTCGCATTTGCCTTTTATAAGAAACATTTCTAATCCACTCTCTATTTGCTGTCAAGTGCACACCAGCACCAGAGTCGATGTACCAATCTTGCTTGCTAAATTTTACATTCAGAAAAACAGCACTAAAATCGTTAGATTGTTTTCGTTTGCTGTCTAAGAACGAAGCATTTGGACATTGGCTCTTGTAGTGCCCAATTTGCTTGCACTTGTAGCACTTTATAATTTTATTGTTGGACTTTGCATGTGAATCAGTGTTGGCTACCTTTTTGCACCGTTGCCAGCTTTTGCTCACAAATGCACTATTCTGTACCCCACTGCTTTCTGGCTCCATATCCAAAAGCTTAGTTTTGATGGAATCCGCTGTGTATTTTGCTCCAGAGTGTTCGATCGCCATTATCATTGGCGCAAATCGGTGTGGCAGACCTGCTAGCATCAATGCTCCTATCCATTCATCATTTATGTTAAACCCAGTGCCGCTTAGTTTCTGTCCAGTCTCTATAATTTGTGTGAAGTAGCTGGTCATGGAATCAGAGTTTTCTAATCGTATTGAGATGAGATTTCGTAGCAAGCTTATCCTACGAGAGAAACCTGAGTCATCAAACATCGTCTTCAGTTTTGTCCAGAGATCTATGGATTTATCAGCATCTTTAATATGAACATATAATGAAGGATCGATTGTTAAAATTAATTTGGCCTTAAGTGGCAACTACAGACTTCAATATACACAATTCTGGGTGGCTTCGACATTCTGGACAGACAACACCCGAAGGACGGTGTGTTGAGATCTTCGCTGCGGAAAACAACCTAACGCAGCTTGTAAATGAGCTCACGCGAATACCAGACGTTGATAGTCATACCGCCAACACCCTGGACTTGTTTTTAACTTCTCACCCTGATAAGTACACCATTGATGTGCTGTCCCCTCTAGGCTCGTCGGACCATTGTGTCATATCAGCTAATTTCTCGTACACCGACCACACAGTTAGAGAAAAAATTCCTAAAAGAACCGTGTGGCAATACGAGAAAGCCAACTGGAGCGGTCTTAACAGCTTCTTTAAGAATTTTAACTGGTCGTTATGCTTCCTCGTACGACTCGAGCTGTAAAGAGGCCGTCAGGGTTAGAGAAATGTTTTTTCGGTCCTACAAACCAACCGGACAGAGGAAAACCGAAAAAAGTTCAAACGAGCCAGAAAGGACTGCAAAGCCCTTCTTAAGCGTGTAAAATTCCAATACGACCAAAAACTGAAGCAAAAAATACTGAAATGTCCCAAAGGCAGTAAAAATTGTTGGTCGTTCGTCAAAAACATTAGAAATTCCGCCTCATCCTCCATCCCAACGCTCATTTACAATGACATTCCAGCTGTCAGCTCTTTGGATAAGGCCAATCTGCTTGCTGCACACTTTGCGGCCAGCTCAACACTCCCAGATTGTGCTTTGTCTCCGCCTACACTTGAGTGCGTCGAATCTTCAATGGGACGAATCTACTTTCGCACTCGTGTAGTAGCAAGAGTACTTAAAGATCTCAACATACATAAATCCGCTGATCCAGATGGTATATCTCCCCTTCTTCTGAAGAGGTGTTCTTCCTCGCTGGCAAAACCACTGCGTAAGCTTTTTCATCAATCCTACACTTTAGGACTCTTCCCGAGCAGATGGAAAACAGCATTTGTCCAGCCCGTCCCTAAAAAAGGTGAATCATCTTCTCTCCCCTCCTACAGACCCATTGCACTTACGTCCCTTCTTTCCAAGGTCATGGGAACGCTCGTCAGCTAATGAAATATCTCGAAACACGAAAACTTTTCAATGACCGGCAATATGGTTTTCGTAGCAACAGGTCCACTGGTGATTTGATGTCATGTGTCACCCAAAAGTGGAACCAAAGCGTACATCAATCTGGCGAAAGCAAGATACGAGTAGTTGCACTTGATATTTCTAAGGCATTTGACAGAGTTTGGCATCAGGCTCTTTTGTCGAAAATGCGTGCATTTGGGATCGACGACTCTCTTCTTCAATGGACTAGAAATTACCGGAACGTTCAATTCAAGTTATTTTGTATGGTTTCAAGTCTGATATTCACAAAATAAATGCTGGTGTGCCCCAGGGCTCTGTTCTGTCTCCGACACTCTTTTTAATTCTCTTGACTGCTACTTCTAATCCAATATATTCCTTTGCTGATGACAGTATTCTCTGCTTTTCATATTCGTTCCCGGACTCACGGCCCTGCTCTTCGGCTGTAGAACGAGAACGGCAGCGTATGTTAAGCTCATTAAATTCCGATTTATACTAAACAACATTACCAGATGGGGAACTACCAACAGAGTGGAATTTAATGCTTCCAAAACACAATGCTGTCTGCTGTCGTTAAAGCGAAATTTAAACACCCAGCCATTATCCATGAATGGCAATTGCATCGTCGAAACCGAAAGACTTTCCATTCTCGGTATGTGTGCCAACGACAACTTGCGTTGAAATGACCACATATTTGATGTCGCCAAAAATGCTGCAAAATGTCTAGGTTTCCTGAAGCGATGTAAGAAATATTTTACCCCCTCTGATCTGGCCTCAATATATAAGGCATTCATCCGCCCAAAATTGGAGTACAACTCCCACATCTGGTCAGGTGCTCCTAAAACATCTCTGCACCTGCTAGATAGGATTCAAAACCGTGCGATAAAACTTATTGACGATACTAATATCAGTCAATCAATGGACACCCTCGAACACCGACGAAATGTCTCGTGTCTCACTTTGTTTTATCGCTATTTCCACCATCAGTGCTCCACTGAAATCGCCAGTAGCATTCGGCCCATTCAAACTTTCAACCGTAACACCCGTCTCGCTATGAATGCTCATCAGTACACCCTCAAGCCCATTTTCGGGCGTACTCTAAAATATCGTGATTCGTTCCTAAGCCGTACAACTCGCTTATGGAATGCCCTGCCGATCTCTGTATTTCCTGGTCGTTATAACTTGCAAACATTTAAAAACAATGTACATCGGTACCTCCCTAAATTTCCTTTGCCCGCGCTGTGTACAAACACCTTAAGGGTACTCAAACCCCTTGAGCGCGCGCTCATTATAAAAAAAAAAAAAAAAAAAAAAAAAACTACAGAAATGAACAGCGATCTGATCAACTTTACACTTTTACTGCATTTCAGTGCAGGAATACTCTATCTGAAGCTTATTTTTCGACCTTAGACCAGAAGAATAAAGTGCAAAAACATGAGATCTTGGACAGTATATTCCTGTTTGCAATCACAAACTCCAGTCTTAAATTAAAGACTCATAAATAAGGTATACTGCTTGAAAACATTGTTTGATGTCCACGTAAAGTTGAACAACCTCAACTCCCTTAATTTACATTCAAAATGTATTTGAAAGTGCTCTATTCAAATTCAATATTCAGGGGAAGGTGAAATAAATTCTGGGCCAAGGAAAAATGTGTAATCACTTTTTTGGAAAACCTAGACATATGGTATATCCGGGAACCACCAGAAAATTGGCCATGAGTTAAAAAGTCCACCCACAGACAGTGCTTTATATGGAGACGTCTTTAAATTAGATAGCTCAAAGCACTCGATTATTATTGAATAAAATCATATGACCTAATTGTTCGGTCAGCTC
Source organism: Volucella bombylans (assembly GCA_949129095.1). NCBI lineage: Eukaryota > Metazoa > Arthropoda > Insecta > Diptera > Syrphidae > Volucella > Volucella bombylans. Next base: position 206,286,391 of record OX422141.1, read on the forward strand.
GCTGGTATCTAAGCCAGTTGTTACATTGGTGATCACTTTCGTTTGATTTTGTTTTTATAGTCGTATAATAGTCGTACATTACGATTTTTAGGGGAAATTTTACTTATTAACCACGCTAAAGCAAGAATATTTAATGCAATACCAAACCCGTTCCGCTTGCATCTGCCCAAAGCTGAGTCTTATCTGCTCCACCTTTCTTTCATCTGATTGCTACGATATTATGTTATTAATTGTAGATCGATCTCTTAAATACTAATTTCATACAAATTGGTTGATGGGAAAAGATAAAAGTGTTCATGAAATCTTTTCCACGGGCTTAAACCGGAAGTAGTGATATGATCTCCGCCGTTTCCCGCAGACACAATCAAGATCTATTAACGATCATTACGTTAACAAATGTATTTAGCATTGTTAACAGCCAACAGACATCTGCTGACAAAACCACCCAAGCTGTAAGTTATTCACAAATCCAGTCGGCCGAAAACATCTTGTAGTACACGATCAAAACTAATTAGACCTTATTAAAAGACAAGCTGAACTCTGGTGAAATTTATTGGCCATTAAAGCGCAATGTATCTTCCTCCGCATAGTGTATACGCGCGCAGACCAGACAACTGGCTGGCACACTACTATATTCACTTCAGTTTCGGATTCAGTTTCAGTTCCATCTTCCAGATTGTCACAACAACTGTCAAACAATTCGAACGAGCAATGAAACGAATAAAAAATGTAAATAAAGCAAAAGCCCACTTGTTTAATTCGTAGCATGCGGGGACGTAACCTCCCACACCCGATCTCGGAAACGTCGCTTCTGATGATGGTGTCTTGTGGCATTGTGCAACAGCCTCCGCATAGCCTTGCTTTCATCTTCTTCTGGAGAAGCTGCAAGGAAGAAATGTAATTTATTTCTCGCCTCTGATGGAAAGGAAGCTCTCACAGTGAGCCAGTGAATCAAGTTGTGTTCGTCGGCCGGCGCGAAACAACTGCCGAGAGATACGGGTATCGCCATGAACTACTAGCTGAGTCTATTTTTAGTTGTTGCTTGTGGTCGGGAGAGCATTTGTAATTTTCTGATGTGACAATTGTCTGGAATTCGCATGCATTCCATAGAGTACTCCTGTTGGCAAATGGAGAAACAGGTTATTCCTTGGGGTACTTTGATTTTGATTCATAACTGGTAAGAAGTGTTGCGAAAAAATTTGATATGTGATTTGGTGCGTCGGTGGATAGTGATATAGAACATTTGAAGCACGAGATTATGTCTTCCGTGTCTGCTTTCTTTTCGTATAAGAAAACCTGATGTCGCTTTCCACTTGGGCGCGTAAGGCTAGAGAGTTTGTCAGTCAACTGAATAGAATTCTCGTCGTTTGCCGTCGAAAATGGGTTATTTTGGATGACAGCGGAATATTGGCCATCATATGCAGAAGTAATTCTTAGAATTGTGCTTAACTATATTGACTCTGTTTATATTTCATGCATTTTTCTAATTAGACGGTGTGCCCTTATGTATAAAACCTTCGCCAACAAAAGGCGAGGTTGCTATATTAGCTTTGAATCATAGGTAGTTACCCAAATATGCCTGGTTTGTGGCATTCTTTCCTTCATTTCTTCCACAAAGCGGTGGAGTCTTTCTTGAGAAGCCCGTTCGGTGGGGTGGTTCATTTCCTAGTTTTATAGTACTGAGTCTCTGCGCTGCCGAAGGTCTATGCCAGAAGAAAGACAGCTAAAACGGTTAGCCAACATTCAAAGACGAAAATAACAGGCATATCAAAGGGAAGACCAGGAAATTCATATGGTATGAACAATGTTTACAATTAATAGGATTTACAAGGACAAAGATTTCCTCAAAAATGAGAACACTGATCACAAGGAGGAAGTTAAATTTCCAAATATCATTTCCTCAGACGGAATTTTCTAGCTTTCTCTATTCGTAGCGCCACATTGCACGCTTTTTTTTCAATGGCCTGTTAGCCATTTTTCATATCAAACCAAGGCTAAAACTCGGCGGATCAGATACGGCGTACCTTAATGTATACAGACAGTACAACCGCATTCTTTCAAAGTTTAATAACTGCAGCATGTTGAGGTGTGAAAGATACTTATGGACTATGAGGGCTTTTCGCCCCATGTTAAAGCCGATAAGCCGTGTGTTTTACAAATGCGATGCCAAAGTTATACACCTTCACCATTAAAATCATCAAGGACAATCCGAACATCGTGCTTAAGATATTAGTGTGGATGTAAAAAGAAATACGTATACACTGATGAATAAATTTTCAGGCATTATCGAAGCAACAAAAGATCCAAACAATCAACATATGGTCAATGAATTGAGTGCTGTGCATCTAAGTCAACAAAAATTTATGAACTTATAGGGGGAGCGTAATGGAATTAAGTAATGCGGAGAGCATGTACAATAACTTCGTAGAAAAAATGAACAATATACTCGTATATAACGAGGCCAGCAAGACAAAAAAAAAGAAACACAAAAATAAAAACCAGGGATTACAAGTGAAATAAAGACAATGTGCAAGAAGACGGACGAGCTGTATAGAAGATGGAGAAACAGTCAAAGCTCGAGTACAAACATTTCTGAAACATTGTCAATAAAAACATTAAATCAACTAAAGCTAACTTCTACGAACAGCAATTTCGAAATAAACAGAATGATCCCAGAGAAACATGGAACATTCAATTGACGAAGCTATACACAATAATTTTTCAACAAGTGTAAAACGATTTAAATGGCATTGTGGAGCAGTTTGCTGAGCAATTTTCTAAGCAACCCTCAGCAACTGTCCATTTATTCAATACTAAATACTCAAGTCAACCATTTCAAGCTGCAATTACAGCAACAAGCCACGAAAGAGGAAATATTTCAAATGATGCATCGATTGAACACCAAAAAGGAACCTGGAGCAGAAAAAATAAGATCAATAGATTCTAAATTAAATGAATGCAGACTTGGCCCTGTTAAACAAACAATAATTATACGCATTAGAACAGATATCCCTTGTGTTTAACGTAGGTACCAGGTACGTAGGTACAGGCCGTAGCAAACTACAACCTATGCTAAGCCATGAGATGTCCAAGCTCCATTCGGTCTACTCTCCCCGCGATTTTGGGTATAAACCTACAGCCACCAAGATTCTCCCACAAGGGGGCCAACTCCTAGGTCAGGCCGGAACCATAGTTCCGGGGGCTCCTGACCTCCCGTGGTACCAGAATATAGCTTCCGGTCAAGCTTCGCAACCTTGAGGTTACTTCCAGTTGGGCACCTCACTGTCCAGGACTGGCGGCCTTGCAACAAAAATTTTCTACAAACTTCCCGCTAGCTGCCTACTGCGCCTTCTATTGACTTTCTTTTGCAAAACTACGGGTTCTTTCGAACCGTACGGTATCAGTGATAATTCCACTGACATCGTAGGTCTCACCATTAAAGGTGATGCCCATAGCCTGCAAGCTCCTTATGTCAGCGTAATTGGGACACTCACATAGGACATGTAGCCAGTCCTCATAAATAGCTCCACATGAGCAGCTCGCAACCTCTCTAAGCCCCCTCTTATGCAAGAATGCATTAAGAGAGCCATACCCGGTCAACAAAAAGCCAAGCCTGAGGTTAAAATTCCGTTCAGGAAAGATTCGCATGGTTAGCACATCCCTTAGGAAGCCGTAAGTAACCCTGCCATTTTCGCTAGCATCCCATCTAGATAGAACACATGCGTGTAGCAAGGTTTTACGCTGCTTCAGGGACCCGCATTAGAACACATGGTTATGCACCACGATTAATGAAAACATCGATTATTCTTCCAATCTAGAAGGCTGGTGCAAAAACAATACTCAAAAGAACAGGCCAATTTAAAGTCTATTAGCCGTTGGAGAGCGTTTGGAGGAAGACATTGTTAAAAGACTCAATTGCTCTATAAACAAAAATAACACTCTACAAACTAAATATTAGGAGAGCTTTCAAATGTAGTCAATGTAAGCCTAAATAAAGATCCTCGTGTCATTGACGGTTAAAAAGTTATCTTACCGATAGAACTATCAGGGATAAGTTATCAACAACGATGAGCCAAGAAAAAAAAAATTTGTATGGCGTTCCACAAGGCACCAAAATGGGTCCAGTTCTATTTATATTGTTCACAAATGAATTTTTACGAATTTCTAAAAATAGTACTACATTTGCATATGCGGATGACATAGCTATCGTAGTAAACCATAAAAATTTAAACATGCTGCCATGATAATGAACTTAAAATAAATACTACGAAAACCGAGTTGATGCACTTACCCAGAAATAAAAATCTACCACAAAAGCGATCTTTGTCCACTGTCAGCCAACAAGCAGGCCATTCTAGTTGTCCAGCGGATAAAGTATCTCGGAGTAGCAATCGATGAGCATTTTCTTTGATGTGAACCACATCAGTGTCCTGCACCTTCAACTTAAAAGTGCACTGTTTGCGATGGTGTATATAAAAAAATACTCTAAGTTCGACGTGCAAAACCAGGTATACCAGGTAAATGTATTCGTAGTTTTGGAAATTTGGGAAAACGCGTAAAAACTCATTTTAACAATGAATTTCTAACTTACAACACCGTCTACTCTAAATTCTTAGGCTCGAAATTCATATTTCAAAGTTTTAGACGTGTGGTAAACTACCCAACCACGTAAAAAAGTAATTGTTAAGAAGCTACCAACAGCCTCGGATATAGACGGATTCACTGAGAAACGAACAAAGGACAACGACTTTCGGATCTGCACGTGGAATGTTCAGACCTGAATGGTGGGATGGGCCAGGCAAAAGAAATATGAAAAACTGCGATGTTTACTACGGTGATTGGTATACGGATCGTAAGCAGCGTCTATTTGGATGCGGATTTGTTGTAAGCGGCAGACTTAGACAAGAAGACTTGAGCTTTCGAAACGTGAGTGAACGCCTTATAACAATCCGTATCAAAGGTAAATTCGCTAATATCAGTCTTATATGTGCTCACGCCCCAACAGAGGAAAAGGACGATGTTACCAAAGAAAGTTTCTACGAGCTCCTCGACAAAACCTACATACGAGCTATGTCCGATGTATGACGTTAAAATCGTATTAGGCGACTTTAATGCCAAAATTGTAAAGGAGGACATCTTTGATAGCACAATCGGAAGACATAGCCTACACGACACCACGTCTGAAAACAGACTTAGGGCAATCGATTTCGATGTGGGACGTAACATTGCTATTGCAAGCACATGGTTTCTTCGCCTCAGTATTCACATGGCAGACACCAGAGCAACTAACTGTCAACCAGATTGATTATGTGCGATTCCAAGCGGCCAACATAGACTTGACGGACATCTCAGACGTCACAATAACGGGGAAATACTATGCCGATCGCGTATCCCTCAACCTCTCGAAAAGTCCTTTACAGCCAGCATCAAGTGCTGAAGACCAGTGACTTAGATGCCGAGAAGCCACCAGAAATGCCGCAACTGATGTGCTAGGTTTCACCCGCCTACAACCACGAAACCCCTGGTTTGATGAAGAGTGCCAGCAAGCACATCCAGCAAAACAACAAAGGACGAGAGCGGCTCGTGAGCTCTATGAGTAAAAGCGGGGGCAAGAACATTGGCTTCTCCGGAGAAAAAACAAAGACCATGAAAGGTGTGAAATCGAGGAAATAGAGAGGTTCTACTTCAGGAATAATGTTCGGAAGTTTTACCAAAAGATAAAAAGAACGTGTCATTGTAATAAGACCCGAACGGAAACCTATAGAGTTGAACAAGTAAACCTTGTAGTAGAGTCACAGTCGGTGCTAAGCCACTTCTGCAGACTGCTAAACGACGAAGACGACATAAAAAGCAGAGCACCTAACTTACAATATTTAGAAAAGGAGAGCTATATTTCGTTTTCGCGTCAGCCAAAATAACGCAGATTATCTTTCCAGGGTTAAAGGATATCACGGCAATGTGAGTGGTGGTGTTAGTTCGTTGGGGAATCCTACTACAACATCTTACTCGTATTTTTGACTACCTATATGCGCAGATCTCAAATAACTTAAACCTTTCTCAGTTTAACATAACTGACCTCTAAATGGGCCCTTGACATTGCAGCACACGTAACTATAGGAAATTTATCAATCAAAACGACCGTTGAGTGTCATGTTTTGACCGAGATCTAAGATAACGCATCTCAATCAGCAGGTCCAAGTTTTCAATTATATTTGCGCAGACAGACGCACCATTTTCCAAAGCACACGGTTATCCTTGTTTCCTCGGTCATTCTCATTCCCTAGTTTTCCACGTACTAAGAATTGTCATGTAGGTGTTCACTGTATAGATATTCATTAGAGACTTATGCTGGTTGAGTCTGTTTTAGACGTTAAAAAACTAAGATACCAACTTGATCAAAAAAAAAGTTCCCGGAATCTATTCAGAAAATCAACAATACAAGTTTATTCATCTAAATCTAAATTGTCCCCTTCAAAGTAATCCTCATCGACTGCAACACACTTATGCCACAGCGCTTGATCCAATCCTCGAAACATTTTTTATATTCGGTTTTCGGTATGTCCATCAGTGCTTCCTGCGATTTGTCCATTACTTCCTCTCGGCTACTTTAACTCGATTGAACAGAAAGAAGTCACAGGGACCCAAATCAGGTGAATTCGGTGGCTGTTGGATGGTATTTGTTGCATTTTTCGTCAAAAAATTACGAATAGTGATGGTACTGTGCGACGGTGCGTTATCATGGTGCGAGTTTTCTCCAACAATTCTGGTCTCTTTCGGCGAATTGCTTCAGGCAAACGTCTCATAACGCTCAAGTAATACTCTTTGTTTACTGTCTGGCCTTCTGGCAAAAATTCATGATGCACTACACCGCTGTAATCCATGAAAACATGAGCATTGCCTTCTTTTTTGACTGAAAACGACGTGTTTTTTTTGGTATCGGCTCATTTGGTGAACGCCATTCAATTGCCTGATGTCTGGATTGCGTGTCGAACTCATAAACCCACGTCTCGTCTCCAGTAATGATCCTTTTAATGAATGTGGGATCGGATTCAGCCTCGCAAATCTTCTCTTTTGCGACGTCAACACGGTCTCTTTTTTGCATGAAATTAAGGTCTTTCGGCACCAACTTTGCTGCTACACGACGGACACCTAAATCATTAACCAAAATGTCTTGGACGGATCCACAAGCAATGTTCAAATCCTCCGCTATCTCTCTCTTATTTTACTCCATCAACGTTTTCGTCGGTTTTCGATGTCGATGGTCTGCCACTGCGTTCATCATCTTCGATTGACTCACGACCACTTTTTAACCGTTCGTGCCACTGGTAAACGACCGTTTTCTTTAGGGAGTCGTTGCCAAAACACTTTTCCAACATTTCCAAAGTTCGCGCACCATTAAATCCGTTTTTTACGCAAAATTTAATACAAGTTCGTTCTTGAAAATTTAAATTCATTTCTAAAATTGTAAAAAATCGCCAACACACACAGATATAGATGTACTCTTGGCTACATAACTTTTGCAAATGTCAAGCTATGACCAGTGTCGCCAACATTTGAAAATTTTTCCCCCCAAAAGTCATGTCAAAACCCCCTAAATTCAAGGCAGAACCCCCTAAATTGGCATTTATAAAATTTGTAGGTTTTTTTAGCGTAGATTCTGTAATTTTAAATAAATTAAAATACCTTCATTAAAAACTTAAATAAACTTTAATTTATTTACTTCATTTGGCTAATTATTACACATAGGTAGTATTAAAAGAATTTAAAAATTAAATATTTTATATTTAAGTAAAAAATTACGTGTTTTCTAATATTTCTTCCATCACAAAATAATCATTTTCAGCCTCATTGCTATTTTTAAAATCATACATTTTGTAGTTGAACTTTTGTATCATTGCTGGCGTCGGGTTAAAATTAACACAAGAACCTTGTCTTAATAGAGTATATCTTACCATCATTAAACTCTGTAATATTTCTGGTGATAATTTATTTCTCAATTTATTTTTTACTATTGCGTATATTGAAAACGCTCGCTCAACACTTGCATTTGAAAAAGGCAAACAAAGTAAGGCTATTGCAAATTTGGCAACATTTTTGAACCGTTTATTTCCCGCTGCATCACAATCTTTGCTAACATCAGCATAAAATTCTTCTGTATTTGACAATCTGCTCCACGTTTTATTTTGTAGTTGACACCACTCATTTTCAATGTCTTGCTTTACACCAAAAATATGAGTTCTGGAAATTGTTGAGAGACTTTCTTTAGGTCCAGGTTTTATTTGAGATATTGCAATTTTTGGGTCAAGATTCGCCATCATTTTTAAAGTAGATAAATTTTCCGGTAATCTGGTTTGAATTTCTCGAGCCAAGGTAACTAAAAGTTTTACATCTTTCTCTCATGTCAAGTAAATCTGTTGAATCGATTTGTCGTGCTACAGATTCAAAATCAAAGCCTAATTAAATCGATGAAGTGTGCATCAAGTAAGAGTTCAAATTAAAATTAACCAGCTTATTGTCATCTACCTTTTGCAACTGAGCTGGAACTACGATTTCTGGAGCAAATTCTGAAGCAAATATAAATCCTCGAATAATTTAACTGGTTCCACTTGGTCACTTTGAAATAGATGATTCAATTGAGTAATAGTTTTCAATTCGTTTTTCAAAAAAGTCAAATAAGCCTTAAATGGTAACGTTATCATTATATCATGTAATTGGGCATTGATCTAGTATTGTAATTATGGCGCTGATACGACCAAGCCAGCGAGTTCCACTCAGCCCTTGCACTTTTTTAACATTACGGTTATTATTCATTGTTTCGTACAAATTTCTGTACTCTTCAATACGCTTAGAACTATAAGAGAACCAGTTGTGAACTTCTCGAACAAGGAATTCTAATTGTCTCGGCAGTGTCTTGGCTACATTCTCTGCACATAAATGCAAAGAGTGAGAGACGCATTTCACGACACCAAGATCCGGCAAGTCATTTTTCAGAAGAACAGCCACAGATTTACGTACACCTACTGTATCGAAACAATCATTTATAAAGCAAACATAATTTGCCAATTTTATAACTTAGTTTAAATTGTAATTTGCATTTGTTTTTAACTCATTCATTCGTTAATTCATTAGTCTTGACTCACCGTATGTATTCATTTTATATACATTAACATAACAGCACAATGTACAGAATCTTATCATACCACATCGGATCATATACACGTTAATAGTTTTCCTTAGCAAAGCATTTTAATTAAACGCTTACTTATCGTTTGCTTTTTATCGAGTGAAGACACATTCGGTGCCTTCTTAAATCAATAAAATTTGTTAATCGCCTTATGTTCATAGTTCTTTTTTTTCTTGTTTATTTTTCGCTAAACATTGAACATAATTTTGGTGACCCCGACGTGATCGTCGATAATTCATCGTTTATCAAAAGCTAATTGAATTGCGTTTTTTAATCGGTTTGCATGTGCAATCCTGGGCTATTCGGACACTTGGACTTAACACGTGGTTTGTGAATCGTGAACTATTCGGGCATTCTGACTTTAACATAAAGCCAATTGTATTGGGCTTCCTGTCATTTCACACATGCTAACACCTAACACAACGAATCTCGTGATGTAATAAATCGGACATTCAGTGGCAAAATCTATTGATACTAAGCGAGAGATTCTCAAGGTTATAAAGGTCAGGTAAAACCCAACAACAGGTAATCATACACTTGGAATTGCTGTAAGTACGGCTGAGAAAAAGATAAAGCAGTTAACAACTAGCCGAACTACAATTATAAATCAACAATCGCGGATAAACGAATTTGTTATCGATGGTAGGGCCGCAAGTGCTACCTTTGAGGAGCTTAATATCCGCTCCAAATCTCTTCGGTCATACTACGAGTATGAGAAATTTTGTACGGTCCAAGACGCGCTTGATGAACTAGTCGAAGATGAAATTCTTGGAAATATTCGCGCCGAGTTTGAAGAAACTTATTTCGTGGTTTTGTCTAAATTAGAAGTTCTAATAAAAAATATTAATTCAGCGTGTGAGACCAAACACGGAAACAGTAAAATAGAATCGCCTATAAAACTTCCCGTGATTGAATTGCCTTCGTTCGATGGTGACGTGACCAAATGGAACTCTTACTACCGGTCCTTTATTAGATTAGTGCATGAAAACGAATCATTAGACGATCATACTCGTTTTATATATTTAAACTCCTCGATAGTCGGTGCCGCGCGAAAGACAATTGAATCTCTTGAAAATTCTTCAGAGAATTACAGTTCTGCTCTTAAACTACTAGAGCGTCGGTACAACAACAAAAAGGTCATAGCGCAAGAGCATCTAAAACAATTGTTTTTCTTTACGCCTACCAATAAGTCACATACGGGTATTAGAGAACTTATCGATAGCTACAATTGTCATTTGAGAGCATTGGCTAGTTTGGGTCGTCCAAATGCGAAAATCACTTCTTGGACAACTTCGAACGTACCAACCTCGGACAATTTGTGGTAAGATTGCCATTTCCAGAGGATCCAGAAAATTTAGGTAATTCCTTTATTATGGCTACTCTTAGATTTCACAATGTTGAACGTAAACTTAAGAAAAATGAATTATTGTATCCGTTATATAGAGAATTTTTGATTGAATACGAAAATTTGTCTCATATGGTAAAATTATCTTCGGACGACATTCCCGTTTCGAATTATTTCTTGCCGCATCATTGTGTTGAGAAGCCAGATAGTAGCACAACCAAATTAAGAGTTGTATTTGATGGTTCTGCCAAAACCACTTCTGCTTAATCTATTAATAGTATACTTATGGTAGGCCCTACAGTGTAACCAGACCTATTCGTAACAATTATTCGTTTTAGAACCCATAAATTTGTGTTTACATGTGATATAAGTAAAATGTATCGCCAAATTTTATTGCACCCAGATGATCGCAAATACCAACTTATACTTTGGAGATCTAGCACTGCTGCACCGCTTGAAGTATTTCAACTTAATACAGTGACCTATGGGATGTCATCGTCATCTTATTTAGCTACTAGGTGCCTTATTCAGCTCGCAATCGAATATGAAAAAACATTTCCAAGGGCATCAAGGATCGTAAAAAATGATATGTATGTCGACGATTGCATGACGGGAGCAAACACCCTAGAAGAAGCCGTAGGTATCCAATCTGAGCTAGTAGAACTGTCAAAAAAGGGACATTTCGAATTGAGAAAGTTTTGTTCTAACGACCAAACTCTTCTTAAAAACATTCCGTGCGAAAATAAGGAGCAGTTACTTCACATAAAACAAAATGACGTAGTTAAAGCCCTTGGGCTAATATGGCAACCAGAAGATGATTGCTTTCAATTTAACATCAAGCCCATGACATCTGGTATTTTATCGAAAAGAATAGTTTTATCAGAGCTAGCTACCATCTTCGACCCCCTAGGATTAGCCTGTCCTGTCGTTGTAAAGGGAAAAATATTTCTTCAAGGTATATGGAAGCAAAAGGAGCTAACTTGGGATTCGCCCTTGTCCATTTCTAAAACTCAACAATGGAAACTCTTTAGATCTCAAATTGCAGACCTCGAATGCCTTAAATTCAATCGCTTTATTTTGTCTGAGCATAAACCAGTTACGGTAGAACTACATGCCTTCTCCGATGCCAGCGAGGCCGCATATGGAGCTTGTTGTTACATACGCACTATCGACACAAGTGGTTGTGTAACAGTTTCACTCATTTGCGCAAAGTCTCGTGTAGCACCATTGAAATTCACAACCTTGCCAAGACTCGAACTATGTGCAGCCGTCGTTATGGTAGAGCTTGTAAAAAGACTTCTAAATATTTTTGATCTTCAAATTGATAATGTTTTTTATTATACGGATTCGAAGGTGGTATTGGCATGGATAGCAGGACCTTCATACTCCTGGCACACCTTTGTAGCAAATCGCGTTGCCCTAATTCAGGATCACAGCCGCTTAGACCAGTGGTATCACATTGAAGGAAAATTAAATCCAGCGGATCTGGTATCCCGCGGTGTAGCCGCTAAGAAACTTTCGACATTGTTTTTATGGTTTCACGGACCACCGTGTCTGCAGAGGGAAGATATTTCAGAATTCCTTCAGCAAGACATTAAGGCCCCAGAGGAAGTTCCTGAACGCAAACAAAACAAGTTGGTTTTGTTATCCGCATTTAAAATCAAATCTCTGGTTGAAACCGTTGATCATCACAATTCCTTTCTAAGATTAAATCGCATATTTGGATATGTGTTTCGATTCCTCCATATTTTGAAACCTGATAAGAACATCTACCCATTAGATGCAACTCTTTGGCCCGAAGTACTTAGCGGAGGACTAAAACTTATAATTCGTAATGTTCAAATGTCATCATTTAGTAGAGAGTACCAACATCTCTTACAAGGAAATGGAGTATCCAACAAGAGCCCTATTAAACCATTATCACCGTTCATTGATGAAGACAATATTATCCGCGTGGGAGGAAGCATACGTAACGTCAACATAAGCTTTGATGCGAATCATCAAATCCTTTTGCCAAAGAACCAAATACTCGTATTACCTCGATTAATTTTAACCTTTCTTCATATAGAACACTCGCATGCTGCACCTCAAGCGCTACTGTCGATCGCGCGACAAACTTACTGGCCGTTGGATGGACTAAGAGCAGCTCGGAAGGTTGTCAACCGTTGCTTAAGATGTTTTAAGGTAAAGCCAGTTACCTATCAACATGTCATGGGCAACTTGCCATCGGGAAGAGTTTTGCCATCCCGCCCATTTACAATAACAGGCATCGACTTCTGTGGACCATTCAACAGCCACTTTAAAATTCGTGGAAAACCACCTACAAAGGTATACATCTGCATCTTTATTTGTTTTGCTACTAAGGCCGTACACCTGGAGCTCGTCGGTGACCTCACAAGCGAGGCCTTTATCAATGCTCTAGAACGGTTTATATCTAGACGTGGAAAATGCACTACAATATTCTGCGATAACGCCACCAATTTTGCTGGAGCTAGATCGGAACTTCGAGAGCTTCGGAATTTGTTTTTACAGGAGCACCACTCTGACTCAATACAAAGGCTGTGCGAAAAGGATCATATTAGCTGGCGCCCCATCCCCCCACGATCACCTCATTTCGGTGGACTTTGGGAGGCAGCGGTCAAATCTTTCAAGCACCATTTCTACAGAGTGGCAGGAAACTTAAAACTAACTTATGAGGAACTTCATACAATTGTTGTCAAGATAGAAGCCGTGTTAAATTCTCGACCAATAACTCCAATGTCGTCAGATCCAAATGATCTTGAGCCTCTCACTCCTGCACATTTTTTAGTAGGAGCACCCCTGGCATCTTTTCCTCGACCAAATTATTCTATGGGAAGTTATAATCGTCTATCTCATTTCAGGCAAATCCAACAGTCATATCAACATTTTTGGAAACGATGGTCGACAGATTATTTGCATCAGTTGCAGCAACGCAAAAAGTGGACCTCGTCTCATCTTAACATCGATATTGGTACCCTAGTATTGATTCAAGAGGTAAACTTGCCACCACTTAAATGGATGACTGGCCGTGTAGTAAAAATTCTGCCTGGCCCCGATGGAGTCGTACGAGTCGCTGAAGTTCAAACGAAGGCCGGGATATTTAAAAGAGCAGTATCGAGACTTTGTCCCTTGCCTATAGAAAATTCAATAAATTCTTGAAGATACATAACATCTTCAAGGTGGGCGGCTTATGTATCGAAACAATCATTTATAAAGCAAACATAATTTGCCTTAGTTTAAATTGTAATTTGCATTTGTTTTTAACTCATTCATTCGTTAATTCATTAGTCTTGACTCACCGTATGTATTCATTTTATATACATTAACATAACAGCACAATGTACAGAATCATACCACATCGGATCATATACACGTTAATAGTTTTCCTTAGCAAAGCATTTTAATTAAACGCTTACTTATCGTTTGCTTTTTATCGAGTGAAGACACATTCGGTGCCTTCTTAAATCAATAAAATTTGTTAATCGCCTTATGTTCATAGTTCTTTTTTTCTTGTTTATTTTTCGCTAAACATTGAACACCTACCATTACACTTGCACCATCCATACCTATTCAAACCAAATTTTGAAGATGTAGGCCATCAGATTCTAATTGAGCTTTTAAAGCTCCATATATGGCATTGGTATCACAGTCAGTTAATTTAATAATTCTATAAAAAGTAGTTACTATTTTTTTTTGCAGAACTGAGAAAAAGCGTATCATTACACAAAGAATCTTCAGGGTCGAGACATCTGTACTCTCATCAACAATGTTGGAAAAAGCCGAGTCGCTTACCTCTTTTAATAGATCTTCTAGCATACAAGGGCTTAGCACATTTTTTATGATCATTGCACACTTTGATTTATGAAGCTTTAATTTAGATAAAGTTTCAGAATTGTTGTCCAAACAGGGTAAAAGTTCAGTCAAGTGATTCACAGTTTGTATAGAAGAATGTTCTGCAATAAAAGCCGCTATTTTCAATTCTGCAATTTTGTTTTTTTCCGAACAGAACAGTATGAATGTAGATGTTATTTTTTTACATGATTTTGCCGTCTTATCTGCTTCAACTGCTTTTTTATGCTTCTCAGTCTTAGCGTGAGATATGTATCAAGTCATTTCTGTGAGCTGTTAAATTTGCTCTACAATACTTGCATATTGCCATGGTGTCGATTGTTGGATTTGGCGATATCCAATCTGTTAACAATATACATAGGTACTTCCTTATAAAATAATTTTGTAAAAATGTAAGACAAACCTTTCAATAAATCATCGCACTCCCATACTTTGGTGTATTTTTGATAATACTTTTTTTCTTTTTCTTTCGGCATTTGGTCATTTGGATTTGTTCTGGAAAAATTAATTTATGAGATGAATAGCTGATTAGTTGTCAGATGTTCTGGTGTTGCAGTAATTACAGTGCTCACCACCAGATGTTGTAACTATCATTAAATTTAGGCGAGGTACACACTAAGCAGATCTGTTAGTGTTCAATTTAAAAAAAATATTATACCCCTAAAAAACCCCCTATACACTTTTTTTCACCCTAAATTTAGGGGGAAAACCCCTAAGTTGGCTACACTGGCTATGACGCTAAGATTTAGAGGGAATGTCAACAACAGATTTACGAACTTAACAAAAAAAAACAGAACTCAAATCGGAACAATGAGAGCGCCACACGCTCCGCATCGAAAAAATGTTAATCTAATATATGTGAGCAACTTCGACGAAAAGCCATGCAACTAAGTATTCCTCAAATCTGTTAAAAAGTGTCAAACATCAGCAGGTATAATCAATATGTCATCATGTTTTCTGATTTATAGTTATCTTTGACAATTATTTAATCCAAATGACTAATTAAATGCAACGCATCCCACTTACTTTGTGTTTTATACTACCACTGCAACATGTAGTTCTAGACTCCTGAAGTGCGTACCTTATACCCAGTTAGCTAATTCAGCCCACAGTACTCAAAAACATATAAATGTGTCTATGTTTGTTTGTATGTACATGCAACACTATATTTACACTACCAAGCCAATATTCTTCCACCGGCTTCACACTATTCCACTGGTTTCCATTTCCCAGTCATTGAGAGAATCTGATGCCAAGTGCAGCATAAAGCTGAATCATCAAATCCACTCATCACCATCGACAGTGTTATCATCACTATTCAGAATCAACATGAACAGGTACTCCTATCTCTAAACACTACTTAGGGTAATTGAAAACAGATTTTGGTGATTGCGATTATACTGCGCTCCGGGCTGTGTATACGAGTGAGTATGTATCATGCTATGTATGCTCTTGTATACTCGTAAGCAAAGTTAATAAAATTACGGTAATTGGCTATAAAGCTTGATTATTGTTGATTTTACTACCAGCATTACGTCTTCCTAAATTCGAGATTACAGACACAAAGTCTGGTTCATAGAACAACTATTTGATGAACAACTAACATATTTCGAATGCTGCTTGACAACTTTGATAAATTTTCAAAGCCATGCACGTAAAACTTAAGTCCATTTTACTGTTTTTCCTTATTTCAGAACAACCGTTGTCCTATAACTAATACAAGTAAGAAAGTGATAACCAAATAAGTAGCACGGAAACCATTAAATTCAAACTTCGACCGACAGACTTATCTGAGTGTCAGGACAATTTAGATATTTACACATTTTTAAGTGGCGTATCGAACTTAATTCAGACAACACTAACCACACACTCCTTCGGCCTTAAATTGCACCTATCTGCATGACACATTGCCATACACTCATACATATGTACGAGAATGTGTGTAAATAAAACAGATACGAGTATAAGAGCAAAGCGCAGAGAGTAATTAGCCAATGGAACACACACGTTTTACCAGAATGGTTATACCAATTAGCAAGTCTATCAGGCCATAAATAAGAATTTTATTTCGAACACCCAAAGCGAATGCCAGACAGTCCGGAGAGAAAACATCACAAGATGCAATTTGCTTCGACATTGGCCTAACAGCAACTTGGCCTGCCTGTTTAATCTAACGAGCAAATGAACAAACGAACATAGCCGACAAGTTTTCAAGTTGCCAACTGTTGTCGGCTGGCATCGACTTTTACACTGCAACTACAAATGCAACTGTATGCAGGAGCCAACACAATCAGCCACAATTTTCTGACCGCAAAAATCAATTAGGACTCCTTAAGACTAGCAGACGACTATCTAGGCTGATATCGCAACCATGCTTTACTATGTAGATACGAGCAGCGGAATTCTGACTGCCTCTGATTCTGACCTGAAGGGCAACCACCCGTCAGCATTGAATTACCTAGGAGACCAAACTATTCTCAGTTAGCGTCGACAAAACGGCAAACGACGTAGGTGGGTAAATCGACAAGGAAAGCAAAAAACCCGTAAATGCTTCTGGAATTGTTCTTCCTTTTATGGAACTTAATTATCCGTAACGTGGAACTGCATTCGCTCAGGTAAATTACGAGCTACGAGTATTTTTAGTGTTTCCTTTGTACGGCCATTCTCAGTTGTCATGAAAAGGGCGTTGGGCATTGATATTCTCAGTCTCACAGCTTGTAGAGCTGTAGAGCTCTAGATCTTTAACAATGACTTACATACAATGCCTGAAAGAAGGACATCACCTGTTCGTGGATTGTAATTTATAGCCAAGGAAGGAACCCAGAGACCTCAACAGTAAAATCCCAGAGGCAAGATCTGCCTCTGCTGACTTGGGAGAATGTAAAGTGAGTCTTGTGATTTAGATTTCAGACAATCTGGAGTAGTTTTTAGAACACAGAGGCAGTCACGTGAGGCTGCCATGCTAAATGAAGCGAAACTAAATTGAGTTTTGGTTTGAATGATTCACTGTCGAAACGAGTTTTCGTTTTTAATTATCGACGATCGGTATGAATGGCATAGGTGTCGATGATATTGAGAAGATCAGATAAAAATGAATCAAGTTTGGTTTTTATTTTGTTGTTACTAATGTACGAGTAGTAGTGGGTAGTTTTGCTTTGTGAAAGGATGTTTACAATGTAGAGAGAGAACTAAGTCATGTTCAGTGTTTTTTGTATTATCTTTCGCTTGATCTAGTTTTAATTGTTAATTGAGATGAAGTTAATTCAATGTGTTCCGATGACAAACCAGTCATTTAGTCGAATTTTAAATTAGCATGGCCTTGTCGACTTAATAATTTCGTATTGTTTGAAATGTTCGTTAATTCTTCTTATTAAAGGGTAAATACAAACAGATTTTGGGCTTTGAATCACCGAAAGGGCCTTACTGATGAATATGTGGTATGCCTCCTTATTTCTCTTTACCTGTCCTCCCTTTAAATCCGGAAACTTTAAATCCATTGCTATTTTCTGAAGGCTCTTCTCTTAAATACCATGATCTTTGATTTGATAACCGGCAAGTATCATATGCTTACTTACTTAGGTGATGCTACAGTTCAGGGTGAACTTGGGCTTCAACTAACAATTCTCTCCGATTTAGCTAACTGCTGCAATTTCGCACTCCAAGCTTGTTGAGGTCTCCTTCTACTTGCGCGCCTCACCTAAGACGAGGTATTCCTCTACTGCGTTATCCCCATACGTCAGATTCGAAGACTCTTCGCCCCGGAGTATTGGTAGACATCTCAGGCAACTGATGCGTAGTTTTCTGACCATGTCGTCGTTAAACCTTCTTCTCCATAGACCGTCAGCGCAAACGGGACCGAATATTCTTTTAAGGATTCTTCTCTCGTAACGACTGAGGATATCTTCACCCGCTTTCGATAGGGTCCATACTTCTGCGCCATAAATTAGGACCGGGATGATCAAGGCCTTATATAGAATCTTATTACTTTTACGTAGTAAGGTCTTACTACTCAATTGCCTTCTTAACCCAAAGAAACAAAGACTGCCAAGAGTGATTCTTCGTTTTATTTCTATTGAGATATTATTGGTAGAATCTATAGAAGAGGCAAAGTCAAAATTGTTGACGTTATATACTTGGTATAGCCTTCATTTACCTCTAAACCCATTTTGGCAGCTTCCGTTTCAATACTATCGAACACGCTGGTGACAGCCCGCTGAGTTCTGCCAACATCGGCGTACGCTAGTAGTTGTACAGACCTTTGGAAAAATGCTTCAAATGTCTTTAATTTGGGCATATAGCCAAGCATTGCAAAAGCAGTGAGGACCGCTCCAAGCTATGTAGAAGGTGTGGAACGGAAGGCCACATAGCAAAGAACTGCGATAAGGAGCCATCATGCATGTTCTGTCGAAAAGAACACCCAAACGATTCGAAGCATGTAGCCGGAAGCAGCAAGTGTCTGGTTTTTAGGAAGGCCATCATCAACAAGAAAACATGAAGATAATACAGATTAATTTAAATCACTGTAGAATTGCACAGGATATCCTGACACAAACGGCTAGAGAAGAAAAAACGGACGTTATTTTGATAAGTGAACCGTATAAAACTCTGGACAGCAATATATGGATCTGCGATAGGACAAAGCATATATGATATGTGGAAGGCATGCCTTTCAAGAAACTAACGGACTTACGGAGGGCTTTGCACGGGCCAAAATAAATGGCATATATTTTTACAGCTGCTATGCACGTCCAAGCTGGACCATTAACGAGTACCAGGCAATGCTAGACAACCTATCCGCCGACGTTCGTGGTAGAACCCCTGTGGTTATCGGCGGCGACTTTAATGCATGGGCAACGGAGTGGGGTAGCAGACTTACAAACGCCAGAGGCCGTAGTCTGCTAGAAAGTTTTGCAACCCTTAACATAGGCATTGCAAACCAAGGTCGTGCAAACACATATCGTAAGGCAGGAACGGGCTCGATTATCGACATTACGCTCGTTAGCAACTCCCTCTTACGAAACATAAAATGGCGAGTCAGCGAAGAATACACGCACAGTGATCATCAAGCAATAATATTTGAAACGAAGGAGAAGAGTACCGTGCAACGCGCTAAACGAAAGGGCCCAAGATGGAAGGACACAAACTTCGACCTGGAGGCGTTCGAAGAAATGATAAATACCGGAAACATAATTCAAAGCGGAACAGCTGAAGCCTGTATACAACAACTCGTCCGCATTCTCACTACTGCGTGCGATGCATCAATGCCCAGAAGAACGGGTACTAGAGGAGGAACACCATGCTACTGGTGGAATGAGGAAATAAAAAAGCTTAGAGCAAAGTGCTTAAAAGCCCGACGCAAAGTCCAAAGATCTAGGGGAAGAGATCGTTTTGAAGAACACCTTATTGTTTTTAAAAAAGCAAGACGCGACTTAAAAAAGGCAATCAGGGAGAGCAAGACAAGATGTTTTAAAAAACTTTGTGAAGAAGCCGACATAAACCCTTGGGGTACAGCATACAGGATCGTCATGACAAAGATAAAGGGCAGCAGGTCGCCGCAAATAACATGTCCAGCAATCCTAAGCTCCATAGTAGAACACCTTTTCCCCCGAAGTACATCTACTATGTACCATATCGTTAGGGAGTCCAACACGGAGGACATTCCAATAGTCACAGCGGATGAACTCATGAACGCATGCAGGAAGATAGGCGACAATAAAGCGCCGGGACCTGATGGCATACCAAATAAGGCACTAAAAGCAGCTATCCATAAGCGCCCAGACATGTTTATGGAAACAATTCAAAAATGTCTTGAAGAAGGAGTTTTCCCGGATGCTTGGAAACTACAACACCTAGTCTTGCTTCCAAAGGGAAACAATCCACCTGGGGAACCGTCCTCGTATCGTCCAATATGCCTTTTAGACACAATGGGAAAGATATTGGAACGGATAATATATGCTAGACTGCTCGCGGTAGCAGAAGAGAGAGGAGCACTATCAGACTTGCAGTTTGGGTTTAGAAAATCGCGGTCTACTGTTCAAGCCATAAAAACTGTGGTCGACATTGCGGCCGAAGCGATACAAGGAGAAAGATGGCGGTATGGTACAAAGAAATATTGCTTAGTGGTGACTCTAGACATCAAAAATGCCTTTAACTCGGCAAACTGGGCGTTCATCAGAAAATCACTAGCCAGTATGAATACGCCATACTACTTACTGAGGATAATAGAAAACTACTTTACCAACAGAAAACTGAGGTATGAAACTGACGAAGGGTTGAAATACTACAGCATTTCAGCTGGGGTTCCACAAGGAACCCGTTACGGTGGCAAAAGAAATAAAGGAGATAGAGGCTGCCACAAATGTAGCGATTA
This sequence comes from Volucella bombylans, assembly GCA_949129095.1. Classification (NCBI taxonomy): domain Eukaryota; kingdom Metazoa; phylum Arthropoda; class Insecta; order Diptera; family Syrphidae; genus Volucella; species Volucella bombylans. Next base: position 206,307,160 of record OX422141.1, read on the forward strand.
CTCGCATCAAAGACTGGCTAGTATCCGCCGGTCTAGAATTAGCGGACCATAAAACGGAAGCCGTCTTAATTACCAGTAGAAGAATTGTGGAATACACCAATATACGGGTGGGACATCAAATAATCCGATCGAAAGAATCAATCAAATACCTGGGAGTAATACTTGATAACAGATTACAGTTCAAAGCACATATAGAGTACTCCAGTAACAAGGCTTTACTGCTGCAAGGAGCTCTCTCTAGAATACTACCAAACATTGGTGGACCTGGATATGCCAGGAGGATTCTCCTATCTAGAGTAGTCAGTTCAGTCCTCTTATACGCTGCTCCGGTCTGGGCGGGAGCACTCGCCATAAAAGCAAACAAGAGAAATCTGTTGTCCGCATACAGGCTCAGTGCATTAAGAGCGATCTGTGGATTTCGAACAATCTCAGATGAAGCAGCCTTCGTGATAGCAGGAATGATTCCGATCGACATTCTCGCGGACGAGATGTTGAGAATTTATAATAGAAGAACCCCAGGGCGACAAGATGCAGGTGAAATTGCAAGAATAAAAGGAGAAGAGCGAGCGGTCTCAGCAGCTCTCTGGCAAGCCAGGTGGGATAATAGTACAAAAGGCAGATGGACCTACAAGTTGATCCCGGACATCGAGACCTGGACAAAACGAGCACATGGGGATAACAACTACCACCTTACGCAGTTCCTATCTGGTCACGGCGGCTATCGTAAATACTTGCACCGATTCGGACACGTTAGCTCCCCTTTGTGCCCAGAATGCTCAAACGAGGAGGAAGATACGGAGCACGCCATATTTCATTGCCGACGTTTTTCGCAGTGGAGAATTAATCTGCCCAGTCCAATACTACTCATAGACCAAATGTTGCAGTCGGAGGAAAATTGGATGGAAATCGGCACATTTGTGACAATTGTGCAAAATGAGCTAAGAAGAATTGAAAAAATTAGAAGAGCTGAAGAAGCAAATACAAGAAGAATAGCATGATCTGCTAACCGACCCTGCGAAGTAATACCTAACGGCAGTCCCGCGGGGAGAGTGGTTGAAGGACGTAGTGGTGTGGATTAGTACGTAGGCGCACTCCTGGCATCGAACATTCGGGTGTTGCGAATCGTGCATGTTGGTGGCACGGGCTACCGCTCTATGAAGATTACCACATCCATTGGCGCAACCAAGAAAAAAAAAAAAAGACCTTTGGAAGATTGTGGCTCCAGTGTTCGTTTATGAGCTTCCCACAATTCTTTCAGGGAAAAGAAATCACATGGCAGGGCACCTGTTCGTCTAAAACATTTTTGACTTCAAAGGTCTCGGTTGATGTATTAGCGAACGTTCTCAATAGCTATTCTGCACAGTCGAATGAGTTTCGCAGGGATGCCACAACTATAAGTGGGTCTATATAGCTCGTCTCTATAAACGCAGTCATATGCGGTCTTAAAATCGATTAAAATCAGGTTGTTGGCGAAGGGTTTCAGATGTTCCCACAATATGATAGACAAGATCTTGTATTCAATGTTGAGGAGATTTATACGAGTACTTCTATAGTTGGCACAGTTGACGGAATCTCATTTTTTGTGGATCTGGCATACGGTTCTGAGATTCCATTTATCAGGCATACACTCTTCTGACCATATCTGAGAAATGAGTTGATGCATGCTCTCCACAAAATCATTTCCAGCAGCTTTGAATACCTTGGCCGGTAAGCCGTCAATCTAGCTGATTGATTTTAGCTTAGATATTGCTACCCTTACTTCGTTCTGGTCAGGTGGACGGAAGTTTTCGCTATCATCGTCTTAGTCGAATGCTCTATTCTGCCTGGCGGCGGGATATTGGGCTTCCGACTCTACTACAAGGTTTCTTACTTTACCTCTACAGGTGTCTCTTCAGGTTTTCTAGCTTTGACAGCTTCTCTTTACTTATTGGTAAAACTTCCGAATTTTATTCATGGAGAACAAACTATCAATATCTTCGATCGGGCACTTCTCGTGTTTTTTTGTTCTTTTGGAGAAGCCGATGTTCTTCCCGTCTCTTTTGCTCCTAGAGCTCATGAGCAACGTTCGTTGCAGCGCAGCTTTGTAGCCTTCTTATTTTGATTCATGTGCTTGCATGCGAAGAATGTCTTCATCAAACCAGAGATTTCTGGATGTTGGTCGGATGAAACCCAACACACCAGTTACGGCGTCTCTGATGGTACGTTGGCAGCATTGCCATTGGTCTTCGTTACTTGATGCTGGCTGCATAGGGGTTGTTAAGAGATTTTGAGATACGCGTTCGGCGTATATTCTGCGATTGCAGCTTTTCTACATTATATCTTCTCACAGTAGTACATTTTTGTTGCATCGCTTGGGAAATCTGCATTCGCACCTCGGCTGCAATAAGGTGATCCGGGGCAATGTTGGCTGCCCGGAACTTTCAGACGTCCAGAATACTACTGGCATGAACTACACCTATCGCAAAATTATAAATTTGATTTAGCGTTTGATGATTCCGAGATCGCCATGTCCCCTGGTATATATTGAAATGAGGAAACCATGTGCTTCCTATAGCAATATTTTGTACCGCCCCAAAGTTAATAAGCCGTCGGCAGACGTGGTATCATGTAGGCTATGCTTACTGTCCTATCAAAGATGTCCTCCTTTCCTTTCCTGGCCTAGTACGTTTTTAACATCATATTGAGGATATTGCTCACGTGTCTTGTCGAGGAGGCAATTCTCATATGGTCTATTGATAAGTTGTAAGGACTCAATGCAGCAGGTCAATAACACAATATTATCTGCAAGTGGAAGGGCTTTAAACAACAACAATACGTACACTTGTATTCTAGGAATCACCGACTGGAACCATATTCACACTTCCTCTTCGTATTTGGTACTCGCATACAGGTTTTGGATGAACTTCATACAGTACAGTTTACAAGATAGAGTACATTTAAAATGTACAAAAAACGAATTCTTCTAATGAAAAAATCAAAAATGTCCCTCAAAATAAATTCGTGGTCGAAAGTAGAATATCCTGATCTGAAACCTGTTCGATATTCTTTTATTAAATTATTCTGCTTTATCCATGTACAATAGGTAGTCTACACTGAAACAATTCAGTGCATAGCTTATAGGAAGCATAATTTGCATAATTGTTGGAAATCTTTCGACGTGAACTGTGTCCCATTGTCGGATACAATTGTTTGTGGAAGCCCCTCCAAAGCAAATTCAGTGCGTAGCGCGTGGATTGTTGCTTGTGTGGTTGTGGAGGACATTTATACAACGAATGAAAATCTAGACTCCGCGTCCACAATTAACCACATAGCTCCTTGGAAGGGTCCCGCAAAATCCACGTGAATGCGCTCAGACGTGTTCAGGGATTGGCCAACTAGTGTATTCTCTCGGTGCACCACTAGCATTAGACTGGCATGATTTACATTTAGCAACAGTCTTCTTAATTTGGCCATCAATATTCGGCCACCAGCAGTATCGACGTGCCATCTGTTTCATGCGCGTTATTCCCCAGTGTCCTTAATGAAGAAGAGCTAAGACTTTCGATTGTAGTGCACCAGGTACGACCACTCTTGGATTATGGCTGTGAAAGAGAAGAACATTTGAAGACAAACTTAAAGAGAACCTTCTACGAAAATACGGAATCAGTTGATCTTGAGTGGTTGACAATCGATCTGGCCATCGATCTGAATCCTTCTGTGAGCATTTGGCAATCAAACTAGCATTAATAGGAAATTCATTCATTGTTTCATCTTCGGTTTGATGACACAACTCCACTGATCGAACTCTTCATCTGGTCCCATAGGCAACCGTGATAAGCAGTCTACATTCCCATGCTTACTTGTTGCACGATAACGAATTGTGTATCTGTTGACTTATCATATGGGATAACTTCTTGTTGGAGTTGAAAATTGTCACTAACGGCTGATGATCTGTGACTAATTCAAATTGGCAACCATACAAATACTGGTGGAGTTTGTTTACACCGGAAATGATGGATAGAGCCTCTTTCTCTATCTGACTGTATCTTTTTTGAGCAGCATTCAAAGTTTTTGACGCGAAAGCAATAGGCTTTTCGGTTCCATCTGGGAAGATGTGAGAGATGACGCCGCCAATTCCATGGGATGATGCGTCTACAGCTATACTAATTCGTAAATCATCTATAAACCTGGAAACTTGAGCGATTTTCTCTTTAAATTGATGGAAAGCGTTCTGTTGCTCTTTTCCCCATTTGAAAGTTTCGCCTTTTGCGCGGAGTTTGTTCAGCGGTGCACCTTTTGGGCGAAGTTGTCAATGAACTTGTGGTGTAGTTGAGTTTCCCGATAAATGCTTCTAGCTCTTTGAGGTCTTTCGGTTCAGGTAAATTTGAGATGGTCGAATTCTTGTGCCGTCGATTATATGACCAAGGTATTCAATTTCAGGTTCCGCAATCTTACATTCTTCCAAACGGAAACGTAGACCATGACTCTCCAACCTTTCTCAGAGAATTTTTAAATTGCTAAGATGTTCCTTGTTCTACCAGAAACGATTACATCGTCTATGTATGACGTACGAAACTCTAAATCAGCAGTTAGATGGTCCATTTAATGCTGAAAATACCAGTGGAGCTGGATGTTCCAAAGGGTAACCGCTGAAATTCGAATAATCCAAATTCGGTACTTATAACGCAATTTTGTTTAGATTCATCACCTAGAGGAATCTGGAGATAAGCTTCTGACAAATGGATTTTTGTGAAATACTGTCCACCTTGTAGTTTGTGGAACAAATCTTCAATGTGGGAATTTCTAAATAGGGATTCGTAGTTATCTTGAAGTCACCACATATGCGCAGTGTTCCATTTGCCTTGTTAACTACAACAATTAGCGTGGCGCATTGACTTGTTTAAATTGGACGCAATATCCCTAAAGCTTGCATTCGCTCAAGCTCTTGGCGAACTGCTTCTTTTTGAGCGAAGGGTACAGGACGATATTTAAAGTATTTGTGTGCAGAATTTGGTTTCAGCGTGAGATGTGCTTTATATGATGTACTACATCCTAACCCGGATCGAAAAACAGATTCGGGTTTTTTTAACAAAGACATTGCCTCCGAAAATAACCGGTCCCTGGAGTCTGTTTTTATTTGCAAAACTGAATGAGAGTTAACCGTTTGAATTTGTAGACCAAAGTCGGTGACTACACCGACTACCGGCAATGCTGCTGCAATGTCGAGAGGAGGCAAAACTATGGCAGACCATGGTGCACAATCCTCTAAAGGCAAACGCAATGAGCCTAAAAATAAAGATTCAGGGAGTGTTAAAACTGTGGCAAGCCATGGTCCTATCACCTCTAGCAGCAGCTGGCAGGTCACGGACTTGTTGCTGCTACCAAAACTCCTCCCCCAAGTAGGAATCTGGAGCTCAGCCACATTGGCAAGCTCCATCTAAGGCGCTCTATCTAAGACGCCGAAATGCTTCACGCATTATCAAAAACCTTCGGATCCATTTCGGAGGCTGAGAGAAGTGTGGACATAAAGAGCAAGGTTGAGTGGGCTAAAAACATCCTAAAAGACGGATTACCCACTGCTTCCACTGCCCCAGAGATCGTTGGAGGAAACCGTTCTGGTTTCCAAGAGGCCCAAATCACATAGTTCCAAAACCCCTGGGCCATCCAACAGCACATCTCTGAGGTCTTTCAATGAAGTTCTAAAGGACGCATTGGTGATCGCGGTGATCGATAGGAACGATACTGACGGTTCCATTACACCCGAACGGTGGCAGCTGGTCAAGCTGAAGCCTTCGAGCAACTTCTTGGCCATCATGCGGGAAAACCCAGGACCACCTCCTATCGCAAGCGACGACGCTGGCTGGCACCAAGGCCATGTCAAGCTCATCGCATGTTCCAACCAGAGGTCTCTTGATCTCTTCACCAAGCCCATAGATGGTTTAGGAGAGATTTGTCCAGGTGCAAAACTCGAGGTCGTGTCTAAGAAAGATATTCCTAGCAGACCTCGAACTCGTACCTGGATCCCAGCCGAACCCTACTCTCTAGAAAGTAATCTGGAAATCATCCGGCTCAGTAACCCGACTCTTCCGACTCATGACTGGAAAGTCGCGAAACTGGAGGAACTAAGAGGCTCTTATAGATGCGCGTTAATCGTGATCAATAAGGAATCCCTTAATTCTCTGGCGCAGACGAAAGGCATGATTCGGTTCGGATTCGAGTCCATACATTTAAGGGTATACAAAAAGGATGAGCTGGATGCAGATAAGCAACCCCCTCCTCCTTTAATAAATGATAACACAACCTTGGATCTCGGAGCGTCGATATCCTTTCTAGAAATGGATAGCGACGACTCCAATCTGTCCGACGTGACCATTAAGTCGTCAGTCTCCTCTTCTGACTCACTGTCGGAAATGGAAACCTATGACGAAGCAAAGAGAGGTCCTACACGATCAGAGGTAGAAGATGAGCTTTTGGGCACATCTTCAGAATCGGAGGACCTCAACAACACCGTGGTGGAGCCTATTCTGGAAAACTGTAGCAATGATACGGTTTCTCCAGATTAAACTCCACCATTCAAAAAAGGCTTCGGCCGCACTCATTCTGCGTCTTTCCAAAAACGCAGAGAATATTATCCTAATCCAGGAACCATGAATTGTAGAAGGCGTGGTTCTGCTAAAAGATATGTCAGCAGAGGTACGCCGCAAGGCGGTGCCCTCTCTCCCCTTCTCAGGAACTTATTAGTTACCGAACTACTGATATACCTGGAAGCGGGTGGTAGCAGAGTGATTGCCTATGCGGATGACGTTGCCATAGCCGTCTCAGGAAAACATCTAGATACCATTAAAGAACTCCTCCAAGTAAATCTTAACAGATTAACCCGCTGGGCAGATCGCTGTGGATTGGGAATAAACCCCCATAAAACTGATCTTGTCCTCTTTTCTAGGAAATATAAAATTCCAATCATAGACCCTCCTTCAACAAACGGTACCAGTTTAGCTTTCTCCGATACAGTGAAATATCTGGGTCTCATTTTTGACAGGAAACTAAACTGGAAACCTAACACTCAAGAAAGAGTCAATAAAGCTACAATAGCTTTATTCTCTTGCAAGAAAGCCATTGGGAACAAATGGGGCCTTCAACCTCGCATAACCAACTGGCTATACATCTCGGTCATAAGACCGATACTTACTTACGGGGTGGTTGTATGGTGGACGGCCTTGGAAAATGCAGTCAACCGCATTAAACTAAGCAGAGTCCAAAGAACAGCATGTCTATGCACAAGCGGAGCCTTGCGGTCTAACTCCTCTGCGGCATTAGATATTCTGCTTCACTTGACACCCCTCGACATTTTTAGCAAGCAAGTAGCTGCGACTGCAGCTATTCGCCTTAAGGCGACTAAACAGTGGACAAATAATTCATTGAATGGGCGGAATGCTACTGGCGATTTCAGAGGAGCACTGGTGGCGGAAATAGCGATAAAACAAAGTGAGACACGAGACATTTCGTCGGTGTTCGAGGGTGTCCATTGATTGACTGATATTAGTATCGTCAATAAGTTTTATCGCACGGTTTTGAATCCTATCTAGCAGGTGCAGAGATGTTTTAGGAGCACCTGACCAGATGTGGGAGTTGTACTCCAATTTTGGGCGGATGAATGCCTTATATATTGAGGCCAGATCAGAGGGGGTAAAATATTTCTTACATCCCTTGAGGAAACCTAGACATTTCGCAGCATTTTTGGCGACATCAAATATGTGGTCATTTCAACGTAAGTTGTTATTGACACACATACCGAGAATGGAAAGTTTTTCGGTTTCGACGATGCAAATGCCATTCATAGATAATGGCTGGGTGTTTAAATTTCGCTTTAAAGACAGCAGACAGCATTGTGTTTTGGAAGCATTAAATTCCACTCTGATGATAGTTCCCCAATTGGTTATGCTGTTGTTGATATCGGAATTTAATAAGCTTAGCATACGCTGCCGTTCTCGTTCTACAGCCGAAGAGCAGGGCCGTGAGTCCGGGAACGAATATGAAAAGCAGAGAGTACTGTCATCAGCAAAGGAATATATTGGATTAGAAGTAGCACTCAAGAGAATTAAAACGAGTGTCGGAGACAGAACAGAGCCCTGGGTCACACCAGCATTTATTTTGTGAATATCAGACTTGAAACCGTCCAAAACAACTTGAATTGAACGTTCCGAAAGGTTATTTCTAATCCATTGAAGAAGAGAGTCGTCGATCCCAAATGCACGCATTTTCGACAAAAGAGCCTGATGCCAAACTCTGTCAAATGCCTTAGAAATATCAAGTGCATCTTGCTTTCGCCAGATTGATGTACGCTTTGGTTCCACTTTTCGGTGAGACATGCCATCAAATCACCAGTGGACCTGTTGCTACGAAAACCGTACTGCCGGTCATTGAGAAGTTTTCGTGTTTCGAGATATTTCATGAGCTGACGATTTATCAGTGTTTCCATGACCTTGGAAAGAAGGGACGTAAGTGCAATGGGTCTGTAGGAGGAGAGAGAAGATGATTCGCCTTTTTTAGGGACGGGCTGGACAAATGCTGTTTTCCATCTGCTCGGGAAGAGTCCTAAAGTGTAGGATTGATGGAAAAGCTTACGCAGTGGTTTTGCCAGCGAGGAAGAACACCTCTTCAGAAGAAGGGGAGATATACCATCTGGACCAGCGGATTTATGTATGTTGAGATCTTTAAGTACTCTTGCTACTACACGAGTGCGAAAGTAGATTCGTCCCATTGAAGATTCGACGCACTCAAGTGTAGGCGGAGACAAAGCACAATCTGGGAGTGTTGAGCTGGCCGCAAAGTGTGCAGCAAGCAGATTGGCCTTATCCAAAGAGCTGACAGCTGGAATGTCATTGTAAATGAGCGTTGGGATGGAGGATGTGGCGGAAATTCTAATGTTTTTGACGAACGACCAACAATTTTTACTGCCTTTGGGACATTGCAGTATTTTTTGTCTCAGTTTTTCGTCGTATTGGAATTTCACACGCTTAAGAAAGGCGTTGCAGTCATTTGAAATTTTTTCGGTTTTCCTCTGTCGGGTTGGTCTTGAAGGACCGAAAAACCATTTCCCTAACCCTGACGGCCTCTCTACAGCTCGAGTTGTACCATGCCTTTGCTTTTGGTTTGATACTCTTCATCCGATGAGGGATAAAGGATCTCATTCCAAAGAGAATGGTGTCTGTAATCATATCAGCAGCGGCATCCAAGTTAAAATTCCTAAAGAAGCTGTTAAGACCGCTCCAGTTGGCTTTCTCGTATTGCCAAACGGTTCTTTTAGGAATCTTTTCAATAACTGTGTGGTCAGTATACGAGAAATTAGCTGATATAACACAGTGGTCCGACGAGCCTAGAGGGGAGAGCACATCAACGGTGTATTTATCAGGGTGAGAAGTTAAAAACAAGTCCAGGGTGTTGGCGGTATGACTATCAACGTCTGGTATTCGAGTGGGCTCATTTACAAGCTGCGTTAAGTTGTTTTCCGTAGCGAAGATCTCAACACACCGTCCTTCGGGTGTTGTCTGTCCAGAATGTCGAAGCCACTCAGAATTGTGTATATTGAAGTCGTCCGTAATAACGATTTCTGTAGTTGCCACTTAAGGCCAAATTAATTTTAACAATCGATCCTTCATTATATGTTCATATTAAAGATGCTGATAAATCCATAGATCTCTGGAAAAAACTGAAGACGATGTTTGATGACTCAGGTTTCTCTCGGAGGATAAGCTTGCTACGAAATCTCATCTCCATACGATTAGAAAACTGTGATTCCATGGCCAGCTACGTCACACAATTGGATATGGAGCCAGAAAGCAGTGGGGTACAGAGTAGTGCATTTGTGAGTAAAAGCTGGCAACGGTGCAAAAAGGTAGGCAACACTGATTCACATGCAAAGTCCAACAATAAAATTATAAAGTGCTACAAGTGCAAGCAAATTGGGCACTACAAGAGCCAATGTCCAAATGCTTCGTTCTTAGACAGCAAACGAAAACAATCTAACGCTTTTAGTGCTGTTTTTCTGAATGGAAAATTTAGCAAGCAATATTGGTACATCGACTCTGGTGCTAGTGTGCACATGGCAGCAAAAAGAGAGTGGATTAGAAATGTTTCTTATAAAAGCCAAATGCGAGAGATAATTGTTGCGAAAGAAACAGAGTTGCCTGTGTTATGCGCTGGAGTGAGGAAGGCAAAGCGACAATCCTGGAGGTCATTCTGCGACAAAATTACAGAAACCTCTGAGGCTTCGCGGCTAAGAAAAATCCTCTCCACAAATCCTATGATGCCCAGCTGTTTGAAAAAAACCGATGGCTCTTGGACAACCTCAAGTGATGAATCACTCAACCTGCTTCTGGACACCCACTTTCCAGGTAGCTCCCAACTCGCGGCCAGTAGCAGCCCAGACAGGCCTACTGCAACCGTGACCAAAATTCATGGTCTGATTACGAGAGACAAACTGCTCTGGGCGCTGCATAGCTTCAAACCATACAAGTCTGCTGGTCCGGACGGTATTATCCTGCCGAGCTACAGAGATCCTCAGATATTATTCTACCAGTGTTGGAAAATATTATGAGGAGCTGTGTAGAACTTATCCACATTCCACTGTTATGGAGAGAAGTCAATGTACGAGTAGTATTCACTCCCAAAGCCGGAAAATGTTCGCATGTAGTCCCAAAGGACCTCAGACCTATAAGTCTATCATCATTCCTTCTGAAAACTTTAGAACGACTGATTGATATCCATATTCGAGCTAAAGTTGATCCAAGACTTCTGTCTACGGCTCAACATGCCTACTGTAAAGGAAAGTCAGTGGAAACGGCTTTGCAGTCTCTGACTAGCGACATCGAACGATCCCTACAATATAAGGAGTACACAATGGTTGCTTTCCTAGACATAGAGGGCGCCTTTAACAACGTCAACACATCCGCAATCACGACTGCGCTGTCAACTCTGCAGGTAGACGGCTCACTTGGGGAGCTGATTAATCTAATGCTAACAAGCAGGATAATCAACTCCAAACTGGATGAGACTTCTGCTAAAAGATATGTCAGTAGGGGTACGCCGCAAGGCGGTGTCCTCTCTCCCCTTCTCTGGAACTTAGTAGTTAACGAACTACTGATATACCTGGAAGCGGGTGGTAGCAGAGTGATTGCCTATGCGGATGACGTTGCCATAGCCGTCTCAGGAAAACATCTAGATACCATTAAAGAACTCCTCCAAGTAAATCTTAACAGATTAACCTGCTGGGCAGATCGCTGTGGATTGGGAATAAACCCCCATAAAACTGATCTTGTCCTCTTTTCTAGGAAATATAAAATTCCAATCATAGACCCTCCTTCAACAAACGGTACCAGTTTAGCTTTCTCCGATACAGTGAAATATCTGGGTCTCATTTTTGACAGGAAACTAAACTGGAAACCTAACACTCAAGAAAGAGTCAATAAAGCTACAATAGCTTTATTCTCTTGCAAGAAAGCCATTGGGAACAAATGGGGCCTTCAACCTCGCATAACCAACTGGCTATACATCTCGGTCATAAGACCGATACTTACTTACGGGGTGGTTGTATGGTGGACGGCCTTGGAAAATGCAGTCAACCGCATTAAACTAAGCAGAGTCCAAAGAACAGCATGTCTATGCACAAGCGGAGCCTTGCGGTCTAACTCCTCTGCGGCATTAGATATTCTGCTTCACTTGACACCCCTCGACATTTTTAGCAAGCAAGTAGCTGCGACTGCAGCTATTCGCCTTAAGGCGACTAAACAGTGGACAAATAATTCATTGAATGGGCGGAATGCTACTGGCGATTTCAGAGGAGCACTGGTGGCGGAAATAGCGATAAAACAAAGTGAGACACGAGACATTTCGTCGGTGTTCGAGGGTGTCCATTGATTGACTGATATTAGTATCGTCAATAAGTTTTATCGCACGGTTTTGAATCCTATCTAGCAGGTGCAGAGATGTTTTAGGAGCACCTGACCAGATGTGGGAGTTGTACTCCAATTTTGGGCGGATGAATGCCTTATATATTGAGGCCAGATCAGAGGGGGTAAAATATTTCTTACATCCCTTGAGGAAACCTAGACATTTCGCAGCATTTTTGGCGACATCAAATATGTGGTCATTTCAACGTAAGTTGTTATTGACACACATACCGAGAATGGAAAGTTTTTCGGTTTCGACGATGCAAATGCCATTCATAGATAATGGCTGGGTGTTTAAATTTCGCTTTAAAGACAGCAGACAGCATTGTGTTTTGGAAGCATTAAATTCCACTCTGATGATAGTTCCCCAATTGGTTATGCTGTTGTTGATATCGGAATTTAATAAGCTTAGCATACGCTGCCGTTCTCGTTCTACAGCCGAAGAGCAGGGCCGTGAGTCCGGGAACGAATATGAAAAGCAGAGAGTACTGTCATCAGCAAAGGAATATATTGGATTAGAAGTAGCACTCAAGAGAATTAAAACGAGTGTCGGAGACAGAACAGAGCCCTGGGTCACACCAGCATTTATTTTGTGAATATCAGACTTGAAACCGTCCAAAACAACTTGAATTGAACGTTCCGAAAGGTTATTTCTAATCCATTGAAGAAGAGAGTCGTCGATCCCAAATGCACGCATTTTCGACAAAAGAGCCTGATGCCAAACTCTGTCAAATGCCTTAGAAATATCAAGTGCATCTTGCTTTCGCCAGATTGATGTACGCTTTGGTTCCACTTTTCGGTGAGACATGCCATCAAATCACCAGTGGACCTGTTGCTACGAAAACCGTACTGCCGGTCATTGAGAAGTTTTCGTGTTTCGAGATATTTCATGAGCTGACGATTTATCAGTGTTTCCATGACCTTGGAAAGAAGGGACGTAAGTGCAATGGGTCTGTAGGAGGAGAGAGAAGATGATTCGCCTTTTTTAGGGACGGGCTGGACAAATGCTGTTTTCCATCTGCTCGGGAAGAGTCCTAAAGTGTAGGATTGATGGAAAAGCTTACGCAGTGGTTTTGCCAGCGAGGAAGAACACCTCTTCAGAAGAAGGGGAGATATACCATCTGGACCAGCGGATTTATGTATGTTGAGATCTTTAAGTACTCTTGCTACTACACGAGTGCGAAAGTAGATTCGTCCCATTGAAGATTCGACGCACTCAAGTGTAGGCGGAGACAAAGCACAATCTGGGAGTGTTGAGCTGGCCGCAAAGTGTGCAGCAAGCAGATTGGCCTTATCCAAAGAGCTGACAGCTGGAATGTCATTGTAAATGAGCGTTGGGATGGAGGATGTGGCGGAAATTCTAATGTTTTTGACGAACGACCAACAATTTTTACTGCCTTTGGGACATTGCAGTATTTTTTGTCTCAGTTTTTCGTCGTATTGGAATTTCACACGCTTAAGAAAGGCGTTGCAGTCATTTGAAATTTTTTCGGTTTTCCTCTGTCGGGTTGGTCTTGAAGGACCGAAAAACCATTTCCCTAACCCTGACGGCCTCTCTACAGCTCGAGTTGTACCATGCCTTTGCTTTTGGTTTGATACTCTTCATCCGATGAGGGATAAAGGATCTCATTCCAAAGAGAATGGTGTCTGTAATCATATCAGCAGCGGCATCCAAGTTAAAATTCCTAAAGAAGCTGTTAAGACCGCTCCAGTTGGCTTTCTCGTATTGCCAAACGGTTCTTTTAGGAATCTTTTCTCTAACTGTGTGGTCAGTATACGAGAAATTAGCTGATATAACACAGTGGTCCGACGAGCCTAGAGGGGAGAGCACATCAACGGTGTATTTATCAGGGTGAGAAGTTAAAAACAAGTCCAGGGTGTTGGCGGTATGACTATCAACGTCTGGTATTCGAGTGGGCTCATTTACAAGCTGCGTTAAGTTGTTTTCCGTAGCGAAGATCTCAACACACCGTCCTTCGGGTGTTGTCTGTCCAGAATGTCGAAGCCACTCAGAATTGTGTATATTGAAGTCGTCCGTAATAACGATTTCTGTAGTTGCCACTTAAGGCCAAATTAATTTTAACAATCGATCCTTCATTATATGTTCATATTAAAGATGCTGATAAATCCATAGATCTCTGGAAAAAACTGAAGACGATGTTTGATGACTCAGGTTTCTCTCGGAGGATAAGCTTGCTACGAAATCTCATCTCCATACGATTAGAAAACTGTGATTCCATGGCCAGCTACGTCACACAATTGGATATGGAGCCAGAAAGCAGTGGGGTACAGAGTAGTGCATTTGTGAGTAAAAGCTGGCAACGGTGCAAAAAGGTAGGCAACACTGATTCACATGCAAAGTCCAACAATAAAATTATAAAGTGCTACAAGTGCAAGCAAATTGGGCACTACAAGAGCCAATGTCCAAATGCTTCGTTCTTAGACAGCAAACGAAAACAATCTAACGCTTTTAGTGCTGTTTTTCTGAATGGAAAATTTAGCAAGCAATATTGGTACATCGACTCTGGTGCTAGTGTGCACATGGCAGCAAAAAGAGAGTGGATTAGAAATGTTTCTTATAAAAGCCAAATGCGAGAGATAATTGTTGCGAAAGAAACAGAGTTGCCTGTGTTATGCGCTGGAGTGAGGAAGGCAAAGCGACAATCCTGGAGGTCATTCTGCGACAAAATTACAGAAACCTCTGAGGCTTCGCGGCTAAGAAAAATCCTCTCCACAAATCCTATGATGCCCAGCTGTTTGAAAAAAACCGATGGCTCTTGGACAACCTCAAGTGATGAATCACTCAACCTGCTTCTGGACACCCACTTTCCAGGTAGCTCCCAACTCGCGGCCAGTAGCAGCCCAGACAGGCCTACTGCAACCGTGACCAAAATTCATGGTCTGATTACGAGAGACAAACTGCTCTGGGCGCTGCATAGCTTCAAACCATACAAGTCTGCTGGTCCGGACGGTATTATCCTGCCGAGCTACAGAGATCCTCAGATATTATTCTACCAGTGTTGGAAAATATTATGAGGAGCTGTGTAGAACTTATCCACATTCCACTGTTATGGAGAGAAGTCAATGTACGAGTAGTATTCACTCCCAAAGCCGGAAAATGTTCGCATGTAGTCCCAAAGGACCTCAGACCTATAAGTCTATCATCATTCCTTCTGAAAACTTTAGAACGACTGATTGATATCCATATTCGAGCTAAAGTTGATCCAAGACTTCTGTCTACGGCTCAACATGCCTACTGTAAAGGAAAGTCAGTGGAAACGGCTTTGCAGTCTCTGACTAGCGACATCGAACGATCCCTACAATATAAGGAGTACACAATGGTTGCTTTCCTAGACATAGAGGGCGCCTTTAACAACGTCAACACATCCGCAATCACGACTGCGCTGTCAACTCTGCAGGTAGACGGCTCACTTGGGGAGCTGATTAATCTAATGCTAACAAGCAGGATAATCAACTCCAAACTGGATGAGACTTCTGCTAAAAGATATGTCAGTAGGGGTACGCCGCAAGGCGGTGTCCTCTCTCCCCTTCTCTGGAACTTAGTAGTTAACGAACTACTGATATACCTGGAAGCGGGTGGTAGCAGAGTGATTGCCTATGCGGATGACGTTGCCATAGCCGTCTCAGGAAAACATCTAGATACCATTAAAGAACTCCTCCAAGTAAATCTTAACAGATTAACCTGCTGGGCAGATCGCTGTGGATTGGGAATAAACCCCCATAAAACTGATCTTGTCCTCTTTTCTAGGAAATATAAAATTCCAATCATAGACCCTCCTTCAACAAACGGTACCAGTTTAGCTTTCTCCGATACAGTGAAATATCTGGGTCTCATTTTTGACAGGAAACTAAACTGGAAACCGAACATTCAAGAAAGAGTTAATAAAGCTACAATAGCTTTATTCTCTTGCAAGAAAGCCATTGGGAACAAATGGGGCCTTTAACCTCGCATAACCCACTGGCTATACATCTCGGTCATAAGACCGATACTTACTTACGGGGTGGTTGTCTGTTGGACGGCCTTGGAAAATGCAGTCAACCGCATTAAATTAAGCAGAGTCCAAAGAACAGCATGTCTATGCACAAGCGGAGCCTTGCGGTCTACCCCCTCTGCGGCATTAGATATTCTGCTTCACTTGACACCCCTCGACATTTTTAGCAGGCAAGTAGCTGTGACTGCAGGCGATTAAAGAAGCTCTGTCCTGGCTGAAGAAAAACGTGATATCTGCAAAGGATATCCGCATATTTTCGGATAGGCAAGCCATCAAGTCCCTGGACTCGGTCTCACTATATTCTAAAATCGTCCTTGAATGCCGATCATCTCTCATGGAGATGGCAGAGCAGTTCAATATTCACCTTTGTTGGATGCCGGGCCACAGAGACATTCCAGGGAACTGCAGAGCCGATGAACTCGCCAAAATTGGAACCATTCTACCTATTCTATCGGAAAAGGGTACCAATCTAGCATTAAACCTCGATGTCAGTAAAAGAACAGACCTTAGGTGGACTGCTGTGCAAACATGTCTAGCGACCAAACAGATCTGGCCAAAGCGCTCTAAGTGTCTGATGCTTTTAAATAAAAAACATCTCAGCGCCATAATAAAGCTCTCTCTTAGAAAAGAAAGCTTTCTTCTACAACGACCTAAACGATCTAGAAAACATAGACGTTAACAGTCTCCTACGCTTTATTATAAGCTCAAACTGGTTCCATTAGTAAGAGGATCATAGATCCACGTGGCATCACAATGGGCCAATAGGTTGATATTTCCAACCGCCACTCTTACCTAACCTAACCTAACCTACTTGGTTGTGCGTAGTTTGGTCCGCTGATGTGATTCACTTCGAAGGACGTTGCTACGTTCGCAGTATTGCTTTCCCTTAATATGCTGGATGCTTGGTGTGTCAACTCATAAGCAGTGGCCAGTTTTTCTACTTCATCCAACGTAGGGTCCTTCTTCTGCGTTGCAGCAAGGCGAACGGCATCGTGAGGTGTGTACAAAACTAACATGTCCCTGATCATAATGCCCGCATATGATCTGTTGCAATCGGCATTAGAGCACACAAAAGCGCAATTTCTTGCACGACCTCTTAAATCCGCGATCCACTCTGCGTAGGGCTGACCAGGAACCATCTTCTGTTGTAGGAATTTGCACTTCGACGCCAGAATGTGCAGTTTAGATGGAAAATATTTCGTAAGTTTCGCAGAAAGTTCCTACCAGTTTCTGGAGTAAGTCGTTTACCTGGTTTCTTGAGATCGTCGTCATCCAAGGAATTCGCAGTAAAATATTGCTGGAGCTGGAAGAGATTTCTTTTCCGAGTTGAATTCGTGAAACTGAGGAATCTTTGCTGGACGAACAAATGAATTTTGGCTTATAAGTTGTGTTACTGTGGCTTTATTCTCGGCCAATATTTGCTCCATCCACCGGTTTTGTGGTGAAATTAGTTTTTGCAACGCTTCTTCCATTTTCAACACCTCGTCGCCACTTGTTATAATTTTATGTATTTCAATTGGTCTTTATTAACAACGTCTTATTAGCTAATGAAATAAGAAGAAGGAATTCACATATTTTTCATTAAGATTTTGCGTGGGATAATTACTTCAGTTCCCGCCAGAATTAACTTCATTATTTGACAGATGTCACTTAGCTTAAGCTTTACATAGAATTAACTGCAGGGTGTATTTTACAATGTTTGTTATCAAAGGTATAAAATGTAATATTAATTATTAATTATACCTAATATCCCATTCTGGAGAACCGGATTATGAACCCTTAATACAATATGTAAATATCAATAAATTTATGGATGGAAGCAAAATTTCTATAGAAAATCTTCGCTTAACCATTAATTATCTGAATTACGTGATTCATAACTTACATTGCTGACGTTTTTAGTGATCTGGAAACGATTTCTATTTGCATCCTTCAATTACCGAATTCAAGGAACCTTTTAAAAAGTCTTCGATTTTGTTTTGCCTTTCGGCAGTAAAGTCGCCAACTTAATTGAGTTCCTGATTACCAATATGGATGTGCCAGCAAATTGCATTTCATTCGTTGTGCGCAAAAGTGCTGAAATTTATTTGTGTCCATACATAAACACAAAGACTACTTAGGAAACCACTTTCAATATTAATATATGGAAAAATGTAAATGATAAGGGAAAGTTATGGGCTAAAATGGATTGTGCGTCACGCACTGAGTTTCAGAGAGCAAGTTAGTCTTGAGCTCGTTGAGTCATTCAGTCACCATATCTGAGCCTTTAGGTGGCATTTCAAATCTTTTGATTTAAGAAAAAGTTTAAAAAAATACTGAACTTAGAATACGAATGAAACACTTGGTACTAAATTGCCAAACTTTTATTACATCTCATCTCCAGAGCGCAACGGGAGACTAGTAACAGATTTGAACACATTAAAACAATATAGCGCTGGAGTCTGGTGTAGACAAATGCTCAATTTCTCAACTTACTTTGTTGTGATCTGCCAAAATGATAAACAAATTTAGAGGCATGAATAAGTGGTTGATGCCTTCCATGGGAAATTGTACTTTTATTCCTGAAGAAGCAACTTCACATCGCGACTATGAGCTCTAACTTACTTAAGGTGGCGCTACCGTCCAGGGTGGATCTGGGCCTCAATCAACAAGCATTTTCAGCCAGCTCGATCTCTAGCTAGCTGCCTCCAGTCTCGCACGCTAAATTGTCTGAGGTCCCCTTCGTTCTTCTTGGACCAGAACATTGGTGTACATGACCCAGCCATTTTTAATAAAGTCCATGACTCTGCGCCATAAGACAGGACTGGGATAAATAAGGTCTTACATATGGCCCCTTTTGTTGTTGGAGAGAGGGCTTGACTAATCAATTGACTTCTTAGTCCAAAGAAGCAGCGATTGACAAGAGTTATTCTTGGTTGATCTGAGTGCTGTGTCGCTGTGTGAATTAATACCGGAGAGTAGGTAGTCAAAGTTCCTAAATACCTCAAAGTTATACCTGTCGAGTACGAAGTTTTGTCCGAGACGTCGGTACTGGTTGTTATTTCTCATTGTCAGCATACATCCGGTCTTGACCTCATTGACCTTACATTACGTTGTTTTCTTCCGATTATGTGAATATCATGGGCGTATGCGAATAATTGCACGGACTTTTGAAAGATTGTGCCTCTTGTGTTGGCGTATGAATTTTGCACTATTCTTTCGAGAATGACGTTAAAAAAATTGCAGTACAGCGCATCGCCTTGTCGAAATTCATTGACATCAAAGGACTCGGTGAATTCTTTTCCGACCTCGATGGAGCACCGTGCATTCTCTATTGTCATCTTACACAAACGGACCAGCTTGTCGGGCATGACAGAACTAGACATTAGTCTATAGATGCTGTCCTAAGCAGCCTTAAAATCGATGAATAGGTGGTGTCTATCGATGTGGAGCTCATGGGAATTTTTCAAGATCTACAGTAGTGAGAATATTTAATCGACAGTGGGCTTTCCTGGTCTAAAGCTGCAGGGAATATTGACAAATCAGGTTGTTGACGAACAGTTTCAGGCTTTCAAACAATGCGGGAGTTAGGATTTTGTAAAACTTAGTTAGGATGTTAGTAAAACTGATGCCTCTGTAGTTGGCGTTATTCAGAGGGTCTAGTTTCTTGAGGATTGGACAAACAATGCTGAGGTTCTATTTATCGGGCATAATTTCAGTCAGCTCCAGCAGATTTTTTGCACTTAAGCTTAGATATGGCTATCTTCAATTCATCCAGGTCGGGTGGACCGAATTGTGAGTCTACATCGTCCAGATTCAAAGCTCATTCCACCTGACAGCGGTATTTGGTTCAGAAATGCTCTTTCCAAATCCTCAGCATCGACTGTGACTCCACTACTATGTTCCTTTCTTCGTCTATACAGGCATCGATTCGGTGTTTGTGTTGTTGGTATATATTTTTTACTTTTGGTAAAACTTCAGAACCTCATTGCTGGAGTAGCATATCTCAATTTCCTCGACCACGCGCTTTTCCTGCTCCGTGAGCTCGTGAACAGCTCTATTCAAATCAGTGGTTTCGTTGTGGTGGCCTAGTGAAACCTAGCACATCAGGGGCGACATCCCTGATGGCTTTTTGAAAATGTTGACCTATGCTTTCGACATAGGGCCTCTTTAGAGACTCGATCGAAAAAGGATTTGGCGATCTCTTGCGATCGTAGCTGCGCGACGTAAAACTTCCTCACAGTATTAGCTTCTATGTTCGGGATATCCGCAACGGTACCTTAGATACAACACGGTAATAGTCCGAGTAGTCAGAGTATTCGGACATCTATAGTACTGGACTTGAGTCCAACGCAATGTGGTGAATCTGGCTGACGGTTGATTGATTAAGAAATTTCCAAGTACCTTTATGAGTATCGAGATGTGGGAATCGCGTGTTAGGTACAACAATATATAGCCTGGTCTTGTGCAGGCTATACTTTCCGACGGTACTACCAAAGATACCCTCTCTTCCTAGTTTTCCATTAAAATCCCGAGGACAATTTTAATGCAGCGCACTCCACTACGTAAGTTTTGTCCAAGACCTCATAGAGGCTATCTTTGGTGTCGTTGTCTTTCTCCTCTTTGGGGGCGTATTCGTATATAATGATAATATTGACAAATATGGCCTTAATACAAATTGTTTCGAGACGCTTAGTAACATGTAGGAAACCCTAGACTTCTTGCCTAAGTCTGCCTCTAGCAACAAATTCACATCCAAAAAGGCGCTGCTTTGCCGTCGATAGCAACGCCGTACTTGATGTCGCAGTTTTTCTCTTTTTGTTCGGCCCTCCCATCGCATTTTTTGAATAGTTCAGCAGTTCAGGGCCTCCGTCAGTGGTTCGGCTGCCGTAGCCTAACAATCTACGTACAGATCCGAAGTTCGTTGTCCTTGTTTCGTTAGTAGGGGTTGTCAGTAGTAGATCCGTCCTTATTCGAGGATTGCTGTTGCTTCGTAGCTTAAGTTTTTTTCCATGGCCAGGCAATTACCCCAGCGGCACAACCTCCAACCTGGGGTCTGTTCCATTAAAAATATCCCTACGACGAGGGGTAAATTATACCGAGCCAGTAACCCGTTAGTCAGGGTGAACTCTGCAGTTAGTCCATTAATCCGCCACCATCTCTTTTTCCTGAACCTGACTTGGTCTCCGTACCGAAAGTACCGAAAAGCATATGCTGCTGCAGGAGGTGTTTAAGACACAGGTGCAGGGCAGAATGAAAGCTTCTCGTCATCTCTAGACCCAAAAGAGATGGGAGAAACATCGGCTATTTCGAAACCATGTGATGGAGCTGCCTAAAAATAATATTCAGTTAAAAATATTATGCCAAAAATACAACGCCCAAACAGAAGCATCCACGAATAGGGTTGGAATTGGTAGTCGCAGAGTTACAGTTGGTAGTGCATATTTGGACGTCTTATTTCTGCAGACTGTTTACTGGCGATAATAACCAACTATTCACTCAAATGAAGGTTTTATTTTATGAACAACGATTTTTGCCAGTCAAAATGGTGGAAGAGTAATACTCGTAGATAATAATAGATTTGTTCAGCAAAAGTGTAAAAACGTTAGAAATAGAGATAACTTCTACTGCTTTTTGGTTTTGGCTGCCTTGAACTATTATCGCAGAAGCGCTTCCACAAGAGTAGATAATGGCTACTGCATGAGGCTGGGTCTTCTCGTGAATTCGCCACTAATGCATAGAGTAAGAATATGCAACAATAAGCTGAACGTTAGAGGCGTCAGGAATGCATCGGATTAATACAACACAATCAACGAGTGCTTTGACCCTAAATGCTTGTTGTCTACTGTTGCCCAGGTCATCCCATTACTTAGAAAAGGCTATACATATTTCGAACTGCTTTCCATCACTAGAAAATTGAAAACTCGAAATAATTTTTAGTTTTGACTTGACTGCCCTAACATCATCAAGCTGAAGTCATCCTGGTAGTTCATAAAAAGGCAACTGATAATATCATCAGAGGCACTAATTGCCTTATGTGCATTTTACTGTCTTTATTTTAACTGAAGAAACTTAACAAACCTTTGTTGTGCTTATGTGTATTTCGAAACTTTACATAACTTCATCATTTCTTGTTCTTTTCTCAGGATAAGCATCTGGGAATTACATCTTAATGATATCAGCAATATTTAACATAATTTATTGTTGCCCAGATCGTGCGCCTAGGTAGTGCCTTGACCAATTATTCGATGCAAACTTGTATGCTATACCCGTAAACAACCAATCGGACACGGTCTTAAAGTCGTCTTTCGAGCCTGTGGTGCGCGTCCTGTGGATAGACAACCAACGCTTAATGACCTTTTCTGTGTCTCGTTCTGCCCTAGGCCGAAATCACTCCGTCGCTTTGGCCAATTTTTTGCCTTATTAATTTCATAATTACAACGATAAATGCCAATCATTACAAGATCTTGTAATTGTGAGTAGCGAACACATGTTTCTGTTGTCTGTGCAGCCTACAAGTAGTTGTTGGGTTGTTTTATTTTTGTTCACTTTTATTTTGTTGTTGTTCTCAGTTCACTGTTCGATAGCAAGATCATTGATGATGTTGTGCCTCAAGTCATGAACATAAAACCGTGGGCAGCGACGACTGCAAAAGTCAGTAGGTTTTTGAACACCTTTTTGATGGAAATATTACGGTGAGGCAGGCGTGTAGTAACAAGATATTATTAAATTGTCGTGATAGTTGCTTTCGTTGATTTGTGTGCTATTTTAAGACTTTGGCAAAAATAAATTATCACTTGTTAGCATTTTAATCAATTTAATCGCTCACCTTGAGTGAATGGTCCCCGTAGCCTTGAATAAGTGACCTCTATTGCAGCATATCCTTTATTTTTTGCATGTACATACATATACTTATAATATAAAGAAGATATTTTTAAAAATGTGGATTAAAAATCGAAGTAAGTAAGTAAGTAATCCATTCATTTATTTACAATTTTTAACATACATTTACATTAACTATTTATGAATATAAACGCTTTGGCATTGCCGTCAGCTCGACTAACAACTTTAATTTCTTCTATTGATTTTAAATATACTTTATTATTTTAATTTTCAGTTTTCATTTAATATTTTTGTTTATTATTTTTTTTTTATCGTAGATCAATCATATTCAGTCATGATTAGTTTCCTAAATCTGCAAGTTTCCTTTAGATAATTGGCAAGTTTTATCCAATATTTGTATTGTCTCCTGCATTGAGAGAGAGAATTTTCCAAAATACGCAAATCTCTCTTGTCGAAAAATTGGACAGATACTTATAAAGTGGAAGCAGTCTTCTTTGGATCCTGTGTTGCATAGTGTGCAAAACTGGTTGTAACTCCCATTGTAAGGTCTTCCGTTGAGGCATAATAATTCGCATCTTGCTTTAAATATTAGAGAAATATCTTTGGGACTTAGAGAATTTTGAAAATAATTATTGTTACACAGATTAAATTTCAACTGACTGTATAATATTCGGCTTTCAGATTCAGTAGCTGTTTCTACAAGCAGATTTCGAACCGAGTCTTCATTCAGCTGAATAATTCTATAAAGCTTTTCCTTTACACCAAGAATGTTGTTTGGATCAATTTCTATATCTTCGCCAAAAGAAGTGGCGGTCTGTTGCCATTTATTAAACCACCAGTCCTTGTTCCTAACTTGGTATAGCAGCATCTTTTTACTCAAACGTTCATCTCGAAAACCTAAGACTTTAAGTAGATAATCAGCTTGTAGTTTCAGGGTGCTGCTAGATATCTTTGGCAAGCCGGTTTCTAAATAAATCGCATAATTCGGTGTGTTGATTGGTAGATTGAAAATTTTTCTGATGAAGTTCCTCTGAAGTTTCTCAGTTACCTCATACTCTTCCATTCCCCAAACTTGAGCTGCATAGCACAGAGTTGACTTCTCAACTGAATTGAAGATTTGATATTTGGTAGACAAATGTATACGGCTGTTTGTAAAAATCTTTCTCCATGTTAAGTTTATAAGACTTTGAGAGGCCTTGGCTTTTTCGGCAAGGTGCTTACTAAAATTTAGCCTTGGGTTAAGGTTCACCCCAAGATACCTATATTCATTTGTCACTTCCAAATGCCTTCCATTGTACACCCAATTGCTTCCGACTTCAGTTCGATTGGAACGCGAGAAAATCATAATTTTTGATTTTTCAGTGTTGATTTCAAGTCCCCACTTTTCACAGTATATAGACAGCCGGTTTATCATCAATTGTAAATTGTCTTTCGATTCTGATAATATAACCAAGTCGTCAGCATATAGCAACACATTGATTTGGATTCCTGCCATTCTAATTCCTCCAGGAAGGTGGTTTACAATGTCGTTTATAAAAAGTGCAAATAAAAGTGCGCTAAGCGGACATCCCTGTTTGACACCTGAATCAGTTCTAAACCATTCAGAGAAACGTGAACCATCCCACACGCTGGCTTCTGTGTCATTGTACATATTTTTGATAACATGTAGAAACCTAGTTGAGACACCTAGCTGTGAAAGTTTGTATATTAGCGCATTCCGATTTACCAAATCAAACGCTGCTTTGAAATCGACAAAGAACGCGTACACCTTTTTATTTCTAGCATGATATGCTTTGACAATCGATGTCAGAGAGAAGATTTGGTCAACTGTGGAATAGTTTTTCCTAAATCCAGCCTGGCAATCGGATAGTATATTTTTTTCTTCTACCCAGTTTTCCAATCGGCTAACAAGAACTCCACAGAGTACCTTAGCTATGATATTCATAAAAGATATACCTCTGTAGTTGGCAACGTCATTCATGGCACCTTTTTTATGTATTGGGAATATAACAGCTTTTTTGAACGAGGATGGAACTTCCGCATTCATAAGAATTTTGTTAAAAAGCGTAGCCAGTTGAATACTAAAACTTTGAGAAGCATTCTTAAAAAATTCATAAGGTACACCATCTTCACCCGGAGCTTTTCTATTTTTAGCTTTCAGAAGCACTGCTTTTATCTCAAAAATAGATATCTCGGTGTCAAGTATATCATCGGTGAAGAAAGGTTCAGCATAAGCAAAAGTTAAGTTGGAATTCGTTTGAAGCATTTTCGAGAAATGAATAGAAAGATCATCGGCGGATACATTTGTGCCAATTATGTGATGAGAATCGAAATCGAAGTACCCTCACTTAAAGGCAAGGTCTTAATACCACATATACTCGAAAAAGATTATCTTTTATTTAAGTTTCTAAAGATCGGTTCTGGAATTGAGAGACACACTTTATCGAAATTTCAATAAACAGACCACTCATTTTAAAACCGCCTACGACATAAAATAATTGGCTCATTAATCCAATTTGTTGTCAGTGATTACATCACTAAAATTAGTACACATTTCAAATGATATATCATCGGAAGCCACTGGGATACAGTGTCAGGGTGCTGCAACTCTTCTATCTTGGCATTTTAGCAATACAAGCAAAAACTACTCCATTAATTGGCAAATGGCAAAACACACTGGGACGACTTTACAAGATATTACAACAGAAATATTGGCTCACGCATCCCACCCACGATGAATTTAGAAATAAAAGAAGAAGTTGATAAGTTTGTGGAAGACATTCAGAGAACTCCGTGGAACAACACTTCTTTTCGAACAAGAGGAGTACGAAACAAAAAACTAATTTGCCCGATCGAAACCGAAAACCTTGTACGAGAAAAAAGGAAAGCACGAAAGAGATGGCAATGATCGCGTGCGCCATTGGATAAAACCTATTTGAACCATCTTTCAAACAAGCGAAAACAAACACTGCAAGATCTTAAGAATCGTGAAAGTTCTGCTTATCTCGAAGGCTTGATTGCCGACAAGAGTTCCAACTACTCGCTCTGGAAAGCCCTGAAGTCCACTAAAAAACACGTTATGCACTCACCGCCAATACGAAAAGCCAACGGCGCATGGGCAAAAGAAGACAAAGAAAAAGCGAATTTATTTGCCGATCACTTGGAAGAAATGTTTAAAACGTTCGAAGAACGACAACTGGCCCAAGAACTTAATGTCAGGACAGGTTCCGATAACTATGAAATTAAATTAAAACTTAATAAGGCTCCAGGATACGATGTAATTACTGGTGAAGTCCTAAAAGAGTTACACAAAAAAGCGTTAGTAAAGCTTCTCATAATATAAATGCTTCTATGAGACTTTTATACGTTCCAGCCCAATGAAAAGTCCGCCGAAATAATAATGATTCCAAAACCGGGGAGAAGTCTAAGTGACAAAAAATTATATAGGCCTATATTGCTCGATTGAAACCGATAACTAAAGAAAGACGATTGATCCCGGATCACCAGTTTGGATTTAGAGTCAAACATTAAACAATCGATCAGCTCTGCCAAATAACAAACGGGATTGAAAACGCACTAGAGGAAAAAAGAAAGATAAAGTGTTTTCCAATAGGGACTTGACAATTTTGAATTTAATTTGTGAACGCACTCTTTCACTAATCATCAAACTGTCACTGTCAATTTATTCAGTAAACTCAACATTTTCACCATGGTAAATTACACGAACGAGCAACGTCTGCAAATTATAAAAATTTTCTACCGAAATTCGGAGTCGGTGACTGCAACTTTAAGAGCGTTAACTCCAATTTTCGGTCGTAATTCTCACCCTAGCAGACAGGCAATAACAAGTTTAGTGCACAAATTTAAGTCTACATATTCGTTGTGTGATGTTGCCGTGTCAGTGAGACAACGGGTTGGTCGAAGTGTCGAAAATATCGCTGCCGTTCAGGCGTCCGTAGCAAACGATCCAAATCAGTCAATTCCACGGCGTTCTCAAGAATTAGGCATCGCTCAGACCACATTATGGCGTATTTTACGCAAGGATCTTGGTTTACACCCATACAAGATCAAGCTGACTCAAGAATTGAAGCCGATGGACCATTTGAAGCGGCGTAGGTTCTCCGATTGGACTCTGGAGAAGATGCGCCAAAATAATGAATTTCATCGCAAAGTTATCTTCAGTGACGAAGCTCATTTTTGGCTCAATGGGTTCGTCAATAAGCCAGATATACGTTATTGGTCAGGTGAAAATCCATATGTGCTTCATGAATCACCACTTCATCCACAAAAAATAACTGTTTGGTGCAGTTTGCGTGCCGGCGGCGTTATTGGGCCATATTTTGTCGTCGACGATAACGATCGTCACGTTACTGTGAATGGTCAGCGTTATCGCGCCATGATCACCGATTATTTTTGGCCCGAATTGGAAGATATGTACTTGGACGACATGTGGTTTCAACAGGATGATGCCACAAGCCACACAGCACACGCTACAATCGATTTATTGAAGAGTAAGTATGGTGAGCGTGTTATCTCAAGAAATGGGCCAGTCGATTGGCCGCCTCGTTCGTGCGATTTAACGCCGCTTGACTATTTTCTGGGGGGCTATGTTAAGTCATTGGTTTATGCCAACACGCCGACGACGTTGGAGGAGCTCATTGAACGCGAAATAGCGGCCGTTTCGACCGAAATGTGTGGCCGAGTCGTTGAAAACTGGGTCCAACGAATCGACCGCTGCAAACGTTTCCTCGGTTTCCATATGAACGAAGTCGAGTTCCATTCATAAATGTTTTGATTGTGCTTCAAGCCGATAATAAAGTTTTTGAAATATCTCAAATGGTTTGCGTTTTATTTAAAAAAAAAGTTGTCAAGTCCTTATTGGAAAACCCTGTATGTTCTAGTCTTTCTCCCGACGTATCAGAAGCCTTCGACAAGGTATCGCACGAAAGTCTGAAGTATAAGCTACAACAAATTTTACCAGACAAAATGCACTGACTATTGGAATATTAGCTTGAAAACAGACTGTTTCGGGTTAGATATGGGACTGAATACCCAGAATTCAAGGAAATTCACGCCGGTGTTCCACAAGGAAGCGTTTTCGGTCGGTCTATACCTCTTCCTACTGCATTCAAGAGATATACTCGTACGTCAAAATCAAGATTCTGTGGTATCCACGTTCGCGGATAATATGTTGAATCTTCGACGGAAAAACTCCAACTAGCTTTGAACTCAATATTTAAGTCTACGAAGACCTGGCGAATCGCCCTGGACGAGACCAAGCCAACGTGTGACGTGTGTTAATTTTACAGATAAACGATTTACAAGTCGGTAAAAATATCGCACGCAAACAAGGCAAAGTACATATTTGAGGAAGCGCGATGAGCTCGTTGGAATCAGGCTTAGAGAAATGAGGTAGATATTCGAAACTAAGCCTGAATAACAAGCTGCTTTTGTATAAGCAAGTGCTAAACTCTTCTTGGACGTATGGTATACAACTTTGAGATTGTACCAAACAAAACAATATGTCTTTACTATGAAATTTCAAAACTAAGTGCTGCGAGCAATTGTAAATGCTCGATAGTATGTAAGGAATAGCGATATTGGCCGCGAGACAAACCTTGTGTACCGACTACAAAGAACGCCAAGGAGAAACCGCATGTAATAACGATAATAGTAGGTGCCTCCGCTGGAAAGCTACGAATACCTACCAAACGCTATACATTACAGAAGCTTAAACTACTTGCTAAGGAAACTTAGTCGTAGTCTGATAGTGTATCGTTAACATGTTTGTACGCAGCGCGAGCGGAAGAAATTTAGGGAGGCAGAAAAGAGAGATACCGATGTACATTGTTCTTAAATGTTTGCAAGTTATAACGACCTGGAAATAGGGAGCTCGGCAGGGCATTCCATAAGTGAGTTGTACAGCTTAGGAACGAATCACGATATTTTAGAATACGTCCGAAAATAGACTCGAGGCTATACTGATGAGCATTCATATCGAGACGGGTGTTACGTTTGAAGGTTTATGGAGGTTTTAACCTACCCACGGCAAAAAATAAAACAAATAATAATGGACAACGCATTGCAATTTTATAAATTCATTATAGGCTCAGAAATCTTTAAATTATTTCAGGAATTAGAGCTATTCTAAGAGGTAAGTAATGTGAACAAACCAAATCGTGGCCGTTGTGCGACAACAACTAACAATATTGATTTAGTAGCTCGTAGATCCGGCGAAAACCGGGGTTTGGTGATTCCACGTCGATCTTAGGAATTGGTTATATTACAAACAACACTCCACCGAATTTTGTGCTAAAGATTAGTGCCATAGATCTTATAAGGTTCAGTTGACGCCTAAAGTTAAACCTGCCAAGCGTCAGCTGTATCGTAACTTTGACAATTGGGTGTAATTTCAAGCAATGAGGCCCATCTCCAGTTCTAAGGATTCATTAGTAACCAGGATTGTCACATTTGGGGATTATCGGATCCAAGAGTGTTTGTCGAGAAGCCTCTCTATCAGTTACTCTTTGCTGCGATTTTTGGACAGAAGGCATCATTTGACCTTATTTTTTCGAAAATGAAGCGGGTGGAGGTTCTACTCGGAATAAATTGCGCTATAGGACCGTGATCGATGAATTGCTATGGCTTTGGGAGATATTATTTCCAGCCAGATGGAACTTTACATAACAAAATTAACATAACGAACTAAAATTTCACTCCAAATCATTTCTTTCTTTTATAAACCAGAAAAGGTGCTCCAACTGGTTGCCTAAGCAAATGTTTTGTAAAAATTCGGTCAGGACTCTATCGAACTACTTTTCTACCTCAGTGATTCCTACTTTGTCGCTTGGAAAGCTTTTCCACCATATCTAAATATTTTAACATAAATGCATTGTATAACACAAAATCGGTTTTCACATGAAGGAACACATATCTGAGTTTCAATATGGGTTTGTTTCGGGTCATTCGATAAAAGCTAAACTCATCCATTGTAGATCTTTTGTGATTAATGCTGCTGAAAATGGATATCAGGTAGACTCCGCCTGTACGCCCTTTACCAAAACTTTCGATTCTACGAATTATGCGTTGCTGAACAAGCTTGAACAATTTGGATTCCATTCAGCAATACTAAAGTTTTTTTCATCTTCTTTAGTTGGTAGATCTCAGAAATATGTCTGGATAGATACCAATCAACACTAATATCTTACACTTCAGGAGTTCGGCAAGAAAATCATTTAGGGCCGCTCCTTTTCATTATTTTTATTTATGATGGCTCTACATATACAATTTTGCCACTATCTAATGTATGCAGATGATATAAATGTTAAACGTTAGTAAATGCATAGCTATCTCTTTCACAAGATCTCAATTGCTACATTCGATTAACTATTGTATTGAACTCAAGCCATTAATAAGAGTTAACAAAATTAAAAATCTTAGTGTAATCATCGATGCATCGATGTGAAGGCTAATTCAATAGTCGGGCTTATTCAAAGAAACTGGAAAGACTTCCCAGATCCTCACACTTTTTTATCGCTATTTATTGCTTTAGCCAGGTCAATACCTCAATATGGCGATGTTGTTTGGAATCCAAACTACTTGACTCTTTTGGATCGCATGGGAATAGAGAATGCAGAGGCGGCTTCCAAAATACAGTTTTTATAAAATGTATTCCCATGTTGTTATAAAGTTAGATATCAACTATTAGGTAAAATGAGCGGTGCAAGAAAGAGACGTCATATATTCCCATATTAATAGTCCTATTCCGTTATTTATATTCCTAATTTGTGCTTCGGAAAGGGTGTTAAAAGACTGCCACAACTTTTTACCAAATGGGTCTTAGAACTAACTATGTTCAGAATGAGCCGATTTCTAGATCTCTGAAAACTTTAGGGGAATAAGTAGACATATATAGGTAGCTTCGAGAGACGGCTTCAAAGCATTTTATTCAGCTTGCTTGAAAACTAGCCAGGCAGCAATTCCGAATAGACCCCTGCACGAGTGCACACTAAACAAAAAATTATCCCATCTCGCTTAAACGAATCATATGCTGCACGCAACTGCACAATCACTTTGACCAACAATTCGTGTCTATATTTGAGCCAATGATTAAGTCGAACTCCTTGACGAAGCCAGTGTGAGTGCGAGTGCAAGCAAATGATAGCAAAAGTAAAGAGCGAAGACTGTTTCTCCCATTTCACCCTTGAACTACAAGCAGAACTTCGGTATCGGCAAGCTGTTAACTGTTAACATTGTGAACACTGTGAATGCACAGACAAAAACATTTAATTTGTAAAAAATGCTAATAAAAAGAATGTCTCTGATAGTAATTATACAGCGGTTAAATTTATTTAAAGCAACTTTATTTTTTATTTATTCGTTCTTATTTATATTTATAAACATAATTTTATTAACCATTTCATCATTTCCTGCAATTGAGCTTCTTTTTTCGCATATAAGGTTTCTTGCAAGTGAAAATACTCTTTCGGAAGACGCTGACGATGAAAAAATTTTGCAGCTTAATTTATATAAGAAAGGGAACTGACTTTTGTTTTCATTCCACCAATGGAAAATATTAAATTGTTCTTTCACTGGAATTCTTATATTTGAATAAGCCATAATTTCCCTTGATAGTATTTCTTCCTCGGACTCTTCTGAAAATTGTTCAATAAAATCAACTAAAAATTCGTCAATTTTATTTGGGACATTGGCTGTCGATTTCATACATTAATTGTCACCAGTGGAAATCGACAGCATCATGTCCTTACACTCATCAATTGTGAGAGTTCTGTCCACTTGCCTTAGCTGATTTGTAGGAGGGAACAAGTATAGCGAAATTCTGTGATATTTAGTCACGTACTTCAAAATAACATTGTCGATTTAATAATTTAAGGATAAATTCAGTTTTTCTCTTTTTTTTCTGAAATACTTTCTTTGCACATTTTTTGTAGGGTATGTATTCACGGGATAACCCAGTGAATCGTTGGATAACTATCCGCTTCCAAAAATCTAGAATACTCCTCGATTTTTGAGAGCACATTTGTGACTGCCACAATGTCGCTTAAAATTAAGGAATCCAAACGATCCATTTCATTTTGTTCGTTTAAAATTGCAACGATCAGTTCAGTTTTTATGCATTTTTATTTTTAACACTTAAATTACTCTTACTTGCTGGACAAAAAAATGCTAAAAATTTGCATAAATCACTTACAAATAATTTTATTCTAACTTACAGTCTAATTTATTTTTATTTTAACATTGCTTGACACTAAACCTACGAAAATAAATTTTAACTAAAAACTTACGAGTAGTAAATCGACCTTTTTAATTTTTTATAAAACTTAAAACTAAAAGCCTACATACTACCTATAAATAAATCTTAATCTACTTAAACTATTTATACATAATTTATATATACGAAATATAGAAATGCATATTTGTATATATATATTTTTTTTAACTTTTTTTTTAATATATTTTGTCTCTTATAACCTAACTTAAACCCACCTAAAACTATGTAAGCCGGCCATTGCTAAAAAAAAAATTAATCTGGCCCACTTTGCTTCACATGAAGCTACCTGTCACTGGAGGAGTTCGACGAGCCACCAAAAGTGTTGGTGCTGCCGAGCAACATCCCTCCTGTCGCGACTCCCTACCACCCTACTGAACTGGAGATGCTCCGCACTGCTATGTGCAACGTCTCTGTCGTAGTTGGGTTGCCTGTCGCCACCGCCAATCTGCCCTGGATAAGACCTTTGATATCCAAATAGAGGAACGCTTCTGGAGGAATAAAGCCGTCAAAGCGAACTCTCTCGTGATACATATAATTGGAGTAGGAAGCCCCGGAGATTAGGTTGTTCGATGAGGTCATTGCTATTGCAATGTGCCTTCGAGTCAACTTAATGTCAAAATTGTCCACTCTTATTAGGTTCGCACTATTGTATAAGACCTCATTAGGATAGAATTTTATGTACTCAGACTCTGGTGTTCTGTATAAGCGAAGACAAGTCCTAAGACAAGCCCTCGCATACAGCCGAATCTTTTCCAATAAAACTTGCTCTCACGTTGAACCACACTGGACATCCAAATACAAGCATGGGCCTAATAAGGGCCATGTAGCAGATCACCTTCACCCTCGCTTTGAGTTGGCTGTTATAAAACAGTCTCTTTGTAAGGGCAAAAGCATCTTTGGCTCTGGCCAGAGCAGCATCTATATGTTTGTTAAAATACAGAAATTGATCTAGCCAGATCCCAAGGTATCTGACTACATTTCGAGAAGCAAGTGGCTGGCTATGGTGCCCCATGATCGAGAACTTTCGCTAATTCTTTCTGGTATCCCTAGAGGCCCTAGACAAAGGTGTCCTAAACAGAATGGTTTCCGACTTCTGAAAGTTGATTTTCAACTTCAGTCATCGCAATATCGCTTAATTTTGTCGAAGTCACGCTGCAAAAGTATATTAAAGACCTCAATCTTAGGACCTGATCTGTACGCGGTTATGTCGTCTGCGTACGCTATGGCATGGTGAAGTGAACCTATTAGACCACACGTGTAAACGTTGAACAGGATCGGCGAATTCACCGCACCCTGTTGCAGACCGTTTTTAATGTTAAATTTTCCAGCAGAAGTCACATCGCCATTCTTCACGATGAACTGTCTACTGGAGAGCATATCAAAAAGAATATACAGTAGTGGTTTACTAATGCCCAACCTGTCCAGCTTGAAAAAGAGTCCTTCTAACCATACGGTATCGAAGGCCTTCTCCAAGTCAATCAGGCAGGCACCAGTGCACTGGTTCTTGCTTTTGTTCCATTGGATATCAGAAACCAGTTTAGATGCAGCATGTATGATATCATGCCGTGCCTTGAGACCGAATTGATTATCCGGAACTATATGTTTGTCCTCAACCCACTTAGTCAGGACTTGTAAGGAGTCAGTTGGCCACGGAGGCATCCATGATGCAGGAGTAGTTGGCAGTGGCACGCTCGCGGTTGCTCGGCTCTAGGTCGTCGGGTTGGGTAGGTTCATGCCACTACCCCGTGCATCGCAACTCAACTTACCTTTTTGTTTTCGTGACGGGTTATAAAAAAAAAGAGAAAACAAAGATAGCCTGGAGAAAGCTACGTTTTTTCACTGACGGACTTAAAAGATAGGAGGAGGGAAAGATGATAGAAAAAACAGAAGAAAAGAAACAGCAGGATCACATCTGTGTGCCATCACCACTGTGCAAGACCGGGACTAGCGCGATGTAGCTAACTAAACCTACTCTAACCTAATCCCTAACTACCGAACTTAATTAACGACTTATAACTAAACCTAAAGCTAACTTAACCCTATGTACCCTACACCGAATAATATGTCCCAGGGTCACACAGCGATAACAGCTCGTCACGACCTGAAATAAGCCAGGTATTGTTGGCTGAGGATGGCCAACCCACCCGTATCGCACTTGGATGCGACCAATTGCTACCATTCTGGCCAGATCTGTGAATGGTAGCCCCTAAAGAAATTCCTCCCAGTCACCACCTGTAAAAAAAACAATCAGCGGAAGTCAGTCACGTCATATTCGTTATGTCGTCTTCGTGTGTACGTCACGTCCGGTCACAGTCGCCCCATCGAAGGACGGTCGGTCCGCCCATCCACACACCACTTGCGTTGGATTCACTCCATCATTTTAATAAAAAAAACCTTAATTCAATTCATGACCATGACAATAGATTTATTAAAAAAGATAAATTCACAAAAACAAAAAATCTTAATAAACAATACGAGTTTGTTTTTTTTTTTTAATTCTATTAAAAAAACTTCTGTAAGGCTACTGTTATTCTAGCCAAAAAAGGAAACTTGAAGATATACGAAAGACTCACCGATTATATATGGATCCCCCGTAGTTCTGGCGCCAGCACTTCGAAGAATCGCTTGGATGAAAATAAATATTTTTTTTTTTTTGTGCACACAAAACTATTTTCAAATAAAATTAAAAAAAAAACAAAACAACTCGCTTAACCCTAACCTTACTCTAAACAATTTTAAAAAAAAACTCAAATCTATAACTTAACCTATTTTGAAGTAAACACTACCCTTATTCGCTAAATTCTAAAAATGTATGTATACATGTAAGTATATACGAGTATGTACTTATGTATAATTTCCTTTTTTTTTCTTGATTTAATACAAATTTTTTTTTTTTTTTGGCACTCGTCTATTGCGTCTGACACTGTTTCATTTTTAAATATCTTCTTTTTTCTGTTCACTTTTAATTTCTTGTTTTTTTTTTTTTGTTATTGTTGTTGTGGTGGTTGTCCCGCGGTGCACCTCTTGTCGGCGATGTAGCTATGGATGGAGGAACTTATCTACGTCGCACTATCAACCGCACTAGAAGGACTTTTCGCCCACCAACTGTGGGTTGTCCTAATTACACCTTTTAGACCACCTTTATGCGTAAGCGTAATGGGGAGGGGGTGGGGGTAGATAAAAATTTTTTATTTTTTTTTTTGTTTAAACCGCGCCAGTCAAATTTATTTATTTTTTTTTTTGGTTTTGTTCGAGGAGAATTTCCACCAACGTTTGGCGAAATCTTCTTGCAGACAAAAAAGACTCGGACACTCGAAGGAGGAATATATCCGCGTATAGTGCGAAACTTTACGCGCCGAATTTCCACCGACCGTATAAAATCCCTCCTTTTTTTTTGTTCTTTTTTTTTTTTAATTTATAGCAAATAGTTTTCCCGCCAACTATCTCGAACCGAAATCTCACGACCTTGCACGCAGACTGTCTCGACCTTGTCGCTGTATTTTCAGATATCGACTGTCTCGATTTTTTTAACTCCCAAAAAGGGAAAAAGAAAAAAGTCCCACCCAACACGACCTTGTCACTATGTGTCCCCAGAGACACCAAAAAAAAACCCGATTTCGTCGGCTGATCAGCTGATCGAAACCCGTAAGGCCATTGACCTGTATCATTGGTCTCGTTCTCTAAAAAAAATTTCTTTTGTCCCATTTCCTTGCTTCCTATTTCGCTTACTACTCATATAATCTATTCCTGCTCTAGATTCTCTCTCGCAAAAATAGGTTCCTGTCTACATTAGATTCTTCATCCCAGTACACAACCTAATCTAGATTACTCCCACACGATCTGTAGCCTTAGCAAGGCTTTCCACCTCTTCCTCCTGAGTTTAAATTGACTAAACACAATGCTCTCTACGACAAAAAGGACATATTCACCATGGTAACAAGAACACGAGGAGAGAGTGTGCCTACGAAGAAAGTGAAATGAGGGAATTCGAAAATAGAGGGACGTTTGACAGAGCCAGTTTTTGCTGTGAGTTGCGAAAGAGAGATTAGTAGGTCCAATTAATAGATTGGGAGGGGAAAAGGTCTGTTTTTGAAAAGGGGTCAATTTAATGGATTTGGTACACTGAGGGAACACAAATAGAACACCACAATTAAACATATTTATTTTTTTTTTGTAAATAGGCTGACGCTACAGACTTTATTGATCACCTACTCGAAAACTTACTGATGTTAAAATTGCAACGATGTTATGCCAATTGTGTTCAATAGATTTAATTGTATAAAAAATAGTGTTCCATCTTGTCGGACAAACACCCTTAAGACTCAACTCAAGTTTTTAATTCTGTCTGGACTTCTCAAAATATTTGGACAGTTTTACACATTTTTTCTATTTGAAGTAGCTCTGGAACTTCCTCCAATGCTTTTTCGACAGAATTGTTCAGCAAATGATTTATATAATGAATATGGGCGGATTCCTTAAAAGCTGATAATGGCGTCTGATAAAGCCAATCCAAAAGTCTGTAAACACTTTTCAACCTTACTGCGAATAAACACGCCTACAAATATATTAAAACAATGAGAAAAATTATTATTTTCTGTAGGCCTCCAATCCGTTATACATTTCGTGACAATATTTTGATACTCTATTTAAGGATACAAATACATATAGGCTGATTTCAGGAATATTCAAAGCGTACCTGTTGCCGTTTCACCATTCATGCAGATCATTTCCAACAACCGATTCTTTATGCTGCCTTCTACTATAAAATGCAGAGTTACGCATATATAAGACTTCTGGGAAAAGGTGTCCGACCAAGCGTCCGATTTGATAGAATAACCATTTCCTTTCATTAAGGCTATTTCCTCCATTACAGCTTACAGTTCCTTACTGTATAGGTCTTCGGGATACCGTTGTTGGCTGAGGTAGTAGTTGGCTTACATTAACATTCGGTCC
This sequence comes from Volucella bombylans, assembly GCA_949129095.1. NCBI lineage: Eukaryota > Metazoa > Arthropoda > Insecta > Diptera > Syrphidae > Volucella > Volucella bombylans. The sequence continues at coordinate 206,344,167 of OX422141.1, forward strand.
AAAACGACTTCCAATTTCAAGGGCAATTTCAAGGGCAGATATACTCGTATATGATACGATCAAGATCATTGTTAGTATAAACATCAAGGGACCAAGATGGCTACCTTGAGGTACTCCGGAAGCGGCTTTAATGTGGTTAGAAATCGAGGACCTAAATAAAACATTATATTGTAGATCTTCTAAGTAGGATTTAAAACTAAGAGCCTTTGGTTTGAACAAAATAATTTTAGAAGACATTTTGTCGAAAGCCTTGCCGAAATCAGTAGCGATCACGTCAAAAGGTTCAAGAACGAATTCAGTAAGGTTTGTGGTTGCAGACCGATGTTTCAAAAATTCGCGCTGGTTTAGTTAAAAGATAATTCCTGCAGCGAAAAAGCATTGAGTCATAAATAATACCCTCAAACGCCTTAGGAATAGAGAAGAACTTAGCAATGGGACGATAGTTAGAAATTTCGTTCTTGTGATGGTTTTTATGAAGGAAAATAGGCAGGAATTCTTCCAGATTCTAGGAAAAGTTCCTTGGGATATCGATAGATGGAAAAGAGTAGTGAGAGGTTGAGCTAAATAAATTGCACAGTTTTTTAGAAGTACGGTGGGCAATCCATCGGTGCCAGCGAAGTTGTCATCTTTGAGATCTTCGTCGCCCGATTGACCATCACTCCGGTTAACCGACCGTCAGTGCAGTCAGATAAATTTTTTGATTTTCTTTTACAATACGTCCTTTTGATTTGGTTTATACTCGTAGTATTACATACATGTAGTATGTACGAGTATGTATGAAAAGTTTAGTTTAGTTTACTTTTTTTCGACAGTTCGGTGAAATTTCAACGTGAAAAGCGTCTTCGATTATTCCGAAGTACTAGCTTCCAAAGTCATCACTATCAAAATCTCCTTCGCCAATCGTGTCTGGTTGAATATCACATTCATCGACATCTTCAATTCTGGAAAACTATAAATTTGAATCATAATCCATTTGGAAAACACTTGTTCTTTCTTCGGATGAATTCGAGCTGCATTTCGCTTTTGATTGTATTGACGATGAGAAAATTTCAGAATTTAGGCCATAAAAATGGAAAATTTATGAGATACGGTCGGGTGGCTGACGGATAACCGAAGTTCCACAATATACTGATTCTAACGATCATTAGAGGATTTGTCCAAAAATTTGGGGATGATGGGTAGTTATCAGAATTTCGTTTGCTGTGAATTTAAAAAAATCATTTTGGATAGGAAATGAAGGTGTGGCGCATTTAGTTCTGGTATTGGAGGTAGAGAGATTGACAAAGTTAACAAAAGTCAGTATATGTAGACTAATAATTGAAGAAATCAGTAATAGAGTGAGGTTTAAAATAGGCTGCTTTCCGAAATTCAAACTAAATGCGCATTGTGACTGCACCTCGCATCTGTCATGGAAGCATGCGATGCGTATCCCGTTGCGTTACGAATCATGATGTTTTGAAATGTTACGCGATGCGCAGTGTTTATTTTTTTAAACGTAAAACAATGTGTAACAAGTTTATTGGAATTCATATGATTAATCATTTGCTAAATATTTTATTTATTTAAAAGAAAACTTTCTTCTCGGAATGCGCCATGTATACTTCAGATTGCATAAACCAAACAAACAACTGACATTTGAATCGTGCTAGTTCATGATGCGCTGGTTGTTTTTCCTTGCGCAGTATATACATTCACAATGAACTTCGGAACGTACTGCGTTCTGTCACCAGTTTGGGTTTGCATTTCGGAATGGTTGCTGATGAAAAAAATAGGCAGTACTGCATTTTGGAAAGCAGCCATATTCGTACCAGAGCTTGTTTCTTTCTTCTTTTCTTTTGAAGCGAGCGTAACTTTTTGTTATACGTATTCACATGAGGGGCTCTTCTTTAGTAAGCATGGTACACATTAGAAGTCTTAGTGGGTGATAGAACTTCGTTAATTTTAGGTCTTGTGTTTTCAAAGAGAAAGCTAAAATTTGCATTACTAAGAAATTTGAAACTGTAAGAATGTTCGTAAGTAGCAGTTTTTAGACCACTCGTTGATGTAAGTCTTTGGTCCTCAGAGTATTATTTCATCACTCACAAATGGCTCCCTGATATTCCATTGATTTCTGTCGGTTATGTCAATACGATATATTGAATATGCAAGGAATTGTACAGATTTTCTAAAATACGCCACTGGCATTGACTCGTGACTTACGGAGAGTTCTTAAGCTAACGGATTCGTTAAGATATCGACTCCAATTGCTGTGTTAAATTTAAGGTTGCATATTGCTACGAGTATTGTTGATGTACTCCGTTTTCCCTTACAGCGGTTTATAATACCCAAGCGCAAAATCGCCAAGCCCAAAATCCCCAAACGCTAGCAGTGCCAGACAGGCTGAATCAGTACGAACTTGTACTTGAAAATGTACTGGGCAATATTGCAGTACCCAATAAATGTACTTTAAACAGATTACTTATTAGAATACTGGTACTTTACTGATTTTCAAGTACCGAGTACGAAGTACAAGTACGAGTACTAGGTACTGGGTACTGGGTACTTACTTGACTGGCACTGCAGTACAAATTTACTTCAGTACTTTACAGCTCTGGTTAACGATAGCGATGTACATTTGCATGTACCGCTAATCCTTTTGTACTATGATTTTAGCAAACAAGTTTTACCACTAATCGTTTTCCTTTTTTTATAGGCATTTGTCGGAGAAACACCTAATCTGTGGCAATGGAAATAAGTGTTATTAAATCTAATAAGGGGAAGGAGAAAGTGTTTATTGATGGCTACGACTACCATTTTCATTCCAAAAACAAAAAAAAATTAGTATAGATGGTGTAATGCAATTTGAAACGAATTTTCTTGCAAAAGTGTAGTGGTGACAAAAAAAAATTAAAAGCACGAGCTTCACAAACATCCGTTGGCCCATAACCATGACCCTCAGCACATAAACTCTGTATTTGTAAAGCCAACCACAACTTGAAGCAAATGGCAAGGTCAACGTCATTACAGTCATCGCCAATAGTTCGGGAAGTATTGTCGGGTGCGGACCAGATTGTCGCGTGTACTTACCATCCAAACGTGCTCAAAAAAGGAAGGTGAAACGAATTCGTCAACAACCAGCACCTACTAATGAAACGACCGATTTGCCATCAATAGATATTCCCGAAGACTTGCTTTATTTAGAAGGCGAACTCTTTGTTTTAAGTTAAAAAACATTTAATGGTGAAAAAAATATAATTCTAGGAACAAAATCGTCACTAAAAGCTTTGGGAGAATGTCAGTGTTGGCCAATGGATGGGACATTTTATGTTGTTCCATCTGTTATGCGTCAGTTATTTAGCATCCATGGTCTTATTGATGGACAAGTTGTGCCTCTGGTTTTTTGCCTAATGGGCAAAAAGGGTATGCAGGCTTATTCTGAATTTTTTTTATGAATTTGTCACTTGAAAAAAATATAAACCTAAATCCGCTGAAAAGTGTTTCAGATTTTGAAAAAAACAATTTACACTGCGGCAAAGCCATATTTCCCATCTGCTCATTTTCAAGGATATTTGTTCCATTTCGGGCAAATTATTTGGAGGAGGGTACAAAAAGAAGGCCTTCAAAGCGAGTATAGGAATAATGAAAAATTTAACTTGTATGTCAGGATGCTGAAAAGCTTGGCATTCATACCACCCGAAGAGATATCAGCCTACCTTTCGGAGCTAAGCAAAAGTTTTGACGTAGTGGCTTTAGAAAACTTTGTTCCTGGTTCAAAAAGAACTATATTGTTTGTAGTAAACATAAATACTCAACAGAATTTTGGTCAATTACTGACAGTGTAAAGACAAATTTTCTGTCGAAGCCTGGGATCGCCGCCTCAATAGTTAAAGGTTTGTCGAAGGAAATGGTTGTGGTGAAAACTACATTACAAAAAATTAGTAGTGGGGAAGGACCCATAATTAAAAAATCATGCGCTAAACGCTTCAAAAAATTAAAAAAAGTCGTTGCAAAGCGACCAAATATCGATAAAATTGAGTATTTGCAATCTATAGCATATAACATATTATTATATGAAACCTTAAAATTATTCGTAATTATGCCGTTGAACTGCATCACCTCTCTTTTTTTTTTTTAATTTTTGTATGTTGTCCTTTTTTTTTGTATAATGAGCGCGCGCTCAAGGGGTTTGAGTACCCTTAAGGTGATTGTACACAGCGCGGGCAAAGGAAGGGAGGAACAAAAGAGAGGTACCGATGTACATTGTTTTTAAATGTTTGCAAGTTATAATGACCAGGAAATACAGAGATCGGCAGGGCGAGTTGTACGGCTTAGGAACGAATCACGATATTTTAGAGTACGCCCGAAAATGGGCTTGAGGGTATACTGATGAGCATTCATAGCGTGACGGGTTTTACGGTTAAAAGTTTGAATGGGCGGAATGCAACTAGCGATTTCAGTGGAGCACTGGTTGTGGAAATAGCGATAGAGACAGGAGACATTACGTCGGTGTTCGAGCGTGTCAATTGATTGACTGGTATTAGTATCATCAATAAGTTTTATCGCACGGTTTTGAATCCTATCTAGCAGGTGCAGAGATGTTTAAGGAGCACCTGACCAGATGTGGGCATTGCACTCCAATTTTGGGCGGATGAATGCCTTTATATATTATATATATATATTGAATATATTGAGGCTTGATCAGAGGGGGTAAAATATTTCTTAAAACGCTTGAGGAAACCTAGACATTTCGCAGCATTTTTGGCGACATCAAATATGTGGTCATTCCAACGTAAGTTGTCGTGGACACACATACCGAGAATGGAAAATTTTTCAGTTTCGACGATGCAAGTGCCATTCATGGATAATGGCTGGGTGTTTAAATTTCGCTTTAAAGACAGCAGACAGCATTGTGTTTTGGAAGCATTAAATTCCACTCTGTTGATAGTTCCCCAATTGGCTATGCTGTTGATATCGGAATTTAATGAGCTTAGCATACGCTGCCGTTGTCGTACTACAGCCGAAGAGCAGGGCCGTGAGTCCGGGAACGAATATGAAAAGCAGAGAGTACTGTCATCAGCAAAGGAATATATTGGATTAGAAGTAGCAGACAAGAGATCATTAATGAAAATTAAAAAGAGTGTCGGAGACAGAACGAGCCCTGGGGCACACCAGCATTTATTTTGTGAATATCAGACTTGAAACCGTCCAAGACAACTTGAATTGAGCGTTCCGAAAGTAATTTCTAATCCATTGAAGAAGAGAGTCGTCGATCCCAAATGCACGAATTTTCTACAAAAGAGCCTGATGCCAAACTCTGTCAAATTCCTTAGAAATATCAAGTGAAACTATCTTCCTTTCGCCAGATTGATGTACGCTTTGGTTCCACTTTTCGGTGAGACATGCCATCAAATCACCAGTGGACCTGCTGCTACGAAAACCATATTGCCGGTCATTGAAAAGTTTTCGTGTTTCGAGATATTTCATGAGCTGACGATTTATCAGTGTTCCCATGACCTTGGAAAGAAGGAACGTAAATGCAATGGGTCTGTAGGAGGAGAGAGAAGATGATTCGCCCTTTTTAGGGACGGGCTGGACAAATGCTGTTTTTCATCTGCTCGGGAAGAATCCTAAAGAGTAGGATTGTTGAAAAAGCTTACGCAGTGGTTTTGCCAGCGAGGAAGAACACCTCTTCAGAAGAAGGGGAGATATACCATCTGGACCAGCGGATTTATGTATGTTGAGATCTTTAAGTACTCTTGCTACTACACGAGTGCGAAAGTAGATTCGTGTCATTGAAGATTCGACGCACTCAAGTGTAGGCGGAGACAAAGCACAATCTAGGAGTGTTGAGCTGGCCGCAAAGTGTGCAGCAAACAGATTGGCCTTATCCAAAGAGCTGACAGCTGGAATGTCATTGTAAATGAGCGTTGGGATGGAGGATGAGGCGGAATTTCTAATGTTTTTGACGAACGACCAACAATATTTACTGCCTTTGTGACATTGCAGTATTTCTTGCCTCAGTTTTTCGTCGTATTGGAATTTCACACGCTTAAGAAAGGCGTTGCAGTCATTTGAAATTTTTTCGGTTTTCCTCGGCCGGGCTGGTCTTGAAGGACCGAAAAACCATTTCCCTAACCCTGACGGCCTCTTTACAGCTCGAGTCGTACCATGCCTTTTCTTTTGGTTTGATACTCTTCATCCGATGAGGAATAAAGGATCTCATTCCAAAGAGAATGGTATCTGTAATCATATCAGCAGCGGCATCCACGTCGTTATCGAGGAAGCATAACGACCAGTTAAAATTCCTAAAGAAGCTGTTAAGACCGCTCCAGTTGGCTTTCTCGTTATGCCAAACGGTTCGTTTAGGAATTTTTTCTCTAACTGTGTGGTCGGTGTACGAGAAATTAGCTGATATGACACAATGGTCCGACGAGCCTAGAGGGGACAGCACATCAATGGTGTACTTATCAGGGTGAGAAGTTAAAAACAAGTCCAGGGTGTTAGCGGTATGACTATCAACGTCTGGTATTCGCGTGGGCTCATTTACAAGCTGCGTTAGGTTGTTTTCCGCAGCGAAGATCTCAACACACCGTCCTTCGGGTGTTGTCTGTCCAGAATGTCGAAGCCACCCAGAATTGTGTATATGGAAATCGCCCGTAATAACGATTTCCGTATGAGGATACAGGGATACAATTCTTTGAATGGAGTCAGACAGCGCATCAAACTCGTTAAAAGTCGAATTGCTGTCCAGTTTGGGGCTTCTGTAAATAAAGCAGTAGTGAATAATTTGCTTACAGAGATGGAATTTTAACCACATGAAGTGGAATTCCGGATTGGAACATGGATCACATTGTGGTGGAGTTTGGTAAGCTACATCACTGCGCACATAAATGGCGAGACCGCGGTGAGAGAAGAATAATGGCACTAGTTCGTAGCCAGGTAGCTTCAGATCAGAATGATCTGAGAGGTGTGGGCGGGGATCTACCTGTGTTTCACTAAGTGCCAAAACAGCTGGTCTGTACTTACAGACGTAGACGTACGCAAAAAATGTGTTTACTTTTTAGCCCGCGTATATTGGCTACGTCTACCCTGAATTCCCTAGTCATAATCACAGACAAACACAGGTGTAGAGGTGATTATGCTGAACAAGGATATATATATATCAAATTTATATCATGTTTATGCCTTAAATTTTAATGCATTTAAAAAGTCCCCAAATACAAAATCCTTAAACACAGTTTTTACATATTTCGAGTATTAGGTATTGAAATTAGAAAGAAATTGGCCGCCAAACATAATTTCTTAGATATATTCGAAATATGTAAAAACTGTGTTTAAGGATTTTGTATTTGTGGATTTTGGGTTTGGAGATTTTGGTTTTGGGGATAGGGTACCCAACCCCAATCTTAGCTATGTAGCAATCCATAGATGTTCTTCTTCTAAATTCTCTGCATCAACTTTATCTCTCCTACGATGTTCCCATGGTCACCAATAGTGTAGGTTCTGTTATTCTGATACCACGTTTTTGCTTTCTGGTATTATTTCCGAAGCTCATTCCTCGACTCGATCCGTTTTACGAAATCCCGGCTATTCTTTCAAGAAAGAAATCACGTTTCCAATTTTGTTCGAGTACGTGTCAAAAGTAACTCCCATCTCAGCCTTTGTGACATGATATCTTGCACAGTATACAAGTAGCTTGTGCATGCTAGCACATCAGAGGCGGAGTTTCTCATGCAATTGTAGTAGCCCGATATCATGCTTATAGTATTTGTTCAATGCTATAGTTGACTTTATATCTGCACTGGTACCTTGGCACTTTGCAATCAGTGGACTGTTATATGACCATGTAGATCCCAAGATGCAAGAAACGCATATCTGTTACGACGATATTCCGTCATCTTGTAAAATCAATCAGCTTCTGTTCGTTTACGGATGCAAGGCCTGAGACGAAGTATGTTTTGTGATTCAATACTCGCGTTTATTACTCATAATGTAGCATAATATTCTTATGGCTTTTAAAATGCATATTACATCCAATCAAGTCAACAATATAAATATAAGGTGGGGTGAAAAGTAACCTCCTTGACCGCCAGAATGCGCTGCTACTGCAAAAAAGGTTATGGTGCCTTGAAGTCCGTTCATATTTAGGCAGGCATGCCAAATTTCAGTGCGATACTGTCTTTAGTTTTGTTTTGACAGCTGATTGTTGTTGACGTGCTTGGCATCATGTTGAATAAGGACAAAAACGATTTTCGTTCTCTCATAAAACATTATTGTTTGAGAGGCAAACCGGCGAAGGAAACAAACGAAAAGTTGGATAAATATTATGGGGCTAATGCTTCGTCAGATTACACAGTCAAATATTGGTTTCGAGAGTTTCGTGGTTGCCGCAACTCCACTACCGATCAAGTCCGCAGCGGCAGGCCCTCCGATGCGGTTACAGAGGACAATGTCAAAAAAATACATGTAATGGTGTTGGCTTTCCGGTCAAGTGAAGGTGCGCGAGCTAGCAGATACCACAAAGATTAGTACTGAGCGAACACGCCATATTTTGGGCAATATTCTGCATATGAAAAAGTTATCCTGCTGCTGGGTGCCGCGCATGCTCACTCCTGACCAAAAACACGAACGCGAGAGCACTTCGAAAGTGTTTGGACTTGCTGATGCGGAATCGGGCAAACTTTTGGCGTCGATTGGTAACTATTGATGCAACTTGGATCCACTATTACACACCAGAGAACAGAATGAGTGCCCGGAAATGGACTGAAGCTGGCACGAGTGCTCCGAAGCGGCCGAGGGAGGCTCGATGGGTCGGAAAGGTTATGGCGTCGGTTTTCTGGGATTGTCATGGCATACTCTTCGTGTACTACCTCGAAAAAGGAAAAATCATCAACAGCGAGTATTACTGTGCATTATTGGAGCGATTGAAGGCCGAAATCGCTGCAAAACGGCCTTACATGAAGCGAAAAAAAAAATTGTTTTTGCAAGACAATGCGCCGGCGCACAAGAGCATCGCAACCACTTCTAAAATCAATGACTTATGGCTCCAATTGCTGTCGCATTCACCGTATTCGCCCGATTTGGCTTCCTCGCACTATTATCTCTTCCCAAACCTCAAAAGATGGCTCATTAATAAAAAATTCAGCTCACACGAGGAAATCATCGACGCCACGGAGGAATATTTTGCAGACCTTCCGGAAAATTACTTTTCGGACGGGATCAAGAAGTTGGAAAATCGCTGAAATAAGTGCATCAAGCTAAAAGGGGACTACGACTATATTGAATAAAATAAAAAAAACATTTAAAAAAAATTAAAAAATTGAATTACAAATTTAAACCCCACCATATGTATACCCACTCCTGGTTTTAGTTTGCGGTTTCAACTAGAGATGCAGTTGGGTACTGCGATGGGTGATTGATTGATTGTCACCTTTTCGTTGCAGGCATCACAGACGAACAGAAACAGTTCCGAGTGTCTAACACTAGAAGTTCACTAGAATACTTATTGTACATAGAATCTTGATCAAAAAGTTGTCGGGATAACCAATGTGTGGCGCTCCCATTGTTCCGATTTGAGTTCTGTTTTCTTTTGTTAAGTTGGTACATCTGTTATTGACACTCCCTCTAAATCTTAGCGTCATAGCTTGACATTTGCAAAAGTTACGCAGGCAAGAGTACATCTATATCTCTGCGTGTTGGCGATTTTTTACAATCTTCGAGATGAATTTAAATTTGCAACAACGAACTTGTATTAACTTTTGCGTAAAAAAACGGATTTAATGGTGCGCGAACGTTGAAAATGTTGGAAAAGTGTTTCGGCAACGATTCTCTAAAGAAACCGGTCGCTTACCAGTGGCACGAGCGTTTCAAAAGTGGTCGTGAGTCAATCGAAGATGATGAACGCAGTGGCAGACCATCGACATCGAAAACCGACGAAAACATTGATGGAGTAAAAGAAATGTTGGTCAATAACCGCAAATTAACCATCAGAGAGATAGCGGAGGACTTGAACATTGCCTATGGATCCGTCCAAGACATTTTGGTTAATGATTTGGGTTTCCATCGTGTAGCAGCAAAGTTGATGCCAAAAGACCTCAATTTCATGCAAAAAAGAGACCGTTTTGACGTCGCAAAAGAGATGATTTGCAAGGCTGAATTCGTTCCCACATTCATAAAAAGGATCATTACTGGAGACGAGACATGCGTTTATGAGTACGACACGCAATCCAGACATCAGGCAAGTGAATGGCGTTCACCAAATGAGCCGAGACCAAAAAAACCAGTCAAAAAAGAAGGCAATGCTCACGGTTTTCATGGATTACAACGGTGTAGTGCATCATGAATTTTTGCCAGAAGGATAGACAGCAAACAGAGAGTACTATTTGGGCGTTATGAGACGTTTGCGTGAAGCAATTCGCCGAAAAAGACCAGAATTGTGGGCAGAAAACTCGTGGATTTTGCACCATGATATCGCACCGTCGCACAGTGCCATCATTATTTGTAATTGTAATTTTCTGACGAAAAATGCAACAAATACCATCCAACAGCAAACGAATTCACCTGATTTGGCTCCATTTGACTTCTTTCTATTCAATCGTTAAAAAACCACTACGAGGAACAGCAGCCGAGATGAAGTAATGGAAAAATCGCAGGAAGCACTGATGGACATACCGAAAACCGAATATAAAAAATGTTTCAAGGATTGGATCAAGCGCTGGCATAAGTGTGTTGCAGTCGATGGGGATACTTTGAAGGGGGCAATATAGATTTAGATGAATAAACTTGTATTTTTAATTTTCTAAATACATTACGGAAACTTTTTGATCAATGTGGTATTGCTATTCAGTCGGCAGCGCGGAGAAGTTAGTATTCTGCTCTGCCCGCCATACCAGTTTTGCTATTTTACCTTACACATCAGGAACTTTGGAGTTCTATGCTCAATTCTTTAACCAATTCTTAACTGCTTATTGATATTATTACATATGGTTTGTGCGGTTCGATCTTAGATTCAGGAGTAATAATAAAACTCAAAATAGCCCATTTTTACGTGCAGAAGGACAACCAGCTCTGGATACTGGTTATGTTATACGGGATCCAATATTAGATAATATCTGCTCTAAGGCCATTGGAGTTATGTCGTACGGATGTGTCCGTACCAATTTTTTTTTATAATTTTTGACCATTTGCCTCCTTGTCTGTTTGTCCGAGCATCACAAAACAAACTACTGAACCGATTCTAGAGGGGTTTTCACTGTTCGGTAGCCCATTTCTCAACTTACAAACTGCGATATGTTTTATTACGACTGGGCTAACGTTTGCATTGGATTTACCTTTATAAAATATGAAATTAATTTTTTATTATTTTTAATTTTTTTTTTTCATTTAAGAACTTAACTCTCAAGAGGATATGAGAATTCTTTAAACTAAAACTAAACATCTCTCACGATTTTAGATGCCCGCAAGAATATTTGTCCTTCTAACCCCGGTTGGGATTGAACGCCGGGCCGCCCAATACACTACCCACTAAAATTCTTATTCATTCGCTTTCTCTTTGATCAAGCGTCAGAGACCTTTGTCGATTATTCACTATACCAACGCGAACGAAGTCGCGGGTATAAGCTAGTTAATTATAAAATGAGTATCAAAATATTATCAGAACCAAATTAATAGCAGCAATCGAGTCTAATTGTCGTGTAGGTAGACCCCTATTAAGAAATTGTCGTTGTGTTCTGATGGTTTTAAAATGAATGGCATCATGAGGCTTCAGTCTTTGTGACCAGTATATCAAGAGAAAAAATCCCATTCTCGGGTAAAATTTCACCGTTTTTGGCATCGCAACAGCACAGTGCAGAAAACGTGGGTCTGACCGAAGAGTATATTGCGTTCCGTTTCCTTTGTTAACCCGTAGATTGCTCATAATTCCTCAACAAATTTTCAGCTAATTCAAGCTCACTCAGTAGCAAACGTATTCACTTAAAAATTATTAAATTTATGGATTTCAATTCGAAGAATTGAACTATTGAGTTAAATTTCAGGGGAAAAAATACATCCACATAATTAATTGCCCGCCATGGCTGCACATTCGATTATTAATTGACATCCATTAAGTGGGTTGATAATCTGGCAAAATGGAAATAAATTACCTTCGCATTCGTTACACATTATCTCAAAACGAGACAAATTTCTCAAATGACTCCTAATGAAATCAGACCAAGTGATCTTTTACATTAAACTTCCCAAAGACCAAATAGATAAATGAATTCAAATTCCAAAGCTAATGTGTTTATCCTAATTCAAATCTGTGCTCTCGTTTCGCCAGTTTGAATTCGAAACTCAGTTTCCTGAATTCGTTTCCATTGAAACAAAAATATGAATTTCATTTCATTCGTAGCTCACGTTTAGGGGATAAAACCGTTGATAAAACACTTGACAGTAAAAATATTATACGCATAAGTCAAGACATAATAGAGTGCGAATGTAATAAATTTAAGTCGCTTAACCGTGACCGCTGATTGCTGAGCGGGCCTGAGCGAGTATTCAGCCTCTCTAGATCATACGTACGAGTATAAATATTTTCCGGCCTAAATGCATTTCAGATGTTTACTTAATTTAAGCGAATGGGAGTGTGGGAGTGTGGGAGTTGGTTGTGGTGTGTTGGGAACAGTTTCGCAATATGAGTCCCATAAAATTTATTTTTTTAAGTGTCATTGCTGAACTGTGGGAAATTTATGGTTCGCATTCTTTTCCAAAGTTATGAGATCAAACATTTTTTGAGCTTTGTTAGAAGAATAGACCGCAGGTGTAAATGTGTTAGATGTGTTCTCCCAACTAATTAATGTCCATCAAATTCGTTCATTCAAAACTCAACGAAAACGGAAATTCTTTGAGTGTTGTTTGATTGTAGTAAATAAATACTCTGTCAGCAGATTACCTTTGGGATGTCTTTATTAATAGGCACTACGGCGACTAATATTATATTTTTGGTAAACATTTTCACGTAATTTAAAAATACGCAGTTATCACCAGAATTATTGTTCAAATTCAAATGATAAAAACAATATGTTTAAAATGTTTTAGTTTGATTTAAATTCTTAATATAACAAAAGATATTTTGATATATATAAGGGCTATATAACATATATTCATATTGCCTTCTACGTTGCACAGAGCGGTCCCACATATTTACATATTTGCTGGTAAAAAACGGCAACAATTAAAGAATTACTCACACAAGTAAATATGGGGATTTGTCACTGCATGTCACTTTTATCCTTTAGGCTGGTGCAAAGGAATTTAAACGGCAACACTGTTCCACATCACTTAAATTAGCAAAATCATTAAATTGTTTTAAAAACTTTTCAAAATGATTGTAAAAAAAAATTTTGCCATTTTGAACTTGTCAAGCATTTCTAAGGCATTTAACAGAGTTTGGCATCAGGCTCTTTTGTCGAAAATGCGTGGTTTTGGGATTGATGACTCTCTTCTTCAATGGATTAGAAATTACCTTTCGGAACGTTCAATTCAAGTTGTCTTGGATGGTTACAAGTCTGATATTCACAGAATAAATGCTGGTGTGCCCCAGGGCTCAATTCTGTCTCCGACACTCTTTTTAATTTTCATCAACGATCTTTTGCCTGTTACTTCTAATCCAATATATTCCTTTGCTGATGACAGTACACTCTATTTTTCATTACATTCCGATATTGACAGCATAACTAATTGGAGAACCACTAACAGAGTAGAATTGAATGCTTCAAGAAATGAAAATGAATGCTTCAATGCCGTCAAAGCGAAATTTAAACACCCAGCTATTATAGATGAATGGCACTTTCATCGTCGGAACCGATAAATTTTCCCTTCTCGGTATGGGTGTCAATGACAATTTACGTTGGAATAACCACATATTCGATGTCGCCAAAAATGCTGCGAAATGTATAGGTTCCCTCAAGCGATTTAAGAGATACTTCACGCCTTCTGATCTGGCATATATAAGGCATTTATCCGCCCGAAATTGGAGTACAAGCCCACATCTGGCCGGGTGCGCCTAAAATATCCATACACCTGCTAGATAGGATTCAAAACCGTGCTATAAAATTCATAGGTGATACTAATATCACTCAAACAACGGACACTCTAGAGCACCGACGTAATGTCTCGTGTCTCACTCTGTTTTATCGCTATTTCCACCACCACCAGCTCCATAGAAATCGCCAGTAGCATTCCGCCCCTTCAAACTTTTAACCGTAACACCGGCCTCGCTATGAATGCTCATCAGTATACTCTCAAGCCCGGACGTACTCTAAAATATTGTGATTCGTTCCTAAGCCGTACAACTCGCTTATGGAATGCCCTGCCTAACTCTTTATTTCCTAGTCATTATAACCTTCAAACATTTAAAACCAACGTTCACCGGTACCTCCCTGATCTTCCTTCGCCCGTGCTGTGTTCAAGCATTTTAAGTGTACACAAATCCCTTGAACGCGCGCAAATTATAAAAAAAAAACAAAAAGCAATGAACTAACAATTGTTGCGTCTGGGGTAAAGAAAATCCATCCGGATGAATGGGCGATTTCTTCTGCAATGACTTACTGCTTGGTATGTAAGTTAAGTCGGGGATAATATAGAGTCATATTTCTTCGAAAACGGGACTAAATATGGATTTCCGCCATGACATGAAATATTCACGTTTAAGATACAAATCCAAGTAGATAACCAAGAGTGAACATCGTTCGCACTATTGGGCTCAATGATTGAAAAAGGAGAGAAGCAAGCTTGGAACGATTCTTCCTGCCTTAAGATGTGATTGTGATTCCTTCGCGATAGGTTTCGTGGAAAAAACTGACGTATGCCACCAGTGTTTCTGAACAATAGACAGCTTGTTTTTATTGATACATTGGGTGCAAAATGAAGAGTTCACTCTATGCCGTTAAGCGAAGCTTAGACCTATTACATTATTTTTGCCTTTAATCGATTACGCCTCATTGTTTAATGCAAGCACGACTCCTATTCGCAACATAAATTGCTCGTTGCTTGTGGCTTTCAAAGATATGGTCAGGTATACGAGTATACCAGGTGTATGCATAAGTTTTTTCCGGTTTAACTAAGAGATGGCGCCAAGAGATGCAGCGTATTAATTTGACACATACGTCATTTTGTTCGTCTGACATTTAACTACAAACACACACAAATTGAGTCTGCCAAAAACTGCGTCTTTGTTTTATCACATCGAGTTTTGTGCCTATTGCTTTTCTTATTTAATCAAAAGAAAAAGCCTGTTGAAAGTGATCGTTTGCTGGTAGAAACATATGGTGAATATGCTCCATCAAATAGAACATGTGAGACACGGTTTCGACAATTTAAAAGTGGTGATTTCAATGTGAAAAACAGTGAGCGCTCTGGTATACCACAAAAATGCGAAGATGAGCAAATGTGTAGAAGCTGATGGCCAATATTTTCAATGAAAAAAAATAATTTCAATTACTTTATCCTGAATGAAAATATTTAGTTCATCAAGCCTTTTCTGTAGCCCGTTGGCATTCCACGCAAGTATATTGAGCTTCTTTGCCATAATTAGTTGCAGAAAGTGACTTCGAGCTTAAGAAGCCGTTCGACTATTATCTTATTTATTTTAGTATGTTCTTCTAGTCTCTCGAGAATTACTGAGAACACATTTGAGGCAGGATTCGGTGATGTACAGTTAGTCATATTTACTCGCGCCGCTATTTGCGCGTAAGTTTGTCCACTTTCCACTTGCGTGTTGTTATTTTTGACATTGTTGTTATTGGTGATTTTAGCGTTTGTCACCATTACCTTCTTTAAATGCTTTGGAGTAGGACCGCTGTTGTTATTTCTCATTCCAGCTGTCCCTGCGTTTTTCAAAGACTTCGTTTTCCCACAAAATTACCTTTTTTTACCAAAAAATAAACGGAAAAAACTTATACACCTGGTATACGGTCTGCGTCGATGCAACCATGTTTCGCAATATCACATATCAGTTCTGGGTGCTGATGTTTTCATTTTAGTAAATAATGTAGACATGAAGGTTAGGTAGAGAACACAATATCTGATAAATGGCCGTTTCGTGACTGATGGCACACGTTGGTCATTTTGACAGTATTTTCGGTGAAATTTTAACACCATTTTTGCTCAATTTTATCATTGTAGATGTGATTCAATTCAATTCATTTCAATTCAATTTATTCATACATTAATGCTACATTAAGAAAAAAAGAAATTTTTTTTAGTACTTAGTAACTAAATATTGGAATTCAAGTTGACTTACGGCTACTACATTATAATTAATAATTAAAATTAAATGATAAGGATTAATGGAAGGATGGAATAGGTTTATTGCGGGTGTATGGAGAAATGTCGTAGGACTGCACTTTTAAACAGAGAATTATTACGTATGGATCTGATAGATGATGGTAATGAGTTCCACAACCTAACAGTGTAAATGAAATATAAACCAGAGGAATTAAGAAAATTCCAATGGTGAGAGATTAGGTTAGTTGTTGTAGAAGATCGAGTGAAATTAAGTCGGTTAAATAAATACGGCGGACAGCGTTTATTAATAATTTTGTGTAAAAAAACACAGTTCGTGGCATCGAGGTATTGTTGCAAGCTGCACCCAAGCAGTTGGCGTAGACATACCGCACACAATCGTTAAAAGCGGCTGGGAAAATGAGTCCAAGGTACTATAGACCACTTCGGCATATGTAACCAGAGGCAGAATTAAGGCAATAACTAGTCTGTGTCGCGTCTCAAGTGGAGTAAAAAAAGCGCTAACCCAAAGCTTACGAAGGCATCCGTAGATACGACCTACGACCATGTTGGTATGATTATAACCCGACATATCTCGACTAATAACAAATCCAAGGCTAGTA
Source organism: Volucella bombylans (assembly GCA_949129095.1). Classification (NCBI taxonomy): domain Eukaryota; kingdom Metazoa; phylum Arthropoda; class Insecta; order Diptera; family Syrphidae; genus Volucella; species Volucella bombylans. The sequence goes on from OX422141.1 coordinate 206,361,032, forward strand.
ACAGACTCTACGGCTTTAGCTTTCGAGTTGTTAAGAAGTACGTCAGGCAAAAAATCTAGGGTAAACGTTATTTTGGAGTTACTCGAATTTTAGTCGGATTCAGTTGTATAGACTCGTTGCAAGTCATCATTGAGCAGTAGGGTCAGTTCGTTTATCTTGCAAAATGGTTTGGCTAGGTGTAATTGTACATCATCAGCATACATGTGCACAAAAGAATGCTTGCATACTGACGGTAGATCGTTGATAGATGTACAAAATAGAATTGGACCCAATATCGACCCTTGAGGAACGCCTTGCTTGAGTTGCATAAGGAATGAACTACATCCATTGGGGAAAACTCTTTAGCACCTTTCGGAGAGAAAACTATGATGATTGTGTGCATCCGTGTAATTGTTCATGACTAAACCTTAATATTCACACAAGACAGCTCTCAAGCAACAACGCTGTGTGAACGACACAAAAAGTAGAGTAAAATTCAAAATAGGCGGTGTTAATGGGACACCCAAATGTCAAAATATCACCGAAAATCAGTCACGAGGCGGCCATTTATCGGATATTGTGCTCCATACATAACCTCCATGTCTACACTATTTATTAAAATAAAAAGATCACAGCTTTTTAAATAAACACTGCTTTTTTCCAAATGGGACATCCTTTGTAAAACAGATGTCCCAGTCTACCAGAACCCAAAATATTATAATTTCTTCCTTCAAATACTTGAATTCGTCGCTGCTTTTCTTCATCCACTTTATCAGGCTTTGTAACTCCCTTCTTACAGCAACGAAGCAAATAATAGGAGCTAAAACATTCAGAAAATATAAAGTGATTGCAACAACTACTTTCTTCTTCCATTTTTCACTATTTTTCTGTTATTTTCTATTATTCTGTTTTCCGTTTCCTTCTCCTTTCACCTTATCTTTTATTTTTGTCACTAATTTTCAGTGTTTACTGTCTACTAATGTCATTTTATTTTACATTATACTCGTATTGTATTTCTTATATATCACATAGTTTTTTATTTTATTTATTCCACCAACAAGCTTTCCTTATTGATTACGAATACTAGATATATGGATAAATAAAAAATGCACCATAATGGTCAACCTAAAAAGCTAGGCGATAGAAGCGAAACATCACGAAGCTCGATAAATTGTTAAAATTAGGATGCTCACCCTAAATCACAAGTATTTAAAAAACAAAAAAAAAAACTTTTCTTTGATAAAAGGAGACATTTTTTATTATTGAGGAATTTTTTTGGGAGTATTTCTCACTTCTTTATAACCTCAATAACTTCGACCCACTATATAAACTCAATAAATTAAAAATGCAGCACGACTGATGACACGTGCTAGGGAACATAGCTAATTCCCATGTAAATTGTCATGAGAACTCGCCATACTCATATGAAGAGCCATGTTCCATGTGCCTGTGTACTCGGGTCTATAGTGCGGACACGAGATGGTGCGTCGGCATCCCGTGCGCGAGTTGTGTATTTTGTCCAGCCCTGACAAATAAAACACAACTTATTTGAATAATGTATTTTAGCTTCAAGCTCTTTCACAGGACTTATATATGTATATCATACAATGAAGAGTTGATAGTTAAGTGTTGACAATCATGTTGTTTTGCATGCATTGCTAGTGGCGCTATTCCAAATTAGGTCAACCGATGTTGCTGGAGCAAATCTGTTGCTGGGCTGTTCTATGCTGCTTATCTTCTTGACGTTAACAAGCAAAAGCCAAGCCAAGCCAAATTTTGTTGTTAGGCTGCTGGTGTCGTAACATGAGTAATCTGTAGGTACGTACTTTAATGATGGTAACAATGGTGAGGATACTGATGGTATTGCTATGCATGTAACTCCTACTTTGTGCACTCTCCAATGACGCCCCGTTTACCGCTCATGGTTCACGTCGACCGAATTACCCTCTCTTTTGTTCCCTACTACGAGTCTGTCGCCTTTTCGTTCTTCCCCCATGTTTCATTATGCCCGAGTTGCTCCACCACGCATGCTAGTGACAACTCATTTTCTTATTCGTTTCAATAGAGTCTTCGCATTACTGGTGAGAATAGCGATATACCATCGTGAAGTAAAGAACATTTCATCATTGTTGGATAATATTTATTAGTGTAATTTACAAGTACTTTCCCATTATTTTGAATGCCATCTAGTGGGTGCAAAAGCAGCTAAGGATTACTTTTATCGGAGTTCGGAATCACCTCATGTCGCTTTATTCATAGTCGGACTTAGGTATCACCTGTCGGTTTTTCGTTTCATCCTAGTTCAGAAATAGAGCCCTGCACACTAAATCGTGTTAATGGTCAAGAATCAAACTGTGCACAATATAAAAATGACTCATGAGTGTTCTTCAAATGATATTTTCAATTCCTTTTGATTCAATCATTTTATGGACTCATTGAATCGAGGCTTTGCTGTCGTGTGACTCAACTCATTTCATACGATCATACTTACAGTGTTACGAACATTTTGGTGATCGTGAAAGGGTCGCATTGGTATCTACTCCAGCTCATTTCGTTGCCACAATTCCATACCGAGGAATGTATGCACACTGTGAAATTTGTGTTCACACAAAATAATTGCAAACAAAAATTGTAGTTAGTCGAAAGTAAGCTGCCAGTAAAGACGGAACGTAGACAAATTCACCCAGCAGCATTCTTTTCGATTAACAAATAAAATGGATAAAGTTGACAACAATTCGAGCCTTGGTTCTATTGATAATGTACATAAGTATAGTTTAAATATGTATTTATCTGTTTATATTAGATTTGTCTAGTTGAATACGTGTGTAGATTGTGCATTTTTTTTTACATAAATAGAAATAGGGACTGCTTTAAAAAACGAATAACATTACAGAGTTTATTTCAATAAATTATTAACTGATTACTATGACTATTACTATGATTATTTTATAAACTAATCTATGTATGTATTATATGTTAGCGTCTATTTATTTCTCTTTTTCTGAAGCTGTATTATTCACTCTCCCGTTTGCTGGATTTGTTTACTGTGTTCGTCCTTTTATTGTTCGTAAGTATGTACATGTGTTATTTCTCAAGAATTGCAAATTTTTAACATGTATTCGTCCATTCATTTGTTTCACAGTCCTTGTCACAATCTAGTGTGGAATTAACAGTGACCGAAATTACAACGCATAATGCATTAGGTGCCAAAAGATGGCTCCAGCAGTAAATGCTGGGTCGATTTTGACATATCCAAAACGTCATGAACCAAGCTTAGACATATGGTAAACAAACCGTTTTGACACATTTGTGATTTTGTTTTGGCGTCGTATACGAGTACATACCTACTTTTGGTTGTGTGAAAATGTCTGATTTTGTGTCAAATAATCGTCATTTGCGAGGAGTGTTGATTTTCTTCTTTCATTCGAAGAAATTGGCGGCTGAAGCTCATCGAGAGCTCCAAAATGTTTACGGAGATGCTGCTCCGAGTGAAACAACGTGCCGTGATTGGTTCCGTCGCTTCAAAGACGGTGATTTCGAAGTTGATGACAGTCCGCGTAAAGGAAGGCTAAAATCCTTCGAGGACGCTGAATTGGAGACATTGCTCGATGAGGATCCGTGTCAAATGCAAGTTTGCTGAGTTATCCGCCAAACTATTTCCAAGCGATTGTATGCGGTGGGAATGATTCATAGACAAGGAACTTGATTGAGCGTCATTTTTTGAACAACTGCTCCAGCGGCATAATAGGAAGGGTTTTCCTCATAGCATCGTGATGGATGATCAAGAATGGATTCATTACAGCAACTCAAAGAGAAGAAAGTCATGGGGACTGAACCGTCATGCTTCTACCTCCTTGACTCGGCCGAATATTCACGTTGCGAAGGTTATGCTGTGTATTTGGTGGTACCAGGTCGGTGTTATTTATTACGAACTATTGAAACCCAACGAAACTATGACGGGGGAACGGTATCGACTTCAATTGCAGCGATTGAGGTGAGCACTGTACGAAAAACGGCCACAATACGTCCAGACGCACGAAAAAATGATTCTACAGCATAACAACGCTCGGCCTCACATTGCCAAACCCGTTAAAACCTACCTGGAAACGCCCAAATGGGGAGTCCTACCCCACTCGCCATATTTCCGAGATATTGCGCTGTCCAATTATTACTTGTTCGCTTCGATGGCACATTGCCTGGCTGATCAGCAGTTCCGCTCATATGAAGACATAAAAAAACGCCTTGATTTGTGGATAGCCTCAAAAGATGAACACTTTTACCGTAACGGTATTCGAGCTCTGCCAGATAGATGGGAAAAAATTTTAGATTGTGATGGACAATAATTTGAATGATTCATTTGTAACCATTTTTTTACAATAAAGTATACAATATAAGAATTTTCATCAAAAAAAAAAAACAGCGATAACTTAGTTGCGCACCTAATAACATACAACGAACATCTAAACCGGCTGTACAGCAGCGGGCAGAAAACTGCTCTGTAGATCATTGAAAGCTGCGAATGGACCGCATACAAGTCAGTGCTTCAGTACTCTTAGTACGAAAATTCGTATCTGCTTCTGGATGTTTTATTTTAGAGGTATAGAGCTACCGATAAGATTATCTATCAAATCAGCTGTCAGACTGAGCACGTGTCTTTGACATTTGTGTTCAGCATACTCTGTCAAATTACCATGCAAAGACTTACACCAGAACATTCTGTGCTCCAAACTTATAGAGCACTACAACCAATATATGCAATACTATGATTTACGTCCACATACATTCTTATAGATCACATTCATCCAACACGAGTGGAAGAGTTCCGAAGAAGCCATCGGCTCTGTAGGGAGTGTGACCGAGGATCAACATTTATTGATTCCACGCCGTTCCCAGTTGCTGGCCCTCTGTGCTTCCACTACGTGGAAGATTTTGAAGGCAGATCTTGGCGGTGAATGGACTGAATATCAACTGGAAGTTGAACCGCATTTTTACCGTCAAATCATCTTCAGTGATGAAATTGCGGTTTCGGAGTGAGCAAAATCATCACGAGACTATCGAAACCCCATTATATCCCGAAAAAGTGCATTTTTGGCCCATTTTTTTCAATGGCGAGCGCTACAGGCAAACGATTCGCGAAGTTTTGATTCCCTGTGTCACTAACAATCGTTTAAGAGACAAATGGTTTCAGCAGGACCGCGCAAACTGCCATACAGCGTGTCATACCATTATGTACTTTATTGAAACAAACATTTGGTGAGCAAATCATCTCAAGAAATAGACCACTCAGGTAGCTGGGTAGGTCATGCGATTTAACTCCTTTGGAATACTTTTTGTGGGGATATGTTAAGTCATTCGTGTATGCTGGTGAACCAGCTACAGTTGACGACTTGGAAGCAAAAATGGTGAAAAATTGGTGCAAAATTGGTGCAAAATTGGACTGAAGACTGAGCCCGAAATTGTTTTCAAACACTAAATGTCATAAAATTTTCGAACTAATGAAGCCATGACCATATCGATAATTTCTTTAATTTCTCTGTGTCTTATTTTTAATGAAAATCTCTATATGTACTCGTACCTCTTAGAAAAACGCCCGACATAATATCCCTGTCATCAGAAAGGACAACAGCCGGATTAATCTGTGGATTCGAAGATGAGCAAAAGGTCTTAACTGAAAATTTGTTTAAACATTAAGTAATGATTCCAATTGAAACATTTTGCTAATATTATCACTAACACTGATGAAATTTTGGAACCGTTTCGGATACTCATATTATCTACTTGATGTATTCCAAATTCTTTTACAATTTGAAATTAATGTGAAATGTCAAAAGAAATGCAATAGCCATCACCTCACAATCTTCTTCAAGTGTTCAGTACATACGTGTGAAGGAATGTACGTGTTTGAACTATTTGACCTTACTTAAGAGTATGTATAGCACATACACTTATGTATTTGTAAACTATACCCTAAAAAAGAAATCTTCGGCCAGACAAAATGAGGGCCCTTGCCTTTTTGAGTATAACCTTGCTGCACTTAGACATAGCATATACTCGTAATATGCCGACAGAGGATCCTTACAGTACACTCACTTGGGCATTGAGAAACACAAAACCGGTCGGCATGAGACTTTGATTTTGATGCGCCCTCAATGCAATGATGATGCTGCTGTTCATAGTTTTTTAACACAAAATGATTGTCTATCGGGTATCTACTATTGAATTCCTTCGATATGGTCTAGTCATCTCATGTTATTCTCTTCGAAAACTGTCGGCTAAGAACCTTTGAAGATGTGGATCCTGGGATTCGAAAAGATAATTTCTTGTTGAACCGTTTAGATGCTAAATTGATATTAATCACTTACTCACCTCATACTGAAGTAGATTTATACACTTTGTTATATGTATCTGCTCGTAATCTAAGTCCATACAAAGGTTCAAGTGTACAGGCAGACGATATAAGTATTGTACATACATGTATATCTTTTGACTTGTAGTTCTGCTAAATGACGTTTTCGGTATTGGTCACATAAAAAAAATTTATATTCTATATCTTATGGGTATCTTATGTTATATAAGCATGTCGATTAGATAAAATCAAAGATGTAACCAGAAGACAATGAAGACTCCAAACATATGTCTGCAGCATGTAGTTCTTTTACTACAGGGAAACATTTGCGAAATGTTTCTCCGCAATGCTCCTTTTACTCCATATGAAGAGGACAATCTAATAATTTACCAATTATCAAGGAATTTCGAACAGCGAACATTGTTTTCTTTGACTTTGTATTCCTGTCGTTATCAAGATTTGCAGCAATTATTTGTAGAGAAATAGAACTTCAGTGCAGCAATTTTAATTCCAACTGCAAGCATACTTTGCGATCTGCTAGAAAGAACAGGATGACACACATTTTTTTGCCAATCAAAGCCAGTTTTATTTCCTAGTAAGGCTTTAAGTCGGCTGTCTTTTATGTTTGCCACTGCATGGTATATGATATGCCCCTCTGTCTCATATGTGAACTGCACCTAGGAATTTATTATGCTCGAAGCATATAGAGTATTTGTATGTACAGTAAGGACGGACAAAATATACGAGTATGTATACACTATATGTGTATCAAAGTTTTAATTCTGTTGTCATATATTCTTTAATAAAGGGTTTTCCAATAGGGACTTGACAACTTTGAGTTTAATTTGTGAACGCACTCTTTCACTGATCATCAAACTGTCACTGTCAATTTATTCAGTAAACTCAACATTTTCATCATGGTAAAGTACGCGAACGAGCAACGTCTGCAAATTGTAGAAATTTTCTACCGAAATTCGGAGTCGGTGTCTGCAACTTTATGAGCGTTAACTCCAATTTTCGCTCGTAATTCTCGCCCTAGTAGACAGGCAATAACAAGTTTAGTGCAAAAATTTGTGTCTACATATTCGTTGTGTGATGTTGCCGTTCCAGCGAGACAACGGGTTGGCCGAAGTGTCGAAAATATCGCTGCCGTTCAAGCGTCCGTAGCAAACGATCCAAATCAGTCAATTCCACGGCGTTCTCAAGAATTGAGCATCGCTCAGACCACATTATGGCGTATTTTGCGTAAGGATCTTGATTTACACCCATACAAGATCAAGCTGACTCAAGAATTGAAGCCGATGGACCATTTGAAGCAACGTACGTTCTCCGATTGGGTTCTGGAGAAGATGAGCCAAGATGATGAATTTCATCGCAGAATCATCTTCAGTGACGAAGCTCAGTTTTGACTCAATGGGTTCGTCAATAAGCAAAATAAGCGTTATTGGTCGGGTGAAAATCCACATGTACTTCATGAATCACCACTTCATCCACTAAAAATAACTGTTTGGTGCGGTTTGCATGCCGGCGGCGTTATTGGGCCATATTTTTTCATCGATGATAACGATCATCACGTTACTGTGAACGGTCAGCGTTATCGCGCCATGATTATTTTTGGCCCGAATTGGAAGATATGGACTTTAACGACATGTGGTTTCAACAGGATGATGCCAAAAGCCACACAGCACACGCTACAATCGATTTTTTGAAGAGTAAGTATGGTGAGCGTGTTGTCTCAAGAAATGGGCCAGTCGATTGGCCGCCTCGTTCGTGCGATTTAATGCCGCTTGACTATTTTCTGTGGGGCTACGTTAAGTTATTGGTTTATGCCAACACGCCGACGACGTTGGAAGAGCTCAGAGCCGGCTCGGCCGAAATTGGGTCCAGGGAATCGACCGCTGCAAACGTGCCCGCGGTGGCCATATGAACGAAGTCGAGTTCCATTCATAAATGTTTTGATTGTACTTCAAGCCGATAATAAAGTTTTTGAAATATCTCAAATGGTTTGCGTTTTATTTAAAAAAAAAGTTGTCAAGTCCTTTTTGGAAAACCCTATATTATAGAAATGAATTTTGCGAGGACAGTGCTACCTACGGGGCTGCCAATTTGAGTTTTAATTAAATAAGTAGCGCTTGATGCAAGTTATTGGGAATCGTCAATATTCAATATCAAATATGTACATGAATCACAGTATGACCGGCGTTCACAGCTTATGGGATATTGCCGGAGTACGTTCTGCTTGTCGTAAAAACGAGACTAAATTGGGAAAAATCATATTCAGGCACTTTAACGCCTAATATGAGCCTGAGACGTACTAATATTTTAAGAGACTTCCCAAAGTATGTATGCGTTATCGCGTTTCCACGCCTTGACATTTGCAAAAGTAACGTAGCAAAGGGTACGTCTATCTCTGTGTGCGTTGGCGATTTTTTACAATTTTAGAAATGAATTTATACAACAACGAACTTGTATTAAATTTCGCGTAAAAAACGGATTTAATGGTGCGCGAACGTTGGAAAAGTGTTTCGGCAACGATTCTCTAAAGAAAACGGTGGCTTACCAGTGGCACGAGCGGTTCAAAAGTGGGCGTGAGTCAATCGAAGATGATGAACACAGTGGCAGACCATCGACATCGAAAACCGACGAAAACATTGATGGAGTAAAAGAAATGTTGGTCAATAACCGCAAACTAACCATCAGAGAGATAGCGGAGGACTTGAACATTGCCTATGGATCCGTCCAAGACATTTTGGTTAATGATTTGGGTTTCCGTGGTGTAGCAGCAAAGTTGGTGCCAAAAGACCTCAATTTCATGCAAAAAAGAGAATCCCATCAGACATTCATCAAAAGGATCATTACTGGAGGCGAGACGTGTGTTTATGAATACGACACGCAATCCAGACATCAGGCAAGTGAATGGCGTTCACCAAATGAGCCGAGACCAAAAAAACCTCATCGTTTTCAGTTTTCATCATGAATTTTTGCCAGAAGGCCAGACAGTAAACAAAGAGTATTATTTGGGCGTTATGAGACGTTTGCATGAAACAATTCACCGAAAGAGACCAGAATTGTGAGCAGAAAACTTGTGGATTGTGCACAGTACCATCATTATTCGTAATTTTTTGACGAAAAATGCAACAAATACCATCCAACAGCAAACGAATTCACCTGATTTGGCTCCCTGTGACTTCCTTCTGTTCAGTCGAGTTAAAAAACCACTACGGGGAACGCGTTTCAGCAGCCGAGAGGAAGTAATGGAAAAATCGCAGAAAGCACTGATGGACATACCGAAAACCGAATATAGAAAATGTTTCAAGGATTGGATCCAGCGCTGGCATAAGGGTGTTGCAGTCAATGGGGATTACTTTGAAGGGGAAAATTTAGATTTAGATGAATGGACTTGTATTTTTAATTTTCTGAATAAATTCCGGGAACTTTTGATCAAGGGTATATGTATGCCTATACTACTCCACCGGGCATTCCTTCTGCACAGGGGAGCAGCGATCACAGGGCGAATAGAAATACTCGTGCCAGGGCTCGGCGGTTTCCGTCGCGAGCAAAATAATGATTTCTAGAAATAATTTACGAACCGTAAGCTGGAAGGTCGGCACGATGGCGGGCAAAAGTTTCGAACTATAAAACGTTGCTATGTTCAAGAAACCAAATGGGGGAATGTCGGAAACAGGGTATGTTACTTGAACTTGCAGACGAAAGCCTACAAAATGTATTATTACGGAGCGGGACAAGATAAAAATGGAATTGCCATCATCTTGACAGTGGAGCTACTGGATAAAATCGTTACGGTATCAAAAATAAGTTTTTGACTTATGGCAATAAAACTGTTAATTGAACACGAAACGTGGAAATTGTTTGCGCCTACTTTCCGCACTTGGCACTACGCTCTCCACTTCTTTTTGGAAGAATTTACAGGATTTCTGGAACACATAAAACATAAAAATGTCATTTTACTTGGAGATCTTAACATTAATATACTCTCCGAATATCAAGGTGTCGATCGTTTTTTGACTGTACTTGCATCGTTTGGCCTTATGTCTGTTGTTAATGAAGCTACGCGTCTTACATATTTTTATAAGATTTCATATAAACACTCAAGTGAGATATGATCTAAAGATTACTGATCACTATTTAACGTGCTTACAGCTAAGTACCGAAGTCTTAAAAATTGATTTTGTTGCATTAAGTAACTATCTGAACTATGAATTTTGGGATAAAATCTATACGTCTTCTGATCCCTCCACAGCATTTGATTTGTTTTTAAAAAAGCTTCAGTTTTACTTGACTTTATGTTCTCATAGGGAAAATAATGTTAATAATAAGTTCAAATGCTTCAAACAGTGGATGTCTATAGCACTTTTAAAGAAAGTAAGGAAGAAGAAACATATCCGCTTAGTACTTAAAAAACACCCTAATAATCATAGATTAAGCAGTTACTATAAGAAGATTTGCCGTGAGCTTAAACCCGAAATACCTAACTGCAGAAGTAGTTACTACAGTAGAAAATTAGCTTGGAGTGTCGGTAACTCTAAGAAAGAATGGCAAGTTGTTAACGAAATTTTAAATAAGAAAAAATATAGTGATGATATTGTATTGAAAATTAACAACTCTACAACTTCTGATCCTCTGGAGATTGCTAACCGGCTTAATGATTTCTTTGCAAACGTAGGAACTTCTCATAGTTTATCAAACTATTTCAACTCAACATCGTGTACTAATGATAATTTAGTGGAAACGAGATTTCAACCCGAATGTTTCTTCTTCATTGAATTTTCTGCACTTGAAATACAAAAAATCATAGCTTCTTTAAAATTGTCAAACAGAATTTTAAAAAATATATCCTTTCAGATCTCTGATGTACTCTGTTTAATTTTTAACTCTTGTGTGTACAAAGGAATTTTCCCCACTTCCTTAAAGACAGCACTTGTTATACCACTTCACAAAAAAGGTGACACTATAATAATTATCGTCCAATTTCTTTGTAGTCAGTTCTCTCAAAAATTTTTGAAAGAGGAATAAATTCGAGAATGATTTGTTTTTTGAATAGGATGCAGTTTTTTTTAGTGAATATCAATTCGGTTTCAGAAGTGGCAAATCTACGGAAGATGCGCTACTTAAACTGATTGGGGAAATATACACTAGCCTAAATAACTTCCAAATTCCGTCGTGCCTCTTTATAGATATTACCAAAGCATTTGATATGGAAAACTATAACTTGCTTTTAACTAGGCGTTTCAATGCAGGCTTTAGAGGCTTTATAAACGATTGGTTTACTTCTTATCTTAAGAATCGTTAGCACATAGTAAAAGTGAAGAGTTTTCTTAGTTCTGTGAAACATTTACATGTTGGTGTCCCCCAAGGTTCGGTGTTGGATCCGATTTTGTTCCTTATTTATATTAATTCGTTATTTGTGCAATCTTTTAAGGGCAAAATTACATCATTTGCTGATGATACTGCACTCTCATACTCTCATTATAATTATTTTAATTTATATTTACATGTTAATTTCGATATAAACATACTCCGCAGTTGTTTAAACAACATAATTTGATTATAAGTAATAAGACAAAATTTATGGAATTTAATATTAAGGGTTTAGTATGTGAAGACTTTCCTTTTTATTACTACAGCCCAAGGTTTTAGCTGATCCTAGCGCTGAAACTTTTAACGATGGTGTAGTCTGCAGTAATGAGTGTTTTAGAATTGAAAGTTTCAGCAGTTTTCAATATTTAGCATTATGTTGGACAATAAGCTGCATTGGAATGATCACACTGTACACCTAAAACAGTATCTTAATAGAATTGTTAGGCATATGTTTCACTTGAGCCTCTATTGTAATAATCAGATTTCAAAAATGGTATACGATGGTTTATTATCTCTTGCTGGGGTGGTGCATACTTCAACAAAATAGAGCCTCTCCTTACTAAACAAAAGCATGTAATAAGAATTATGGCAAAAGTTAATCGCAGAACGCCTAGCTTTCCAGTGTTTAAATCTTTAGAAATTCTTCCATTGAGATATTTGTATTGTTACAAAGTATTGAAAATATTTTTTGAAAAAATCGGGATTACCATGAATATTATAGTCTACGTGTTAGCTCGAGAAACTTTGAAAATACTCATACTATTTATAAAACACATTTTTCTTGATTTTATTATGGTACTGCTCCACGTCTTTTTAATATGTTGCCACAATTCTGCAGGTGTGAGAGAAAGAAAACTGTATTTTTAAATAATATAAAAAAAATTTTTTTTCTCTTTTGATAATAATGCAATAGATTCACTTTTCGTTCCATTGTTACAAATTTTATACTTAAAAAAAAAAAAAAGTACGCTGTGAGTAATCAGAAAAAGACAAAGATATATTTCGGGGCGATTTCGATGAGTTGGTAAATGGAATATCAAGGGAGGAAATACTTTTCATCAGTGCAGATTTAAACGGGCACGTCGAAAAATCAAACTACGAATAGAAAAACTGCCATGCAGGAAATGGTTTTACAGCGAGAAACGCAAGAGAAGATATAGTAAGCTCAGATAAATCACATGGCCTTATTATACTAAATGCGCTATTTATTAAACAAGAAGGGCACTTAACAACATACTGCAGCGGTGGACACCAAACGCAGATAGATTACCATTTTTGCTGGAATAACGCGAAACGGCGAGTAAAAGATTCTAAAGTGATGTTACGCGAAGCACTAGAAAGTCAACAGCGACTTTTGCTGACGGAATTTTTAGTGTAAAAACCAAAGAACATCCAACGAAAAACCAACAACGAAATTTTCAATAGATGGAAAGAGTACTTTAACGCCTTAATAAATGACGAATTTCACGCAGGTTACGTCGATCATACCGTCAACGAAAACCGACAGGAACCTACCAGTACCTAATGTAAATAAAAACCAAAGTTCAGAATTTCACCCCAAGGAGCTGTGTCAACATTTTTCGTTTTTGCCTTAATATAACATTACACTATCATCCATATGAAAAAATAAATAGCTTTGAGCCAAAGAAGTTTGTAAATATTTAGTCTAATAATCATATATTAAATTCTATGAAAAGTTCTATGTTTAAGAATAATCATTTTCAGCACACTTGATAAGTTGTTAGTGTCCATTTTCTCTTAGTAAGTAAACTGAAACACCTTTCCACTAACATACATTCGTCCCCGAATAGCTGGTCATCTGCTATAATTGGTTGGAAAACTCGTCAAACCAAATTTCTCTTATCCTTATGCTCGACATGCCGTACTGCTTTTGAATTTGTGTTATTCTGACAAGGCCGAACTAAATGCTTAGCAAAAGTTTTCCCTGTCCCGTTTTACAAAGGCATGAGTCAACTGCATACGCGAATAATTTCAGAGGTTTCTGTTAGATTGCACTTCATATAGACTATAATTTGTAAGGTTTGCACAATATCTTTAACAAAATTGTTAAGAGAATATAATTTAAACTGGGAATGCTGTTGGCGCCTTAAATATTTGATTATTGATTATCGTGCATTATTATTATTATTGTTATTATTCTAAACAATATGAGTCCAGATTTAAATCCAGATGCATACTCCTATGGAATACAAACACGAGGCACCAAATAAAGTTTGCCTGAAGTACAATATAATGCCAGGATAGGAAAGTAGGACATCTTTGGTAGGACAGATGGTAAGCATAGCCTGCACGACATCACATTTGACAACGGACTTAGGCTTTTTGACTTTGCGGCGGGACGAAATATCACTATAGCAAGCACACGGTTTCCTCATCTCATGCACACAATGGAACATGGCGGTCTCCGGATCATCAAGCGCTAAATCAACTTGATCATATTACGATAGACGTAAGGCATGATCCAGCCAACATTGGTTTGGATCACCACATTTTTGCAGCCAAAGCGCGAATGCAGGTCTCTCAAACGCCACAAAAAATAAGAACTACTGTGATAATATATAAGTTAGTAATCGTATAACTTATGTAATCGCAAACGAATCTTCGCAGAACACGAATCCCGGAATTTTTTAACAACTCCTATGCCACCATCATCAAATACCGAAGACCAATGGCAACGCCGCCAACAGAGACGCAGCACCTTATGTGCCGGGTTTTACTCGACTACCACCTATCCCTGGTTTGATGTAAGCATTCTTCAGGTGCAAGCACATGCAGCTAAGCAATAAGCGGCGCTTCCACGAAGGACGAGAGCTGCTCGTGACCTATGCGAGCAGAAGAGACTGGAAGAATATCGTCTTCTCCAGAAGAAGAAAAAATAAAGCGAGTGATCGAAGGTTGTACTCCAGGAATAAAATACGGAAGTAGTGCCAACAAGTAAAAAGAATGTGTCAAGACAAGAAGACCCGTACAGAAACCTGTAGAGATGATGAAGGAAACCTTGTAGTAGAGTCACAGTTAGTGTTGATAATAGGAAACAAATTTTTAAGCAGACTGTATAACGGCGAAGAAGCCCAACATCCCTCCGTTAGGTAGAATACACAATTAAACTTAAACGATGACAGACAAAACTTCCGTCCACCAAACCAAAACGAAGTAAGGATAGCAATATCTATGCTGAAATAGAAAAAAACTCATTGAAATGATTTTATGGAGAGCATTAACCAACTCAATTCTCTGTAATGGTCAGAAGAGTGTATGTCTGATGAATGCAATTTCAGCATCGTTTGCCCGATCCACGAAAACGGATACCCGCTCAACAGTGCCAACGATAGAAATATAAGTCTCTTATACGAGGGGCGTTCAATATATTCTCGGTATCGATATGAAGGAAAATGCGAATTTAATTTAAATTGTTTTTATTTTTCAATATAATCTCCCCTAACATCAATGCATTTGTTACATCTTGAGATAAGCTTTTTTAAAACCTCAAAAAAATAAATTTCCTCTTTCTCTGCAAAATACCCATTTATTGCCGACTTGAGTTCTTCATCATCCAAAAATCTTTTTCCACGAAGACATTTTTTCAAATCCGGAAACAGGAAATAATCATTAGGGGCAAGGTCTGGACTATAGGGTGGGTGTTGGATTTCTTCGAAACCACAATCTCGCGCAGCAGCCTTGGAAACTCGCGCCGTGTGAACAGGAGCGTTGTCATGAAGAAGCAACACACCCGCTGCGAGTTTACCCCGTCTTTTCTTTTTAATTTCCTCCCGCAAATTATGCAAAGTGGAAGCGTAGGATGTGGCGTTGATGGTTTCACCTTTTTTTTTGTACTCAATGAGCAAGATTCCCTTTGAGTCCCAAAAAACTGTGGCCATGAGCTTCCCGGCAGACGGAGTGACTTTGAACTTCTTCGGGGGGTCTGTTCCTTTTTTATGCCAGGGCATGGACTCTTGTTTACTTTCAGGGCCATAGTGGTGTACCCATGTTTCGTCCCCAGTAACAATTCGATCCATAACACCGTCCGCGTTCTCACTACACATCTCCAAAAGCTCTCTACAGCATGCGATTCTCACTTTTTTCTGAGGCGCTGTGAGCATTCGTGGCACCCACCTTGCACTGACCTTTGAAAGGTTAAGATGGTCATGAAGAATGGTGTGAATGGTACCAATTGAAAGCTTGGTGATCTCTGCCATCATTTTCACCTTTATTCGGGCATCCTCAAGAACAAGTTTTTCGACTTCTTTGATGCTTTCTCCCGTACAAGCAGTAGCCGGGGGTCGCCTTCAATGCTCTCTCTGCCTCTCTTGAACTCACTTGACCACTTTTGCACAGTTGATAATAAAGGTGCGGAACCCTGGTAAACAGCCACCATCTCTTCATGAATAGTTTTATGACTTTTTCCTTGCTTAGTGAGAAATTTAATTACAGCGCAATGCTCAATTTTCACCATCATCGTCTCAGTTGCCATTATGATTCTGTTTAACTAGAGATAAAACGCGAATTAATAATCACATTTATATGAAATTTTACATGAATGCACTAAAATAGTAGTATTACTTGATAAATAAGTCAATTTATATATACAACCACAGCTTCACCCCGATACCGAGAATATGTTGAACGCCCCTCGTACATTGGGTATAAGATTTTATCTGTCATATTATGTGAACGTCTGAAACCCTTCGTCAACAGCCTAATATTTCGCACCTAGCAGTGCAGTTTCAGATGAAGAAAGTCCACAATTGACCAAATCTTTACACTTCGGCAGATCTAGTAAAAACTGAAGAAGTCCAAATCTATACTCACCAGACGAGCTATATAGAACCATATCTAGTTTCGGAATCCCTGCCAAGTTCGTTCGTCTGTACAGAATGTCGGTAACGACTTAACTGAAACCTTTGATGTCAAAAAAGGTTTTAGACAAGGTGGCGCCCTGTCTTGTGATTTCTTTAAATTCCTACTTGCACAAACTTTTAAAGGTCTGTACAATTACTAGCGTACGCCGATGATATTGACATAATTGTTAGTGTTGAAACTGAAGCTACTTAAATGGGCAGTAAATGATTGCAAGACCAACTATAGCTGTCAACAAAAAGGGACACTCAAAATCGACGAATTTGACAGAACCTCACAATCGATAGCTACGAGTATAATTTCAAGGTAGTAAAGGACTTTGTCCACCTTCGCTCTGATATAAATTCTGGCAACAATATCTCGGCAGAAATAAAACGAACAATCACTCTTGCCTCTCGCTGTTTCTTGTTGCTAAGGAGGCTTTATATAAGACCTTGATCATGCTAATCCTACTCTATGGCGTAGAAGCATGGACCTTAAAAGCGGATGAAGAGATTCTCAGTGGTTTCGAGAGAAAAATCCTTCAAAGAATATTCGATCCCGTTTGGGTTGACGGGCTTTGGAGAAGCAAGTTCTACTACAACCTGGTCAGGAAACTGCGCACCAGTCGCCCGAGATGGATGTGACATGTAGAGTGAATGAGCCCGTAGGATCATCGAATCTTAATCGGAGGGACAACGCAGTAGAAGAAGCGGTCACCTTAGAAAGGATCTCAGTCGACTTGGAGTGAGCAGTTAGAGGCAGTTAGCTAGAAGATCGGGCTAACCAGAGTTCAGTTTAGGTTCAGACTCACGTAAGTAAGATAAAATAAGCTTATGGTCCTAGCTAGGCCGTTCAGAATAAGTATTGCGCTCGCGCTGGGATGGCGCACTCCTGTTGGTGTGAACCAATGTAGAGTTGCAATAAGTACTAGGTGATGTGGCCCTAAGATTAGCAAGAGGTTTTAGATCGGTCACGACTCATACCAAGGGTGGAACTTGTGCCACAAACGCAAAGTTTTGCTTTGGTATTACACAATTAATGTAGGTAAGGGATGTCAACGCGTATACTTGCTCCCATGGATCCATGGGCATCCCGTGAAATTATGTCTTCTTCATGTACATCGTTAACTCGTTGTACTCGTACTAGTGTGCAATACTAAAAAAAAACTGTTTATCGTAATTTATATGCTTACGCTTTGTAAATCAGAATAATGCTGCTTATCGTCAACCCAGCAGATACTATAGGGTTTTCCAATAAGGACTTGACAACTTTTTTTTAAAAACAAAACGCAAAATATTTGAGATATTTCAAAAACTTTATTATCGGCTTGAAGTACAATCAAAACATTTATGAATGGAACTCGACTTCTTTCATATGGCCACCGCGGGCACGTTTGCAGCGGTCGATTCGTTGGACCCAATTTTTAACGACCCGGCCACACATTTCTGCCGAAACGGCCGCATTTTCGGGTGCAATGTTGGCTCTGAGCTCATCCAACGTCGTCGGCGTATTGGCATAAACCAATGACTTAACGTAGTCCCACAGAAAATAGACAAGCGGCGTTAAATCGCACGAAAGAGGCGGCCAATCGACTGGCCCATTTCTTGAGATAACACGCTCACCATACTTACTCTTCAATAAATCGATTGCTGTGTGGCTTGTGACATCATCCTGTTGAAACCACATGCCGTCCAAGTCCATATCTTCCAATTCAGGCCAAAAATAATCGGTGATCATGGCGCGATAACGCTGACCATTCACAGTAACGTGACGACCGTTATCGTCGACGAACAAATATGGCCCAATAACTCCGCCGGCATGCAAACCGCACCAAACAATTATTTTTTGTGGATGAAGTGGTGATTCATGAAGCACATGTGGATTTTCACCCGACCAATAACGCATATTTTGCTTATTGATGAACCCATTGAGCCAAAAATGACCTTCGTCACTGAAGATGATTTTGCGATGAAATTCATCATCTTGGCGCATCTTCTCCAGAACCCAATCGGAGAACGTACGTCGCTTCAAATGGTCCATCGGCTTCAATTCTTGAGTCAGCTTGATCTTGTATGTGTGTAAAAAAAAATCCTTACGCAAAATACGCCATAATGTGGGCGAAAATTACGACCGAAAATTGGAGTTAACGCTCACCGACTCCGAATTTCGGTAGAAAATTTTTATAATTTGCAGACGTTGCTCGTTCGCGTACTTTACCATGATGAAAATGTTGAGTTTACTGAATAAATTGACAGTGACAGTTTGATGATTAATGAAAGAGTGCGTTTACAAATTAAATTCAAGTTTGTAAAGTCCCTATTGGAAAACCCTTTATATCCAGGAAACACTGATCATTTCACAGGTGTGCAAAAACGCTCTCTTAATAATAACCTTCTTAAGAACAACAATGCAATACGAGTATCCATGAATGTCAAGCGCATCAGAAAAACTAACGAGAAAGAAAAGCGGTCTACAAATGCATATGGATGTACACATCTAGGTATCCTTTCATTGCACCATATAAATTTATATGCATCCATGCAAACGAGTATGTGTAGTAAAATCAATCAAAGCCCTGCTGTAATGAAAACAAAATACAAATCCTTTTTTCGCTACTTATAAACATGTATCCAACGTTAACTCACCACATCAACACAACGTAATTCACCTCGTGCAACATGTTGCCGAGCAAGTAAAGTGGTTTTTTTTTAAAGCATCATCCACAGACGTGGGTTTATTTACATCTGGCACAACCTCTTCAGTTGTTTACAAGCTGTGTGTATATACGGTCGGGTTTGTTAGCGCGTCCATTGAAAAGTGCATCACCATTTGTTTGCATTTGGGAAAAGGATCGGGTTTTTCATTCAAGTTCCCCCTTTTTCTTTCGGATTACGTTTACGTTGAAACATAGAAAAAAAGCAGCGGAGATGAGTTCTGCTTCTGTATGATACATTCTTTCTCCCGAAGCCCACAATCAGCTCATCTCATCATCATCATCAGTAGCAGCAGCAGCAGTCGAGTGTGTGACCGTGTGTGTGCGTTTGTGCATATGAAAGAAGATTAACGCTGTTTTGTTATTTTCCAAATTAAATATCCTTTTCGCCGTCGTCGTCCTCGTCCTTTGAATTGTACTACTACGAAAAATAGTTGTGGCCGTGGTCATAGAGTAGAATACACTTTGTCCATTTTTATACCAGTAAGTAGTGTACGTACGTACATACGTATGTTAATACAACATCGATTTAGCATAAAGGTAAAGGTGCATTGAGCGCCTGGGACAAAAATGTTCCAAGATAAATGCAAGAGTTATTTGTGCTTCTATCCTTCCGGTGAATGTGTAAGCCAAGTTGTGTGTAAAAAAATAAAATAAAAATAAAAGAGATCCAAATCCGAAGGTTTGGGAATCAACTCAGTTGGAAAAATATTTTCTGTGTGGTGCTCAAAAAAAAAATAAAAAAATAAAAAAATAAGAAAAAAATGAAATAAAAGTAGAAGAAGGAGAAAATAAGAAAATAAAGATAAGAAAAAGGTAAAACGTGTTTTTGTGGGAAGCGTGTTTAAGAAAGGAAAAGAAATAAATTCGTTCCTCGCACTAAGTGGTTCAATTATTTTGCATCAAAGCAGATCTTCAGCAGCAACAGCAACAGCCCTAGTAACATCGGCAACAGCAGCATTTTGGGGTTCACTTGTAAGGACACTGTGAATTTATTATGCTATATTGGATTTGTTCACAGGTAAATAAAAAAACACAACTTCTGGTTCACAAACTATTATTGAATGCGGTAGTGACGTTGTCTTTGTGTTGTAAAAGACCCTCTATCCACCAACAAATTTTCTTCCAATTTGTATCACAATTATTTGAAATTTACAGTATCCACTGAGAGTTTTCTTAACACAAAAATAGAAACAACGAATTAAAACTAAAGCTTGAATCTTTTACATTAAAATTTAAAATAATTTTTTTTTTGTTTTGCTAAACTTACTACGAGTATGCTGTGCATGTTGTCATCGTGGCTATTCTTGGCGAAAATCATACAAATATAGGCGCCCAATATTTAAATCCATTTCTGAGCTACAATGCAGGCGTGACTTGATTTTGTGGCTTCCCATAGCCTCACAGGAAACAATCGAGAGGTGTCAAATCGCAAGGTCTCGGATGTCAATTAACTGGTCCAACTCCTGAAATGAAATTGTCGCTAAATTGTGTTTGTACAAAGTCAAAGTGGTTTACAGTCACATCAAGATCAATATGGTCTATATAATATAAAGATCTACTGAACGCCATCTCCGGCTCTGTTCTCCCTAGTCTGGACATTATGGGGAGTCTATAGGGTCTCTTCTTAATTACATGTGCCTCATTCCTGAACACAGCTTTGCACTGAAGGAAAAATGAAAGTTTTACTAATTGTCTTTTGACTGTAGCGCTTGTCCAGTTCGAGGTCGTATCTTTATATTTTTTAATTGCGGCGCATGCTTACTTAATTGATATTCGTTTGAAGTTTTTTTTTGGTTTTTTTTTTCCGAAACGGTCAATTTACAATTCACGGGTTCCTCAGGACAAGTATTATTACTGCAATACACAATGTTGACCTTCTCTACAAATGAATAGTTTTGCAGGGATGCTACAAGTAGAGATTACTCTATGTAGTTCTTTCTGATACCTGACATAGACCAAATCAGGTTATTGAAAAGGATCCACAGATTAGAAGAAGATCTTGTTAGTAATGGTCTTTTGCTGCATCGGTCATCAGCAAGTCATCTCCCGTCGCTTCGAATTCTTCATCAGATTTCTCGTTAGTTTCAGTAGACAAGTTTGTATTTAGAATTCATCATTGAGCCAGAAGTGGTGATTTGTGACACAGGTACGGTCTGCTTGCCGAGATTTTAGAGGCAGTGGGAGATGAATTGGTAGAGGTACACCGACTCATTTTCAAGATTCAGTTCGAAAAAAGTGTGATGAAGGGAAACTTAGCATCCGGTGCACAAAAAGGACACTGCGCCAACTATACACGTATCCGTCTCCCTAAAATCGAGTAAAATATCTTGTACGCAGCGTTGTGTGAGTGCATGTAACCATTTGGTAACGATTTATTGACCCCTCCAATTTCAACAAGTTTTAATCGATACAGCTTTTTATCGATTTTTAGGGCCGTCTATAACGGCGTGTATAGAAACAAGGCACACATTGCCATGTCCAGTTCTGGCATTCTTGCCAATTTTTTAGTTTATGCAGAAAAATAATGGATAGCGCTTACAGTTTCGTTTAGACCTGAAGCAATCTCACCGGCGTTTTGATATCATAAAAGTGACTTCTTCAACATCATATTTGATATTTAGAGACACAATTTTCTAAAAATCTGTTTAACAACTTTACAACACGCTGATGACCAATTGGGAGAACGCGTTGAGCTGTCGGATATGCATTGGCAAGTATTACAAATGGACTGAGCTGTGAGTTAGAACTTAAATCAAAAATAGCGAATCGAACAGAATGTCACTAGGGATTTCTTGTACCTCGGCCTCGTTATATCAACTCTGGCAATGATACCTCATCAGATATTAAGCGAAGAGCTACACTTGCTGGTTCTTTCACTTAAGGCCTTATCAATAAACACTAAATAGGCTCATAATCATAATGCTGCTCTATGGAGCAGAAGGGTGGTACAGAAGGCCAGTGCTTTTTGGTCAGACTTGCGTTTTCGGGACATGGGAGAGCAGATATAACAGCGAATTGTACGATTACTATAGCAACACCAATCTGGTTGAAAAAGTGTTACTTAGATGACTATGACATGTACAAGAAAAGGATATCAACACGGCGTGAAGGTTTCGATTCCTACCCACAGAGACAACGTAGTAGAAGACGATCTCCTTTTAAGTGGCACGGGTTGAGAAGACCTTGGAGTAAGTTACTGGAGCCAAAAGACTGCGCTGTATGGAAAAGCTAATTGGATTAGGACCTTGGCTGTAACTCCATCTTAGTGAGTAAGACACTCCAAGTCAAATGGACATTCGATCAGTGAAGGCTTTCTTGTTTTTTTGCGAATGCAGTTCTGAAATGTTAAGACAAGAAAACCGGGGGCTAGCTCCATTTATATATTGATTCATTGTACGCGATGTACGAGTATATACATATGTGTCGTACTCGATAAATTAATCCAGTTCCAGAGGTCATGTCGTGAAGGTTATAATTTCTGGTTGTTCTACGAGTACTTTATTATTCGAGGGCTGTCTGAAAAGTTTCCGATCGCAACGTAAAGATAGCGGCACTCGTCAATAAAAGCTAGTGAATGCTAGTTACTTACCGAAGTTTCAGGGTTTCAGTCATTTTGGACGCACAGTTTTTAGTTGACAGTCGTTTGAGTGAGTCGATGTGAGTGTGAAAATAGAAAAATTGAGTATCGAGCTGTTATTAAATTCTTGTTTTTGAAAGGCAATACGCCTACGCAAATCAGAAATGAGTTAGACTCTGTGTATGGGGACTCTGCACCATCATTTACCACAGTGAAATTTTGGGCAGCTGACTTTAAACGTGACCTTAAGAGCTTGGGAGATGATGAGCGTTCGGGACGTCCAAAAACTGCAACCACTGGCGATAACATTGCTAAATTTGACCAAATGGTGTTAGACGAACGCCGAATTAAAGTGAGAGAGATAGTAGAGGTTGTGGAAATGTCCAAAGAACGTGTTTGTTACATATTAAATCAAGTTTTAGGCATGAGAAAGCTGTCCGCGCGTTGGGTGCCGCGTTTGCTTACGTTAGACCAAAAACGTGTTCGAATGAACATTTCCAACGCTCTGTTGGCGCAGTTTAGGCGCAATAAATTCGAGTTTTGACGCCGATTAATTACTGTAGATGAAACTTGGATACACCATTATACGCCCGAAACAAAAATTCAGTCAAAACAGTGGACTGCAAAGGGTGATCCGGCTCCAAAAAAGCAAAAACAGTTTTTTCGGCTGGGAAAAAGGAAAGGAAAAACCATTATAGGAGCATACTACGCATCATTACATGCCAAGCTGAAGGCAGAAATTGCGAAAAAACGGCCACATTTGCAGAAAAAGAAAATCCTGTTTCACGAAGACAACGCGCCGTCTCACACCTCAGCGGTTGCCATGGCGAAAATCCATGAATTACGGTTTGGACTGCTTGACCATCCGCCTTATTCACCAGATCTAGCCCCAAGCGACTTCTTTTTGTTCCCTCTTCTAAAAACTGCGTTCGCAGGACAGAGATTTTCGTCAAATGAGGAGGCAATCACCTTTGTGTACTATTTGGACGGGTTAGAGAGATGGGAGCATCGCTGGAAGAAGTGTGTATAGTTACAAGGAGACTATGTAGAAAAATAAAAGAAAAAAATTTGAGAAAAAGTGTCTTGTATCATTCGTGTATATCGAATTAGCAACTAGAGTAGTAGATTTTGAATTTTTCTGTTCTCCTAACCATATGGTTAGTATGGAGTTCATGACTAGGACGATTCCAACATACTTAACTCTATTCAGACTGTTATTTCTATTCACATGAGTTGCAGTTGTTGTATGCGTGCGTGCCACCTAAAGCAGGTTTGAACCCCTTCGTTGACTGTCAGGTAGAAGAATCTCCAAGTCGGGGCTTTGTTTCCTATCTAATGGGCATATGTGTGTACGACTATGATTGTGCAGCCATTTATAAATCCTTCAGAACTGTTTAACGTGATCGGGATCAAGTATCTTCCAAGAAATTCTTCTGAGGATCCACCTTCCAGACACAGTGTATTACCGCCGTACATCGTAACTCATGTTTGTTTGTGATAGAGCTTTATTACATTTTCAAGTCTTATAATATGTTCACCTTAATGACTACGTTAATTGGCAAAATTGCCACATTACGGATAGAGAAAGTCCACAAGCGACACATGAATTGCTAAAGTGACATGCAAAGTGCACGCATTAAAATGAGTGTGTTGCGTGGGTTATGGGCTGTTGGGGTGATAGGGAAGTTCTTCGAAAACGAGAAACTTTTGCTCGATCACAGAATTGAAGGAGGTGTAGTTTCAACAAATCACCCACCGAGACAAAAAAACGTTGGCTAATTTGAGAGTAGGTTTAGGGATATTCTGTATGATGCTTCTGCCAAATAGACCAAACCTCTCTTCGGCTAACTAAATTCAATTTGCAAGTTAACCAGCTATGAACTGTGTCTGTATTCAAATCAGAAGTCAGAGTCAAACATGCTAGGAAAATGTTACAATGAATATTCTTTGTGCTTGACTTCGAACTCATCCTTCGTAGATTTTCCACATGGCATAGAGCAGTTCGTGTCCTTAGCTATATGTTTCGATTTTTTAAAGCAATTCGATTTCGTCAAAGGAAATATTCATCTCATTCGCTCTCTCCGGAAGAGATAATATATACCAAAAATAAAATGATCATGCTCTCTCAACAAATATTATTTTCCTTAGAATATAATGCTTTACTTCAAAGTAAACCCATCCAACCCAATAGCTGCTTATTGACATATAACCCTTTTTTGGATTCCCAACAAATTCTTCGTGTTAATGGGAGATTAACTTCTTCTACGTTAACGTATAATGAGAAGCATCCTATTTTACTTCCATATAATGCTTACTTCTCGAAACTAATTGTTGCATTTGTGCACCAACTTTCTCTGCATGGAGAGGTACAGCTAATGGTTCGTATACTACGATCTGAATTTTGGATACCGAAACTGAAAAATTTGGTGAAGAAATGTATCCATGATTGTAAAGTATGTATTTTACATAAAAAGAAAATGTGTACTCAACTAATGGGTGCACTACCCTTGGAAAGAACAATATTTACGCTGCCCTTTACAAATGTGGGCATTGACTTTGCAGGACCTTTTCTTATTAAGAATTACTGCGGAAGGACTTGTCGATTGGAGAAAGGCTACGTGTGTCTGTTTGTATGCTTTTCAACAAAAGCAATACACTTAGAAGCCGTAAGTGATCTGTCGACTCATGCTTTCCTTGCATCTTTTGCTCGTTTTGTTGCCCGTAGAGGTATGCCTGATCAGATATTTTCCGACAATGGAACTAATTTCGTCGGTGCATCCAAATCAATTCTACTAGATTTTCAAAAGGCACTCAAAGCTTACCCAAATGCCAACTTTTCTCAAATAAAATGGACATTCATACCTCCTGGTGCTCCGCATATTGGTTTGTTATAGGAGGCAGGAGTCAAAAGTTGTAAGGCACATATTCGCAAGACAGTAGGTAGTAATAAACTTACGTTTGAGGAATTTTCAACGTTTCTTGCACGTATAGAATCTTGCCTTAATTCCCGACCGATTTCCCCAATATCGGAAAACCCTTCTGACATTGTCTCTCTCACTCCTGGACATTTTCTGAGAGGTGGTCCCTTACTTAGCGCTCCCGAGCCATCCCTGGCAGATAGTTCCTTAAATATTATTAACCGATGGCAAATCTTAAGATTCTTCACCATCAGTTCAGCCGCAGATGGAAAGAGGAATATTTAAAGGAACTTCATAAACGGAATAAATGGAAGTATCCACAGAAGGATGTCGAAGTTGGCGATCTAGTTGTCATTCGAGACGAACAGCTCCCTCCTAACGAATGGCGATTAGGTAGAGTGGTCAAGACGCATTTAGGCCCTGACCAACGAGTCAGAGTAGTAGACATTAAATCCCAAAAGGGACTCATCACTCGTCCTGTAGTCAAGCTTTGTGTCCTTCCGATAAATACAATTTAATCCTTGTCATTACACCCTCAATTTAATAGCAGGTTAATATGCACTTGTGTTTTTTGTTTAATCTTTTGATATTGCTTATTTTTCATCGAATACTCAATGAATTATCTATGACTTATATGCCCGCTTATCGCACTTGTACTGAAGAATAAAGTACGCAATTTACTAGCTATTAAGAAGTATGTACTCATTTGTAAACAATCGAATATTTTTGGATTCATTCTTGTTCATTATTATACTATCGTTATATATTTCTATACTATTAAGATTTATAAGGAGTGAGTGGAGCCCCTCCATAACCAAAGGCTCCACCCTAATTTTAAGTTAGGTTAAGTTTCTATTGTACTGTTTAGCAGCGTATGCTGCAAGGCGGCCAGTAATGTTCAGGTGAAATACCAATACGTATGCTGAAATCCTACTTTAATATTAACATGGAATAATAGATGGCACTCTGCTAACGTCTCATGTAAACTCCCCAAAATATCCCCAAAAAATCCCCTATTTCCGGTTTTTAACTTAAGCTCAGTGGCTTAACTAAGCACTCGGCTTCCGTTCTGACCTTTCTATTCCTGACTCTCATAGAGGTAAGACGTGCTCTCTAAATAAAAATATTGTTCAACGCTAAACACTTGTTTTGTTTTTCTTGTTCCTACTTCTTTCTTCCTTTGATTTCCGATAAACCTGATTCTCCAATTGCGTCCGGCAATTGGCGTTCCCTGAATTACGAAGAAGAAACCAGCGAATTTCCTCCGAAACCAACATATGTACATCAAGCTACCCTGCAACCCCCCTAACCAGTAGTGCTCCTGCGTAGCGAATAAAGTTATTCCATTTCAAGCTCTTCTTAACTCCCATTTCGTTGTGAATGCTTAAAATTCGATAGAACGATAAAGTGACAAGAAACGGGGTAGCTCGGGCAGAATGAGATGGCAGCGTATAACAGGACTGAGTTTATTACCTTCGACAATATTATAATATTCACTTGCCCGAATAGTCGATGTAAGTCATAAAGCTTTACATATTGTCAGGTATTGCTCCTACGTATTTTACGAGTATATAGTCTTTTGATCGAATGGTTTGACTTCCTACTCCTATGTCCTCGTATTCCACATTTTTCCGGCTGCTTATTAGGACAGCTTCCGCTCTGTGATCTGCTAATTCTAGGTTGGCGGATATTGGCAGTCTTTGATGAGATTGATTGAATCGTTCGTAGTTGACTCTGTCACGTAAATATTCGTTTACGTTGCAATGGCGATTTCGTCAGCGAAATCGTGTGGCGATGTTAATTACAGAACTCTTTTGTACATAATATTCCAGAGTAGGGGCCCCAGTACCGTTCCTTGTGGGACTCCTGAGTTACATATGTGCAAACACCAGCACCATTGCCAGCACCAGGCGATGAATTTGACACGTTTATCCGGTCGATTACAAAAAATAATTAATTATTTCACAATTTCCTGGAAACACCTCAATTCGGTCGGTGTATTCCCAGAAAATATGTGCAATTGCAAAATCGCTGACATTACGTCTGCCGATTAACAACCCAGAAAATTGAATGTAATAAATAGAGGCGAACTACACGAAATGTGTGTAGTATCCCGTGTTAAGTCTTACAATAAGTTTTTTTTTTGATAATAAACGTTCCTAGTTACCAGTGATTTTGTTGTTTTTTTTTATAATCCGCTCAAACCCCGTTTATGTTATTGGCGCAGTCGATAGGATTCTTATAAAATAAGAGTCCAGCGAAACGAATTTACGTCGTGTGAAATTAATTAAATATAAGTGTTCCTAAATGAAACATTTCAATTAATAAACACGTTACCCAGTGAAAATTCGAATTAAAATTTGCAATACATACCATAAAATCGACAAAGATTAGTGTGTGTACCTGAAGTGCAAAAACAGAAGTCTATGAAAAGACATCAAATACACGATAACAACAGGAACATGGAAAATCAAAATCAACTTATTGCTGAATTAGAGCTAAGAACTCAGCAGCTAGAACAAGTAAGGTCAGCCTACGTACAACTCCAACAACGAGAAAACCGAGAGGAAAGGGAAAGGATTTTAAAAGATGTCCGTTACATGTCAATATTCACCGGACAAGGAGATGTTACGATCAACTCATTCTTCAGTTGCGTAGAATACTACCTCAATCAAGTAGAAGATCCAGAACTAAGGAAGATTGTAGTGAGAGCTGTTTTCCACGAGAAGATTCAAGGTGAAGCGAAGAACGCCGTGATCAACACACCAGAGACTGACAATTGGACTACCATCAAGGAAACATTGAAGCTTAGATACAAACCGGACACAGAGCCGCACGAAATATACAAAAGAATTACAAATTTAAAGGTCAATACGGTAAGCGAATTAGCAGTAGAATTGCAAAGTATTAAATATAAAACTGACGAACTTATTGTATATTATAAAGAAGAAAACTATATAGACTTAAGCAATATTGGTGTAATATTAATAAATACCGCTAAAGAAATAGCGCAAGGCACATTATTAGACAGGATATATGAAGAAAACGATTTAAGCAAAATAATCTCAGTAATGAGAAAGAGAAGATTCGAGGATTCCTGCATTAGGCCGGAATTTAGAAGAGTAGTTAGGCCAAAGACAATTGTTCCACCAGAAAAGCAAAGAAGACCAAATTATGCTGATGAGTATCATAATAGATCAGGACAGCATCGACAAAATAATCAGGGCCAACAAAGACATTTTTCAGGACAGTTCAGGCAGAATAACTATCAGGGACAGCAACGAAACCACTCGGGTCAGTATAGGCAAAATAATTATCAGGGACAACAAAGGAACTTGTCAGGGCAGCATAGGCAGCCTGATAGACAAAATCCACCAGCAGAAAACATGGAGGTTGATAATATTCAGGGAAACAACGATAGGAGACAGATAAATAACTCCCAAGGTCAAAACCCAAATTCAGGACACTTCAGATCATCTCCGGGCCAAAATAGCCATCAACAGGAGAGATCTGGACAAAGAATGGTAATGCCTCAGGAAATAAGTAACGAAAATGTAAGAAATCAAAACGAACAATGTCCCGCGTTTTTTATGAACTAGCCTCGGACGAATTACCACAAATTAGGATAACTATTTGCTCAAAAAACTTTATAGCATTAGTAGATACGGGCTCAACCCTAAGTATAGCAGACGATAGGTTGAATGAATTTGAAAAATTCCGTATTGAGCCAATTCACTTTACTACAGTGACAGGTAGGGACACAATATCGTATGAAATACATACACCTGTACCAGAAGAATTCAAAGCGTCACCCAACACCCTTATTAGATGGAAAGTCAAAAGACTTTGCAATAGAGGATATCAGTTTATAATTGGTATGGATTTACTAAACAAATTAAACACTTTAATAAACTTCGAAGAAGGAAATATTTATCTAAACAATCAGTGCTTAAAGTTCACTAACCCCCCATATGTATTAAATCAAATATGTTCCCTAGAAACTACTGATACTAGCATCAATCATATAAAATTAGATCATCTTAACAAAGAAGAACGCCAAGAAGTAGATAACCTGTTAAACAGATTTGGTAATCTATTCTTCAAAGAAGGTGACAAATTATCAAGTACCCCAGAAATTGAGCATGAAATTGTTACAACCACTGATCAACAAGTGAACGCTAAACTATACAGATACCCCCCTATGCATGACGAAGAAGTAAAACGTCAAATTATAGAAATGGAATCTCAGGGAATTATTCGAAAGAGTAATTCTAAATACTCGAGTCCACTTATAGTTGTTCCAAAGAAAATGGACAACTCAGGGAAAAAGAAATTTCGTATCGTAATCGATTATCGAAAGTTGAACGAAATCACAGTTGACGACAAATTCCCTTTGCCAAATATTGATTCAATATTAGACAAACTTGGGAAATCACAATACTTCACCACAATAGATCTTGCCAAAGGATATCACCAGATATTAATCAAAGAAGAAGATCGCAAAAAGACAGCTTTTGTCACCCCCCACGGATTATATGAGTTTATAAGAATGCCATTCGGTTTGAAGAATGCACCTGCGACATTCCAAAGGCTGATGAATGATATTCTTAGAGACCATATAAATAAGACGTGCGTAGTTTATCTGGATGACATACTTATCTTTAGTACGTCATTGAAAGAACACGTCAGAGCTATAACAAACATTTTTAAAATATTAGAATCTAAACGACTTAAGATACAGGTAGATAAGTGTAATTTTATGAAGCGAGAGACCGAATTCTTAGGTCATATTCTCACTAAAGACGGTTTAAAACCTAATCCGGATAAGATAGCTTGTATTGAAAAATTAGAACTTCCAAAGTCCCAGAAACAAATAAGGAGCTTTTTAGGAATAACCGGATACTATAGGAAATTTATCCGAGATTATGCTAAAGTAGCACAACCTATTACCAAATACTTGAAGAAAAATGCCAAAATAAATGCAAACGATCCAAACTACATAGAAGCATTTGAAAAATTGAAAGGACTAATAAGTAGTCACCCAATATTAAGATACCCCAACTTTAAAAAACAATTTACACTGACAACTGACGCATCCAATTATGCGATTGGAGCGGTAATCTCTCAAGAAGGACACCCGATATGCTATGCATCACGTACTCTCAACAAGCACGAACTTAATTACTCCGCTACAGACAAAGAATTCCTAGCGATAATGTGGTCAATAAATTATTTTAGACCTTACCTTTACGGTAATAAGTTTAAGATCTTTACAGATCACCAGCCAATTAAGTATCTTCATGCAAAATATAGAGGAAAAGATCTTTCACCTAGACATCAACGATGGCTTCTTAAACTAGGAGAATATCAGTTTGAAATAGAGTACCTTAAAGGTAAAGAAAACAGGGTAGCAGATTTTCTTAGCAGAATAGAGGTTAACGAGGACGTTAAATCTAAGGAGGGAGAGAATCCCACACTAACAGAAAATTTTTCGCTTAAAGGTAATCAAAGTGATTCAGAACTTGTATTTAATGTAGAAGAAGACGAGGACAATGAAACTGTACATTCGGCAGAGGAAGAACTAATGGATCACATTCCAATTGTCGAAGACATCGTCAATAAGTTCAAAACTCAGCTAATACTAACAAATAACAAAATTAGGGAAATTGAGATCCTGCACAGTAAAAGAATTATCTACATAGCAGAGTATGACTTTGACAGGTTAGGAGACATACTAAGGAGATTTATAAAAAAAGGAAAAGTAGGCATATTCTCAGAACTAGCGGATAACGTATACAATATTCTCCAAGAAAAAATAAGAGAGATGTATTCGAATGACAACTCGGTAAGATTCGTCAAGTGTTCATTTAGGGCACAAGACATCGAAACAGAGGTAGAAGTTGTGAAGCAAATAGCTCTGTACCATATTAAGGAAAGCCAACATTCTGGTATACAGGAAACATATAACCAAATTAAGTATAAAATATACTATCCCAAGCTAATGGAATTTATCCATATTGTTATAAACCAATGCGACGTATGCCAAGCAGTCAAATATGACCGCAATCCCATAAAAGCTAAATTTAAGAAAACGGAAACACCTACAGATATCAATCAAATAATCCATATTGATACATACGTAATAAGAAAAATAAGTTTTCTAACCATAATAGATAAATTTTCTAAATTCGGTTCAGCGTACCATTTAACAGACAGAAACCACTCTACAATAATTGAGCAACTAGAAGAGCATTTTACAAAAATAGGAAAACCAAATAAAATAATAGCAGATAACGAATTCAAAGCTGTTCAGATAAAGGAATTCGTAGAAGAAGAGGGAATTTCTCTACATTTAACAAAGCCAAATAGTCATACCGGCAATGCAGACATTGAACGTTTCCATAACACTATAGCAGAAAAATTTAGAATTATTTCATTCAATAAAAATAAACTTTCAGTAAAAAGAATTATACAAAAAGCTGTAAGAAATTATAATCATAGATTCCACTCTACCATTAAATGCAATCCTTTTGACGCACATACTCATAAGATTGATTTAGAAAGAATTCGCCAGAATATAGAGAAAGTAAAAGAAAGAAAATTAGGAAAATTAAATAAGACTAGAGAAGATTATGAAGAACAGAGGTCAACGGGTTTTATTAAAAATTACAAGGCAGTTAGACACAAGCATGAGCCAAAATATAAGAAAGCAAATTTGAAAAATATCCATTATACAAATATTAAGCGACCATTAAAATTTACAGGTAATAGCATGGATAGTACTTCTGACACTGACTACTCAGATTAATTGCCAACACCTCCTTGACGTACAGACGATAAACGAACAGAACGGATACGTTAAACTTCAATTGACTGACATAAGCATTACAAATGAGACAGACATTATACTACATATTATAAACCCAGCTGAAATAATAGCATTAGTAAAAAACATTTCTATTAATCTAGCCCCATTACAACTCGAACAAAGACAAATGTTAAACGAAGAAATTTCAAATATCATATACAAGATTAGGACTTTAGTACCCTTACAACATAGACAAAGGCGAGGTCTAATTAACATTATAGGTACGACACAAAAATGGCTATTCGGAACCATGGACGACGACGACAGACAGACTATAGAAGAACACCTAGATACAGTAGCAAAGAACAGTCATAATGCAATCGTAGCATCCAATAATCAAATTAAAATTAACGAATATTTTAACAGTACTTTTAACATGCTTAGAGATACCATTAGTAACGATAGAGTAACAATTTTAAAACAGGTTAACACTATACAGAGAGTAGAAAGAGAATTAGTAATGAAGCAAATTTATTTTGATCAATTATTTAAACTTAAGTATATCGAGTCAAAAATAGAACATATTCAGGATAATATTGTATCAGCAAGAAGTAACATTTTACACCCCAATATCCTTACAAATGATGAAATCGAAGCATATAAAATAGATTTTTTCAAATTAAAACAAATAAGACTTGGAGTTGCAAAATACAAAGAAAACATGTTAATGTTCGCCATTAAAATTCCAAAAAATTATGTAACTATGCCCCTTAAACTTTTAACTCCAGTTCCTAATACAAATTTTCTAGAAATTGATGCCGAAAAAGAATTCATTATAGAGTATAGAAATAAAACGTACAAATATGAAGAAGACAAAAATCTAAACGAATTAATCGAAAGTAAACATTGTGTAATAAAACAAAATTGTAAACTAATCAAAAATGATCAAACCGAAATTGAATCTTTAGATGACGAAACACTATTCATTAAAAATGTAAACTTAAAGATAAACCAAACATGTGATGATAGAGATATAAAACTCACAGGAAATTATTTAATCAATTTCGTCAATTGCACCTTGTATTTCTTAGATCTAAAATATTCTAATGTAAAACATATACAAAAGCAACGATTTTATTATCCGAATTATAAAGAAAAATTTAATTTTACTGAAACAATAAAGTTTGACAAAATTATCTTAAAAAACTTTGAAAATATCAAAGCAATAGAAGAAATAGAATTTAAGAAAGATGTATCCTATAAAATAAATGTAACTTGCATTGTAACAATACTAATTATGTTTTTAATATTATCATGTTTATGTATACAACAAAAAAGGATACAAATGAACTTTAGTAATAAAATTCAGGAGAAATTTCACTCTTAAGGAGGGAGAAGTTACATATGTGCAAACACCAGCACCATTGCCAGCACCAGGCGATGAATTTGACACGTTTATCCGGTCGATTACAAAAAATAATTAATTATTTCACAATTTCCTGGAAACACCTCAATTCGGTCGGTGTATTCCCAGAAAATATGTGCAATTGCAAAATCGCTGACATTACGTCTGCCGATTAACAACCCAGAAAATTGAATGTAATAAATAGAGGCGAACTACACGAAATGTGTGTAGTATCCCGTGTTAAGTCTTACAATAAGTTTTTTTTTTGATAATAAACGTTCCTAGTTACCAGTGATTTTGTTGTTTTTTTTTATAATCCGCTCAAACCCCGTTTATGTTATTCCTGCGGACATTTTTTAGCACTTTTTCTCTTCGTCAGTTTCATATCTCAACCTTCTATTGCTAAAGTGGCCGGATGCAATCTATCGCGAGTTGTATGGCGCATCTATTCTGGCTAGTAACCTTCTTATATGTAAATAACAAATTTGCTGAGTTAAAGACATGTTTGATGTCCAGCGTCACTACTGCACAATATTCCTTTGTTCCCTATCGTCATCTTTCTCCCTTTATTGCTTCGGCTGCTATGTCTACCACCACTCCAAGTTGTTAATCTGATAATGCTTCCTTTTCTTCTGCCACAGTGAGCAATCTATCCTATGATACGTTCAAGTATTTTGCCCAGTGTGTCCAGTAGACATATTGGGCAATACGAGTATGATGCTGGTTCTCTAGGTAGTTTGTTTCTGGGAAAGCCTGAAAAACACTTTCAGACACTTTTGCATTGTTGTTATAAACATGCCTGATCTCTTTTCAACGACAGGTTTCGCTGCCTTATTTGGGATGCCATCAGGTCTAGGCACTTTGTTAATACCTATGTTCTTGCAAGCGTTAAAAAGTTCGTCGATTGTCTCTGTGGGAATAGGTGCTCTACAATATACCTTAGCACTGTTGGACTTACATAATTGTTGCATAATTGTGGAGACCTAAATCCATTCAGGTGAGTTATTATCATTCTTTACGCCGTGCCCCAAGGATTTATGTTCGCTTCGTCACACAGGCGCTTGATGCATCTTGCTTCTCTTTCTTTTGTAGCCTTTTTTAGGTCCCTTCTTGCCAGTCGGAATGTGTCTAGTCCTTCTTGAAAATCGGCTCTCCTTCTAGAACGCTGCCGGACTTGTAAGGTGTACCTCCTTTAATCTATATTCGTTTAGACATTGCTGCGTCACATGCTGTGTTCATAGTGCGAGTGTGGTGATATGATGAATTCTCCTCTTTTTCGTTGTCAGCTAGCGCGCTGATATCCGCCATTTCGTCGAATTTGTCCTGGTCGAAGAGTTTATGTCTCCATTTTAGGCCAGCTAGCTTAGAGTGTGGAATGGCCTTTTGTTCTTTCATATTAATTACTATCGCCTGGTGGTTTGATTTCAATCAACTTCTGATATTCGGCAGACTGAAGCAATGCCATTTTTATATTTTTAAGATTTGTAGTGGTAGTCCCAAAGGTAGTTTAGCATGCATTTCAAATTATGTAGATTGGCGACATTGCTGAAATATTTAGTCTAACTTCACTGATCCCATTTTGTTGATTTATTCTTTAATCAGAAGGCAGACTTTCTTGTAGAGGTCTACTGTAGCTTTACGCAAGTGAAACACTGTTCCCTTTTTTATTGTACATAGAGGATTCAAAGCAGGATCGTTGCAGTTGTAGGTCAATAAACTGTATTGAATGCCACCTGTTATATGTCATATTTATTATATACATGCTAGCAGATAAAAATAATTGTATATTTTGCTTCCAACCGTTGAATGCATGGAGCAATGAAATCGTTTAGATTTTACGACTGCAAGCCAAGTGTTTCTCCAATTTCGAAAACAAATATTGAAAGCCCATCCAGAAGAAATTGATCATTTAGGTATCCTTGAACAAGAGTACCTACATCGTACGTACTCTGTTGTTGTCTACATGCAACTTAAGCATTAAATTGTATGTTCACTGCATAAATATTTACAATTCTTCAGTTTTATTGAAATCAAATTGTTTTTACCCTGTCGCAAACAGAATGCAGTCAGACTCTTATCTACACCGATGAGGTATACTCAGGCCCACCTGAAATCGAAGGTGGAAGGAAATAAAAAAAAAAGCTAATAATTGTTGGATTTTCAACCAACAACAAGCAATTCCAATTTGTTCTGTACGATATTTTACCTTCTACCTCCTGTTTTTTTTTGTTACCTCTTCGGTCCCGGGCTGACATACACACTCATCTATACGCCAAACAGAATGTGTTTACCCTGCAATTAAAACATCTTTCAATATCCTGTCTGTTGATGGCGGAGTTTGAGAAAAAAAAATTTTTTTTTTTTATGATCCCAACGTTGTGGGCCCCTCTGCCAGTGTCAGTCATATGACACCTTGCGTTCTGACTTTCTGATATTTGTAATTGCTCCAGGCAATTTACTTCGTTTAGTTTCATGTCTCTGCGCCGATAGTGGAACACGTACAAAAGTCTTTAAAAAACAAAAATGAATGAACAAATCACAAAACGGGAAGGGAAATTTTGAAATGAAAAAAACTAAAATTAGAATGTGTAGTGTCTCTTTGGATGCGCCTTTGTAGCATCCATTTGATGAACTTGTTCATTGATTGTGATAAATGACGCCGAGCAAGTGCGCGATGTTAATGGACAGAGGAAGAATAAACGCGCGATTGCGAAATTACGAGTAGCTACAAACAGCACGGATATGTGTACTCATAGTAGCAGAATGTAAAGTGATTTTAATTACCAGTAAATGGTGAAAAATGGCATTTGACGACCGACGGAGAAACTATGTTTTAATTAAATTCCAAAGAAATTTCTTTGGTGTGTTTCCCTTTTTCGTTGAAATGGATGCTTTGATTAATTATTTAACTCAATTAGAATGGGTGTGGATTAAAGAAGTTCTCAAAAGGCGGCAACCTTAATAACAAATACAAAAAAACTTGTCCTTGGTCTTTTGGTATAGGGTACACTACGGTTTTTAAAATAACTTTTCAGTTTCTTTCCTTGAAATGTCCAGATTTTATACTCGTCTATACACGGAAATAACAGACTGACGTAACCTAGTAGGGTTGAACTGTTCAAAGTTTGCATTTTACCATAGACAGTAAAAATATCTATTCATGCTACATAACATACCTCTTCAATGTGTCTGCATTGCTACTGCTGCGACTGTTGGATCGGTTTTCCGAATCGAGGGTATTCCAGATCGATTCCTACGATTTGCTCTCCGTGGTCTTCCCTGGAACGACCCTTTAATTTTACCTCTCTATTAGGACAGCCTCAAACTTATCAATTTGAATTCCTTAGAAGAACGTAGGAATATGACCGACATTCTTTACATTCATCGACTGCTTTCAGGTTCCCACATAATTTACGTTGTTCTCATCTATTCTATCGACTACTGGTCCACCGCACCGCTTATGGCTCCAACGAACTCAAACACCTCTAATTTTAATTTCAATCTAAGCGCTCCTCGTTTCTAACTAGATCCAGCAATCTCTTGGTTCCTAGATAGCTCTTAAGTCTTTTTGTTAGTTTTTCAGTCCTAGTATTTATTAAGTTTGTACAAGGTGGGGCGAAAGTAATGTCATGATGTGAATATGCCATAATTTTTGCAAATGGCGTCAAGTGTCATTGTGCTTTGACGTTTATGTTGTAGATAAATAGAGATAGAAACAAGCAATGAAGCGATACACACCTGAAGAATGGGGAATTATTGTTGCTGCTTATTTGACCAATTTGCGATCTGTTGTTTTAACGCAGCATGAATTTCGTCGTCGTTTTGCTCATCGTCCTGCATCATCTGCGCGAACATTTTTCGCTTAACCTCTGCGGGGAAGAACGGTCGTTGGGTGTATCGCTTTGGGAGTTTATCTTTTCAAAGGTTCTTTCGATAAAATCTATTTTGGAATTTATCTACCGGCATCAATATGTTCAAACAAGTCAGCAAGCAGTTAGCATTCCAAGCTACCAGGAACTTTTCCACCACTTTTCCACTGGGCAACCCCTGTCGCTGCTGTTGCAGCTGAATCCATTTGTTACCCAGCTCAGCTTGTACGATATTGTCGGTACACCATGTGTTGCCGCTGACCTTTCCCACATCGATACAAAGAGTTCGACCCGTGGTTTCAGTGGCCCAGGAGAATTGGCAGCCGCTTTACAAGGAGCCGATGTTGTCGTCATCCCAGCTGGAGTTCACCGCAAACCCGTTATGACTCGTGATGATTTGTTCAACACGAACGCTGGTATTGTAAAGGATCTTGCTGCTGCCGTTGTCCAAAACTGCCCAAAAGCCTATCACCAATCCAGTTAACACTGTTGTACCCATCGCTGCCGAAGTCCTCAAGAAGGCTGGAAAATGCGATCCAAAACGTCTCTTTGGTGTTACCACCTTGGA
The DNA here is from genome assembly GCA_949129095.1 of Volucella bombylans. Classification (NCBI taxonomy): domain Eukaryota; kingdom Metazoa; phylum Arthropoda; class Insecta; order Diptera; family Syrphidae; genus Volucella; species Volucella bombylans. Next base: position 206,399,457 of record OX422141.1, read on the forward strand.
TGTTGTTCGTTCACGCGCATATCGAAGGTCACTCTGGTGTGACAATCATCCCAATCTTGTCCCAGAGCAATCCTAAATACAAGGGCGATATCGATGCTTTGAGTAATTGAATCCAAGATACTGAAGTCGTCAAAGCTAAGGCTGGTGCTGGTTCTGCCACCCTTTCCATGGCTTATGCTGGTGCTCGTTTGACCAATTCATTGTTGAGAGGTCTGAGTGGTGAGAGCAATGTCATTGAATGCGCCTATGTCGAATCCAACGGAAGCACAATTCTTCTCCACACCATTGCTTTTGGGCAAAAATGGCTTGCTTGCCTTGGCTTGCCAAAATTGGACGACTACGAGAAGAAGGTGTTGAAGGAAGCTATTCCTGAACTGTTGAAGAACATCAAGAAGGGTATTAACTTTGTTGGCAAGTAAATGATGTTGTACCGCTACGTTGTTTTGGTGTTCTCTGAAATCGGTGGAAATAAGTAAAATCAAAAAAAAAAAAAGTAACGAGCATCTCGTGCTGAGCCCACTAGACATCTCTAGCATGAAGTGGCCGTCGCCGTATTTCTCGTTCTAGAATATCACTGTTGTGGCCAAGAACGCCCGAGAGAGTCCACAAACAAGACAACGATGCACACAATTTGGCATCAGCAGGCATTCACTGCGCCGAATTTTGGTAAAAGACCTGAAGATGTTCTCTTATAAAGTGCAAACCATTCACCAATTGCTGCCTGCTGACCGGCAAGTGAGGTTAATTTACTCCCATGCTCTGTTAAACCTGGTGCAAGACGAGGATGGTTTCGTATCTAAATCATAATGCGCGACCACTTAAGTGGTTATATGAATAAACAAAATTTGTATTTTTGGGCACGGTGATCCACAGTGGCCCATATTTTTTTGAGGACCCCGACGACACCACCGAAACCGTAATTGGTGGGCGCTACAAACAGATGCTAAACGAGTTTTTTTTATGCCGAAATTTGCAGAATTGGGTCTCGACCATTGTGGATTCCATCAGGACGGAGCAAACGCTTACACAGCTCGTTCAACGATGGAGATTTTGAATCACAAAGTTCCAGGCCGTGTGATCCCTCGATCCCCAGATCTGACGGCGCCAATAAACCACACACCTTGTAAGTCTTGAAAGCCAATATTGAAGTAAAAACCAATTTGCAGCCAGAAGTTTTACGAGCAACAATTCAAAATGCCGTAAAGCATAAACGAGCATAAACGTGCATCGACTCAGGAGGTGGTCATTTGACCGATATCATTTTTTCAAATTTATGTCATCAATTTTACATCTTCAAGTGAACTTTTCGTGAAAACAGAGCCAAATTTTTTCCATTTCTAACAAAATGGCAGCCAATTCACATTTTGAGATTACTTTTTCCCCGCCTACAAGCTGACGCCCCCACCAAAAGTTAAAAATAAATTTGTGGACCTCAGTATGCCTCTACGGGCAGGACTGTATTGAATAACGGCCAAGAATTATTTAATGATTTTGAATTTAAGTATCTTTGCTTTCAATCTATTCGGGCCTTCCTTGCATCCGCAATGAATTGATCTTTAAATCGGAGTTTGAATCTACCGTGTCGTTTTGAACTTGCGAGCTGCCATCCGCCGATCTACTCTATTGGAAAATTGTTGTCCGTTCTGTGGATGTGGCCAAGATTATTCGTCGTATTTTAGCTTTCTGGTAGAAGAATTTCTATCGCAGAAGAATTAAAAATTAGGTGCGCTTTCCTGCGGATCAAGATTTTGTCTTTTGGAATAGAAGTGTGACGTACTCGTATGTTGTATTGGAACTATTTCCTACCCCACTAACTCTTTGCGTCGTATATTCAAATTCCATAAACACTTTGTTAGCAGTGAGCCTTGATATCGATGTCGCTGCATATCTCCTCAGTCGAAGGGATTTACGGAAGATACTCTGTTTCGTGTTAAGGCTCGCCCTAAACATTGTCTGCTTAAAAAATAGATTGGAAAAATCACATGGCAGCAGATCTCGAAGTTTGAATCTGATGTTTCCAAATTTTATAGAATACCAGGAGCTTTCCAACGTAACTCTGTATGTCGCAGTCAGTTTTTATGCGACTCCAAATTCGTTCATTGTCTTGTGGAGAAACATTTCTAAGCAATATTTAGCAAGCATGTATTCGGTATTTGTTGCAGGATGTGGGATTTCCTTTGTTCTGGATGAGACATCTGAACCTGATAATCCAATCATCTGACATTCTCTTAGGATCGTCTACCCCTGTTGGGTTGTTCTTCAGTTTTCAATGAGTTGTGACATCATTAACTTCACCCTACTAACGTTTGCATTCAAATGTGTCCAGGAATTTCCTTGAATTCATCTGCAATTACATTAGTGACGGTGACAAGGTTTGGATCGCTATTCCTCTTTCATTTTAAAGCTCTCAGCTACTTTCTTAGCCTTTTTGTGAGCACGCAATAATTATTCAGTGCTGGGAAACTGTGTATGTCGCCAATACATGCCTTTCGAATTGGGGCACCCTATAGTACATCCACTGATATCCGCAACATTTTCTATTCTGTTGCTATCATTTTTTTCGTATATCTCGAACATCATGCAACATTCCTATGCGCATTTTAGAGTTGCAAAACTGCTTTTAGACGGGAAGTCGGGTATACTTTTATTTTACCAAAAATGTAAGGATATGTAATTGTTACGTTTTTTCGTGTCACCTTTGCCTTTATAGAGTGGAGCCTTCCTACCTTCCTCTGGTTAGGCATTCTCTCTCACCCAATTGTTTCATTGAATGACATCATGATTATTGTTCTTTAGTACGCAGCTCGACATTGAATAGTCCCCGAATAGACGCTTCTAAAGGGCGATTCTTTTAGAGGATTTAATTTTATCGGGTAATTTTTGTTTTTATTATTTCTTTCAAATGTTGGCCGTAACTGCGGCTATCATGGTCCATTCTGAAGTTCCAATTTTCTATGATGCGTTCGAGCATTACTGCTCGAAGTAATGTTGGTCTCCAATTTCTCAATCGTAGTTTTCTTATGCATGTAGAGATTGGACATTACGTAGCCCCATATGAAAAAGTCTAGCGGTGTGATGTCACTTGATCTAGGCGGCCAATTCACTGGTCCAAGGAATGTAATTAACTGCTCACCGAATTGTTCTCGCAATAAAAGCATGCTTTCTGTGTGGTAAGTGGCACCATCTTGCTGGAAGCACATATCGTCAATACCACGGACTTCAAGTTCAGCTCTTAAACCTCTTCGGGTTGTTCCGCACCCCAAATATTGCTATTTTGCCTATTGACGAAGCCATGAAGCCAGAGAATGGGCCACATCGGCGGAAAAAATTTGTGTCGAAAACAGGGGATCTTCTAGGAGTTTTTCAAGAGCCCAACGACTGAAATGTTGACGATTCGGAAGTTCGGGCGGCTTTACACTCTTCTACCGCCGCTATATTTTTTTCACTATGTGCAAGATGTGGTCTATTTGGTTGTGGGAATTGTGCATTCAGTAGGCTGATTACTTCGACCTACTTCGTGCTCTATGCGCACGCAACACACTCCAAGTAGAACTCTGATATTCGTTATACAATTGAATAATTTGTAGACGCTGTGCTATACTAAGTCTTTCCACGATGAAATGTCAAACAATACCATATCAGTGGGATACGACGCATACGTGATGTTATGAAATACACATTGGAAAAAGTATCTCTAAGAGAATCACTCCTTGTTATAGTATTTGATTAAAATACTTTAAATAAGTGCAATAGATAGTTTTTTAGTTCATGCGTATCCGTGGATTTTTCAATTACTGAATGTCACATGGGGTAAAATGAATCTTTCTGTGGATCTATTTGTCACAAGCATTCCGAAGATCTTCCAAGCAGTTAGAAAATTGCTTGTTGAGATCCTCTAACCGTTAGTGGGTAATGGGACGTCTAAAACGTCCTCGCACCATTGTGTTCGGAGCTACACAATGTGCTTGAGCTATTCCACTCTTTTGAATTCATTCTCCATGTCTTCCTAACACAAGCCAGTCGCCTACCTGATTAGGGAAAAAGATCCCTAAGATGCTACTCGTACTAAGACATCCTTTTATGAAGGTTTGCAACATTCTTGTGTATGGTACACCCATAGAGTAGCACTGTTTATTTATTTGATCGGAACTATTTAAGGTTTTTGTGCTAAAAATATTGCTTCTTCAAATTTAATATGGCATATCGAAAGCAGCTCTTACATTGCGTGGCCACCAACATCCATTTTGGTATCACTACCTTATGATTCCCTCGCGTGAGCTGAATTTTTTATTGATGAGCCATCTTTTGAGGTTTGGGAGGAGATAATAGTCGGGCGAATACGGTGGATGCGACAGCAATTGGAGCCGTAAGTCATTGATTTTAGCCGTGGTTGCGATGCTCTTGTGCGCCGGCGCATTGTCTTGCAAAAACAAAATTTTTTTTCGCTTCATGTGAGGCCGTTTTGCAGAAATTTCGACCTTCAATCGCTACAATAATGCACAGTAATACTCGCTGTTGATGGTTCTTGCTTTTTCGAGGTGGTACACGAAGAGTATGCCATGACAATCCCAGAAAACCGACGCCATAACCTTTCCGACCCATCGAGCCTCCCTCGGGCGCTTCGGAGCACTCGTGCCGGACATTGCCGGGCACTCATTCTGTTCTCTGGTGTGTAATAGTGGATCAACATTTACCAATCGACGCCAAAAGTCCTCCCGATTCCGCATCAGCAAGTCCAAACACTTTCGAAGTGCTCTCGTGTTTTTGGTCAAGAGTGAGCATGCGCGGGACCCAGCGGCAGGATAACTTTTTCATATGTAGAATATTGCCCAAAGTATGGCTTGTGTACTACAGTAATAATCTTTGTGGTATCTGCTAGCTCGCGCACCTTCACTTTCCGGTCAGCCAACACCATTTCATGTATTTTTTTGACATTGTCCTCTGTAACCGCATCGGAGGGCCTGCCGCTGCAGACTTGATCGGTAGTGGAATTGCGGCCACCACGAAACTCTCGAAACTAATATTTGACGGTGTAATCTGACGGAGCATTAACCCCATAGTATTTGTGCAACTTTTCTTTTGTTTCCTTCGCCGTTTTGTCTCTCAGAAAATTATGTTTTATGAGAGAACAAAAATCGTCTTTGTCCATACTCAACATGATGCCAAACACGTCAACAACAATCAGCTGTCAAAACAAAACTAAAGACAGTATTGCACTGAAATTTGGCATGTCCGCCTAAATATAAACGGACTTCAAGGCACCATAGCTTTTTTTGCAGTAGCAGCGCATTCTGGAGGTCAATGAGGTTACTTTTCACCCCACCTAGTATACTTTCTACATATAAAGGGTGTTTTTTTTAGAGGAAGAAAATTCAATATGAAATAAAACACTTGAAGCTAATGTTAATGTCTATGATATTAGCTTTATTTAATAGATAATTCTATGCCATTAGTGTTTAAATATGATACCGGACATATGCGCGCTACGGCTAGCTCCAATGAAGTGCAATCTTGAAGTCCAATTTTCGACAACTTTATCGAGCAACTGAGGCCGTACTCGTATTTCAGCAATAGCACGGCGAATGTTGACTTCCAAATCGTCCAACTTCTCCGGTTTGTCGACATAGACTAGTGATTTCACATACTCCCAAAGAAAGTAATCTAAAGGTGTGAGATCACAGGATCGTGGAGGCCAGTTCACAGGTCCATTACGTGAAATTATGCGTTCAACAAATGTTTTCAACAATAAATTGATGGTGTCGCGCGCCGTGTGGCTTGTTGCAGCATTTTGTTGAAAGCAAAACTCTGTCACCTCAATGCCATTTAACTGAGGAACGAAGAAGTCAGAAATCATGTTTCTATAGCGCTCTCCATTGACGGTAACATTTTGCGCTCCACAACGGCAATAACTTCTTCTATTCGCACTGTTTGTCGTCTTTGGGGATCCGTATTATCCACTGGAGTGTACATGGTGCGAACTTGCTCAGATGGGCGATTTTGTCGACCGTAAAATGAACGTAGCGAAACGAACTATGGTTCTCAAAATAAGTTTGTACAACTTGCACGCGTTGTTCTGGCGTAAAATGGCAAAATGTATTAACCACAAATCAAAATTCAATTCAAATTTTCAATCTGTAGAAACAATGTTGCCAAACCTCTAAAAAAAAACATTTATAAATATAAAGCTGCTTACTTTCTCGACTTGCTGCTTGGCAATGTTGAGTTGGCCGGCGATGGTGTTATTCTAAAAAATGGAAGTACTTCAGACCCTTGTTTTAGCCGTATTTGTATAGAGCCCTACTTTGTTCACATTTGACTCCAAGTTGACGGACATGTACAGGCTCAGTATCCTATATGAGCGCAGGCAAATGCCATCAGTGTAGTCAAGATGCCTCAGATTCCTGACGAAGGTGTTTGCATAGTATAAGTAATAGGAATAGCATTGGCGAAAGAAAGCAACCTTATTGTACTCCGTTGTGAACTTAAAATTTCTCCGACACCTTATCGTTGTGTCAGACATCTTACATTTACTCTCCTGCGCAAGGCTCGCCATAGAGTATTTAATTGGGACTAGCAGTTGTAGTCGCAACAGAAGTTTTGCCATCATTAATTTGTAAGGCGAACGAACCTCATTTATCTTTGCGACACCATTTTTTGTCTACGACAAGGAGAATACCTTTTAAAATAGGATATAGACGTGGTAGAGGCTTTTTTAGTTGACTTTTTACTTCTTTTAAACTGCGAGACATAGCTATCATACGATATGTCTTCCTTGTTAGCTTCCCTTGAGCTCTATGTATCGCTTAGATTTTATCACTTAAGTTGCACGGTAGGTCGGAGAGATTAGTGCAAGATACCACTTAACGCCCATAAATTCCTCACATGAATTGTTGCATATTTCATTCCAAATGACATACAATAGAAAACTAATTTTAATCTCTCCGTGGTAACAAACTACTGCTGCTGTATCCGTACTGTATCAGAAGTCACTAAATTTCTTCTCGTATCTACAATAAAATACTTCATATTACACTCGAAACTCCGACATCCAAAGCCATGCTGCTTGAGAGTCACTTAAGGAGCGTCAAATGTGAGCTGTTTTTATTAGCCCCATTCTATAACGCACTTGCGTCCTGCTATGCGTGTGAGTGTCTAAACAAATTCAATATTCTGTAGTTGTTTCCAGATTTCGTTCCCCCATACTCTAAGTATGTACTCGTAAGTCGTAAGTAGCCCAAAAAACGCCTCCTTTTCTTTTAGGAATAAGAAAAACAAAATCTCTAGATGAGTTGTTGAATCTCAACTTTTTAGTGCCAGAGCCTTAGCAACTTTCATACAATTCGACAATACATAGTGTAAAATGTCATCGATAGAAAGTCACGTGCTCTGCCACCTCCTTTTTTCCCTAATGTAGGTTTGTCCGTATATGTAACGTGCTGATACAAATGTATATGGCTGTACGTATAGATACATTGCGCACTATTAACTTCTTGTATTTCTTAAGATTTCAGCGACAAAACACGAAGTGAAATCATGTACTCTCGCAGCCGCACTTTGGTGGTGTTAATAATAAGTAGGATTTAGGATGTGTCTCGGTTTCTTGTTTACTTTGGTGTTCCCCTGTATCCCATTGTGTGTGAAAGGAGGTTATTTTTTAACATTTTTTTTTCTGTTTTTTTGTTTTGTGTGTGTGTTGTGTTTTATTTCTTTTGAACTCGTGATGTGAAATGAACACCCCGCGGTGTAGGAAAGTCAATGTGGTTGTATCTGGCGAACGCAAATTACACAAATAAACGTCAGAGAATTAACTAATGGATTCGAATTTGATACCGTAATAAGGAAATTGTGGATATATGTACACATGTATATATGTATGTACATACTATGTATGTATGGATCTGGTTAGTTGGAAGGTGATAAAAGTGAAATGAGAATGGTTCGAGGAGCACTAAATCTAAATGTGTGCTTGAGTGTGTGTACACGGGAGACGTGGGAGTGACTAATTATTGCCGTGTTCCATGCGAACCTGGGTCAGGTCAGAGAGTTTATTTTACAGCTAATTAATGCTACAATATTAAGGTGAATTTCACAAATGTTGATTTTAATAGATGCATTAATTATTTTAATTTAAACCCGGACAATCGTACGATAATGATGAAGAATGTTCATATGGCAGAATTATGAACATTTTTATGATTTGGTTTGGCTGAGTAAAGAAATTTTCCAAGTGACATCACTTTAGCTTTGTCATCCAAAATACGAGTAGCATAAATAATCGGTGGCGCTGGGAATAAATTAATTGTTTCCGCCTGCGCACAAAAATCGCAGAGAGGGCTTAATTTGATGGCATGACAGACAGAAGTTGCCATGATTAAGTGTCATAAGCATAACATTTTTTATGTATAATTTCTTTCTTTCTGTACAAGTATGACTGTATGCTAGAAAGAACTTTGTTGGCATATGTTTTGATTGGTGACTTTTGGACATTGGATAACTTTGTTATTACTAACGAAGTTCAAAAATCAAATCTGTGTTCTATTGAAGGAAGTCCGGCTTCAGTTAAGATATTTTTTATTGGGGTTGTTCTAAAAGCTCTTAGACTTGTTCTAACGGCCGCGTGATATGGTGTTTGAATCATATTTAGGGTTGATTTTGGACATTTTCCATATACACTGGACGTCCAGTATAACGAAAGATATAATGTTTAACCAATTCGTTATATCGAAAGATTCGTTATATCGAAACCATTCTTTTCGACCCCTAATAAACATGTTGTTTACGGTTGAAGTTGAAAAAGTTTTTATTAATATTATGTTTTGAAAATTACATGAATTAATTCAATTTTGAGTTGAAAAAAAGCTATTTATTTGGGTTTGTCTCAAATTCTTTTTTTGGTCATAACGCCTATGGACAGCTTCCTCCTGCAACTGTCGAAGAGTTAAGATCTTGGAGCAATCTTGTTGGTTTTCTTCCGCCCATTTTATACATATTTGGAAGCTATCAATTGCTTGTTGGTGATTTATCATTTGAACAGATCTATCAGCATCTATGTCTTCACCTACAGCTTCATTTTCATTGATGCTAATTATTGTCGTGTCCTCAACATCTGGAACTGTTGGGCCTTCTCCCTCTTCGGCTCTATTCCACTCATCCAGGTCATCAGCAGTAAAAGATGACTATAAAAACAACCTAAATAAGCGAATTTTTGTTAAAAAAGTCTATAAAAACTACCTCCGGAAAAATTTCATTTATAAACCTGACTGTTTGAGATGTAGAAACCATTTCTTCGTTTCTCAGAAGAGCAGCCAACGGGATGTCATCTTCTTCTTCAAATTCTGGTGTTTTTTCAGTTAAGATTTTTCGCCAACACTTTTGGAGAGAAACCGGTGACAACTTTTTCCATGACAGTGCGATAAGTGATACAGCTTCGAATAAACTGATGTCCTTCAGTGATTGTATAACATCTGTAACACTCGAGCTAGCAATCTTAGCCAGCAAACTATTCCTGTAAAATAATTTGGCCAGACGGATTGCATTCTGATCCATTGGTTGAATCAGGGCTGTCACATTTGGTGGCATGAAAAGAACCCAAATTCGGCCATCCCTTGTTTGCTTTATCAAATCTTGTGCTGGAGGATGGCTTGGTGCATTGTCCAGCAAAAGAAGAGCTCTTATTGGTAAGTTCATTGAATCCAGAAAGTTCTCAACCTCTGGAACAAAATGCATAAAAAACCACTCCTTAAAAAGCGAGGTCGTCATCCAAGCGGTTTTAGTATGCCCATAATTGACTGGCAACGGTTTGTTTTTAAACGAGCGCGGGTTCCTTGATTTGCCAATAATAAATGGCTTAATTTTTTTTGAGCCCGATGCATTGGAACATGCTAAAAATGTTATTCGTTCCTTTGAAATTTTCCTTCCTGGAGCTGTATCTTCTTTGGAGTGGACGTAGGTGGAATTCGGCAGCATTGTTCAGTAGAGCGCTGTTTCGTCAGCATTAAAAACCGCATTCAAAGAAAGTTGATGTCGGTCAATTATTTCTGCCAAATGCTTTTTAAAGGGTTCCACAAGGTCAGCTTGTGAGGATAACTTTTCCCCCGTAGTCTTAAGCAAACGAACTCCAAATCTCTTTTTGAATTTAGTAAGCCATCCATCACTTGCAAAAAAATTTTCGTTCGAATATTTTTTGTGAATGACTTGAGCCTTAGCCTTGAGTATGGAGCCACTTATAGGAATATGATTTTCACGCTGCTGGAGAAACCATTCGAAAAGTTTTTTTTCCATTCTTGGATATTCACCCTGTCTTAGTGACCGCTTTTCAGAATTTCCACTTTTGGTTTCATTGAGACTTCTTAAAAGCACACTTTTTTGGGTTCTTATGGTACAGATGCTAGACTTCGGAATTTTATATTTCTCAGATATTATTTTAAGGGAAACGCCAGCACTGCATTGATCAATGATTTTTAATTTTTCTCTAATAGAGAGACGCTTCATTTTGTACAATAAACTCTATTTTTAAGGGAAACACTAACTTCGCACTCGCACTGCATCTACACAAAAACTAAACAATTGCGAAAAATTTTTAAGTCGTAAAAGCCAAAAACCCCCAACTTATCGCATGTACCGTTATGTTGAACCAACAACTCCAGACGCAGATGTTTTATGTTTTAAGTTGTTTCTTTTCCTCGCAACCGACTAGCATTCGTAATATAGAGTAGTAAAATTTTTCATCATTCGTTATTTAGAGATGTCAATGGAATTCAAATGGTGATTCGATATACTGGACGTTCGTAATATCGGCATTCGTTATACTGGACGTCCAGTGTATACTTAATCCGAAGTCTATCTTTGTACGAAAAGTTGATCTTCTGATATTGATTAGAGAATTAACGTTACAAAAACTATTTTTTTACGATAAATACTTAATGATATTGAGTCTGGTAGCTAGCCTACTTCTAAGGTACATACAGTGAGACTTAAAATTAAACTTACTATCAAAAATAATACCTAGTATGCTGAGGGCATTTACATTAATTATATTATCAAAAATAGAGTCGAGTTTCAGTATTTTATTGCAGCTTTTTACTTTTTTCATTAGATATCTTAGACCCAGAGCGTTTGCCCCAATCAGTGATATCTGAAAGGATGCTTGAAAAAATATCTGCTACCTCTTTAAGGTCTTTAATTTTTGAAAATATATATAGATCATCCGCATACAAGGAATGTTCGATCTTATTGTATTTAGTTAAAATATTATTTAAATCGTCCAATCCTATTACAAACAGAATTGACGACAGTGGAGATCCTTGTGGTGTTCCGTTGCTGATTTTTTTGACGGTAGAGTAGGTGCAATTTAATTTGATACGGAATTGTCTATTAGATAGAAAGGCTTTGATGTAATTGTACATATTTGGGCCTATTTTCCACTGGCTCATTCCGTCAAATGCTTTTTCGAAATCGATTGACAAAACTGAAATATGATTTTTAGCTGACAAGGCGGATGATATACAGTGATCGATATGAAGGAGCGAGTGCATTGTTGAATGCCCGGGTCTGAATGCCAGCTGATTTGTTTTCAACAGGTTTCTTTTTTCTAGAAGCCATAGTAACCTTTTGGAGATAATTTTTTCAAGAAGTTTTCCAATACATGGGAGTAGGGATATAGGACGATATGCGTTAACCTGGGTGTGATTTTTGTTTGGTTTGGGTATAGGGACCACACTGGCCGTTTTCCAGGTTTGTGGGATAATACCATTGAGGAAGATATGGTTGTAGAGAGCAGGAAGTCGGTTTTTAAAATCTGGTGGTGAATTTTTGAGCATTGTATAACAAACTCGATCAAATCCTGGTGTCTTACCTTTGACAGATTTGAGGCAAGTTTCGAACTCATTTTCATTACGAGTAATTTGAAGGTCTAAATAACGAGCTGATGTATCTATTTTGTGAAAGTCGGGTTTTAAGTTAAGTACAGAATTCTTTTACTGAAGGAAATCTGGTAAAAAATTAAGGTCGTTGGAGTAATTTGACCAAGTGTTAGCGAAGAATTCGGCAATTTCGGAAGGGCAGGATAGGGTATCTGTGTTAGATTTTATAATTTTGATAGCTCGCGGGACGTAATTTCCTGTTAGCAATTTGACATCTGTCCAAAGTTTCTTGGAGTTAGTGTTAGGATTAATGTTTGCGGTAAACTTTGCAAATTAGTCAGACTTAGCAACTCTCACCATCTTTCTAAAGACCGCATTGGCTTTTCGGTAGCATACTAAATTTTTATCGTTTGGTTGTTTTCTAAATACCTTCCAGGCATCTTGTTTGTTAAGACGAAACTGTGCCGGTTCTCTGCTGTTGTTGTGGGATTGAGGAATTGTCAGATTGACTGCATTTCTAATAGACTTAATTAAGGTGGCAGCTTCTCTATTTATATTTAGGCAGGGTTCTCTTTGTGCTAGAAAAACTGAGATTTCAGCCTGAAATGCAGACCAATTAGCTCTATCTATTTGGTATTTCGGGGGCATTCTGGTTCGCGGATGGTGTGTCCCCATTGGGATCGAGATCGAGAAATTGGAAAGTGATCACTGCCATGCAAGTCATCTAGAACCTTCCATTTTACGTGTGCGTATAGAACTCTTAAATACCCTTCCACGATTTCCAATGCAGTAGTGCTTGCAAAAGAAATTGACATCCCCCCCGGAACAAAAACTCTACATAAAGTTCTCCACCCACCCTGGACTCTACGCCGAGATTCCATCAACACTTTTATTTCCACATTTTCGAAAACAACTACCAGCAATGAAGAATTTAAACAGTTGTTTCTCGAAATCAAAGATGCACAAAAGAAGCTAAACTGGAGCTTCATTTTTACAGATGGCTCAAAATCTAAATTTGGAACAGGTTTTGCAGTGGTCGATGAAGTGGGCAAAATACTTACCAAAGGACTTCTTCTAGAGTTCTCATCCGTTCTGTCAGCAGAAGCAATTGGAATTTTAAAAGCAATTGACCTAGCTAAAAAGAATAAAATCATTATTTGCACTGACAGTCAACGAAGAAGCAGATAAAGAAGCAAAGACCGCAATACCTGAACCACTAACAACTTTTTATGTTCAGAATTATAAGGACATTAGAAGGAAAACCATAAAATTCTGGGAAGACAAAAGGCTAAAATGCTGGAAGGAATATTCTCATCATTACACGGAAGTAAATGAGGAGGGCACAAAATCATTTTACCCAACAAACATCTCTCATAAAAAAATCAAAATATTTGCTCGACTCCGATTAGGGCACACCAACCTTACCCACAGCCACCTCATAACCAAAGATCCACCTCCATATTGCAATCTTTGCAATAATAACGAAACAATATCGATAAGGCACATCATTTACGAATGCTCTAAGATTAAAGAAGTATCAAAGATCACTTAAAGATCCTTCAGAAAAAAATATAAACTTTATATTTAAACTTTTTTCCGACACAAAAATCATCAACTTTATTTAAAACTTTACTTAGTTTGTACTTTTATGATTATTAAACAAGCAACAGTGCCACTTTTCTTATTATTATATATAATTACTCGTACAAATACTGATTATAATGTTTAGTACTAATTAATTCATGTAAAACATCTTAGAAGTTCCAACTTAATCGTTCTCTCTTTAATAGATAACCATTTAAACATAAGCAAGCCGAAAGTCATGGTAGCTAGTGCTTTCTTTCTGTCATATTGAAGTTGTAATTTATCTTTACATATCAATAAAGTATATAATAATAATAATAATGACTGTATGCACAAAAGAGTGGATTTTATTTTACAAAAACCTGTCGAAACACAGCACAGTTCTGCGGACTTGTTTTCAACTTTTAGTTTCAAATTTCATTCATATTCTGCGATTTCTTTTCAACATACTCGTACAGAAAAAAAAACAAATATCTGTCAATAAAAATAATATGTCTACACATACCGACATACATGCATCCATATGCATGAAACAGGTGGTCCAAATACAAGTTTCTTTTTGAATCATATGGATGCTATTTTGACACTGACGGCTCCTTCCCGTTCGAAACCTTGACTGTCAGTCAGTATAACACCTCGGCATAACGAAATTAATCGCTTTACACTTGAACAAAGTTGGGTATATTGCAAACTTATTTCAAAAGTGAGTGTTGTGTTGCCCAAACAGTGTGTTTATTGAAAGTAAGTGTTGAAGCACCCACCTCTGCTGTACGAAAGTTTGTACAAAAAATTCGTGAGACTGTTTTGCTTGCGTACAACAGTCAGGGTCGCCGTCGTCGTATGGTACGTACGAGACAATGTTGCTGCTGTGGACGAGAGTGTTTGCCTCTATCTAGGAACATCAACTCGCCATCGCACCAGCTTTATGAGAATTTTTCACAAATATCTCGAATTGTTCTCTAACAAAGTCTAATTGACTCAGAAATTGTATTCAAAGGACCATCCACTGCTCGGTTTGTGCAAAAACAGTTAAAATTTGACCGAAAAATAATTTTTTGCTGACTATCCGCGGCTATGTTAACAAACAAAATTGCCGAATCTGGAGATTGGAAAACCCGCACGTGATTATCGAGAAGTCAATGCATCCGCAGAGAGTGACATAGTGTCTGATTTTTAACATAAACCACTTGTCATGGAGACTTATTTTTACGGGATGACCATACTTCCAAGGGAGCAAGAATACGCCTTGTCATCGCCTGTGCCTTCCTGAGTACCAATTCAGAACTATGTTAGAATCACAGTTCCACCCTTGGTATTAGTCGAGACTGCTCTAAAACCTCTTGCTGATCTTAGGCTCACAGCACCGAGTACTTATTTGTAATTCTACATTGGGCCAAACAAAGAAAGACCCTCCCGCGACTTTAGGTTTAAACCACAGCCACCATGAAGCTCCCACAAGAAGGCCTACCTCTTCAAGTCAGACCCGGACTGCGATCCGGGGGGCTCCTGACTCCCATGGTACCGTGAATTAAGTCCTGGTAGGGACTGTCGGTGGTCCAGCTGCCAACAAGACCTATGACCGGTAACTTGTGACTGATCACATCGTAGCAACCTTCGGTAGCGTCATATGAAGATGTTTATGATAAGACCAGTACTATGCTCTGCCCCCGTTTATTATTAGACAACGTCATTGATGGGCGAACCCTTGATAATTGGGCGATGGCCCCCGCAGAGAGTGACAGTTTGGTGTGGATTTTGGAGCGTTGGCATCATTGTCTGCGATCAGCGGTGAGCGCTACCGGGTCATGATTACCGAATTTGTGTGGGCTGAAATTGAAGACATGCATTTGGACGATCTTCGATTTCAGCACGGTGCGTGGGGCGCCATGGCACACAGCACATCAAACAGACTTTTTTTTGTGGGGTGATCGTTAAAGATCAATGTTATGCGAACAATTTCTGGATTCAAGTTCTTAAAGCGAATATCGTCCGAGCCATTTGTGAGTTAGAGTAAGAAGCAGCCAAAAATGTCTTGGAAAATTGGATGCACGGGATGAGCTACTGCGAAGTCAGCCACATAATTGAAATCGTATTCCATAACTAATGGGGATGTTCAGTCTTCAGTCAGTGATGGGGAAAATAATTGAACACAAATTAATCTTAGCAAAAGAATTACTTCACAGTATCAGTGTTTTATACAATATTTCTTTAATACTTCCTCATTGTTGCTTCAAATACATGAAATGGTGTTGGCTGACCGGAAAGTGAAGGTGCGCGAGCTAGCAGATACCACAAAGATTAGTACTGATATTTTGGGCAATATTCTGCATACGAAAAAGTTATTCTGCCGCTGGGTGCCGCGCATGCTCACTCCTGACCAAAAACACGAACGCGAGAGCACTTCGGAAGAGTGTTTGGACTTGCTGATGCGGAATCGGGCGGACTTTTGACGTCGATTGGTAACTGTTGATGAAACTTGGATCCACTATTACACACCAGAGAACAGAATGAGTGCCCGGCAATGGACTGAAGCCAGCACGAGTGCTCCGAAGTGACCGAGGGAGGCTCGATGGGTCGGAAAGGTTTTGTCGTCGGTTTCGTGGACTCCTCGAAAAAGGAAAAAACCATCAACAGCAAGTATTACTGTGCATTATTGGAGCGATTGAAGGCCGAAATCGCTGCAAAACGGCCTCACATGAAGCGAAAACAAATTTTGTTTTTGCAAAACATTGCGCCGGCGCACAAGAGCATCGCAACCACGATTAAAATCAATGACTTACGGCTCCAATTGCTGTCGCATCCACCGTATTCGTCCGGACTATTATCTCTTCCCAAACCTCAAAAGATGGCTCATCAATAAAAAATTCAGCTCACGCGAGGAAAACATCGACGCCACGGAGACCTTCCGGAAAATTACTTTTCGGACGGCATCAAGAAGTTGGAAAATCGCTGGAATAAGTTTATCAAGCTAAAAGGGGATTATATTGAATAAAATAAAAAAAACATTTAAAAAATTTTTTTTTTTCATTCCCAACGAGGTTACTTTTCACCCCACCTAGTACATTACAGATACATAGTCGATACAGATACGGTACACGGAGTGACAGAGCACAAAGTGCCTACATATGTATTAACTACCCAGTTTAGTATTTCAATTTCTAGTCTGTTTTTTTGCTGTTTTTGTCTTTAGTTTTTCTTTGCCTGGAAGTCTATCTGTGAGCAATATTATTTTTAGTATATACGAGTATGTATGTACATTTATTGACAATGAGTCAATGCATCTATATGGGGTGGCCTTTTTTTGAAAGCGAGACATTTTGCGTTCTTTGGGGACAGCGGGACACAAAGTTCGAAAGCGGACTGTCCCGCCGAACGCGGGACGTATGGTCACCTTAGGCATGCATCTTCTCTTTTGACCGTAATTGTGGTTTAGTGTTGAGCCTGCCGTTTCCGATTTTTGCCTAACAGTTTGTATCGGGTTAAGATCGGCGACTGTGATCGTCATCTTTTTCATCAATTTCATAATTGAAACTATGAAACAACGACTTTATTTCGTTGCAACCATTCTTCAGTCAATGTTGAGGAGTATTTGGCGAATTTGTCCCATTTTATCGGCATATCCTCGTCAGCAAATGGTTGCATGACCGTGGTTAAGATCTGTACGTGGTAGGGAGCACAGATTTGATCCCTTATGCAAAAAATTTGTCCAACCGCAGATGCTGACGAGCACCCCAAAATGCACCGTATTTTGCGGTCTGTTTCATATATTTTGAATCGAATTGTGAGTTATTTGATCAACTGACGTACATTTTGCACGGTGGAGGTGTTTGTTTGCGAAAATTAGTTTTTAGTATATGTTACATGTTGTTTTTGTTTTTTTTTGCTCAAGTACATAACTTCTCTAGAGCTATTTCAGGAGGTCCTGCTTTCATTAACCCATTCTAATTGCACGACGTCTGACAGGAACCTTTCAACAATATTTGCGTTCTTGAGGATGAAAGCAGCTTACTCTTGTCGTACTAGTAGCTTGTCAACTTGAGGTGTTGTTTCCGTTTTTTGCCTCTGATTTATACCTTAGGACTAAAACCGAGAGATTGGAAATCTTTGTTTTGAACACTTTGTGGTTTGATCTACTACATTCATTGTTCTGCCGTTTTTTAAAAGTTTTTTATCAACCCGCGCTCACAATTGGTGCAATAAACTCCTAAGAACAATGAAACATGAGATGAACCAACATACGACTATTTCTAGCAAAACAAACAGCGGCATTACTTCAGAATCACCTATGTATGTGGAATTCTTTGTTTCTATTATATTTCGACCGCTGTATGCATGTACATATATTTATTTCTTTTTACTTTTATAATTAGCGCGCGGTTAAAGGGTTATTAGTACTCTTAAAATGTTTACGAGCGGTAGGTACACTCGTTTATACCTTGTATATTGGTGATATAACGTCTGTTAATTAAAATTGCCCAAGGCTCTCTCTTGAAATGTGAAACAATACAGGTATCTTGAAGTGATTATAACTTGTAATCTCAATATGGAACCTCACTTGAAAGACAGCCTAATGAAAACCAAAAAGAGCCATAGGCGCAACCTGGAAGAGAAGTTTAACCATTGCGTGAAGTACAAAGTTTTTCATGTGGTGGCGAAATCAATAATCAAACATATGCGGATGCAACGAGCAAGAAACTTCAGTTTACCCAATACAATGCCCAATTATATGACAAACATAGAAACAGGATAATCACCACTATTCATCAACACCTTGAAACTGCATGCGGACTACCTCATTAAAGTTCTAGAGATGCCTGATGACAGACTTCCAAGAATCATTGTAATGAAGACAATTGCATGGAGAACTCTGTGGTATAAAAAATTAGAGGAGTTTGCAACGCATTGCGGAATAGAATGTGTTCTATAATCTCATTGCAAAAGTCGACGAGCAGTTCAGAGAAGATTGGCTAAATATGGCTACATCATCAGTACACAGATCTATATACAGCATTTTAAAGAATAATTCGTAATCGGTAATCATCCTGACTTACCAATCTAGTGTAGCCCTTGTAACCTGTCAGAGAGGGAAGATGTTATCCATCTTATTGGCAGATGCCCTATATTAAAGAAATACGAAGACAGTTTTTAGGTGGCGACACGAAGTTTTAGCACTCATCAACTGCGAAAGCGATGTTTGAAAAAACTTTTTTATTATTACTCGTACACTGATAAACAAAATCGCACTTTTGTTCTGTTGCATGGGGATTTTCAACTGTTTCCTAATAATTAACTTTTTGTCTAGCAGCTCGATATAGGATACAGGAATACAGAACCCCCTAGAATTTTACTTTTTAGTCGACAAATTGTTCCGGACTGCGAAGTAATTAAACAAATTTTACAAGTTTTCCGCAATGTCGTCATCAACAATAATTTGAGTAAGCAATCCAAATAGTTTTGGTCTCATTTGTGGTGATTATATGTTTAAAGAATGTCGCATGGATGAGTCGGACTTTGTACATGTGTACATGGACTATATTGTGAAGCCATTAGAAATAAATATCAAGCTCTGGATCACAGATTTGGTGTGTAAAAGCCGTGTTGAGTCTTTGCGTTTATCGGTAAATAAGAAAAGACCTACTTTTAAGAACTAAAGTCCAATGGTGTGGCGTTAACCATCAAATCATCACAATCTCTGCTATTTTTGT
Organism: Volucella bombylans; assembly: GCA_949129095.1. Lineage (NCBI taxonomy): Eukaryota > Metazoa > Arthropoda > Insecta > Diptera > Syrphidae > Volucella > Volucella bombylans. The sequence goes on from OX422141.1 coordinate 206,418,607, forward strand.
GTTGTGAATATTACCGGAATAAACCACAAAAATCTTTCCAAGTAGATTTATCCTAGCTGGCAATCTGCTATTAGACCTGTTCTGAGTTATAATGGTGAGTCAGTACCACAGTCCCAGTCCAGTAAACCCAATCTAGCATCTCAAAAACGTTCAGTAAACAATGATAATGGTAACGATAGTGACTTTTATTGCCCTTTCGAATCTAGACCATTCAATCAAAATGATCTAGAGGTGACTATCAGAGATTTTGGTGTCAGCACTTTTAGTTTCTCGGTGGAAGGAAATCCACTAACACCAAATACAAATACACGGGTTGTCTGAAAAGTTTCCGAACCGAACAATGATACAAGACATTTTTTCTCAAATTTTTTTTTTATTTTTCTACATAGTCTCCTTGTAACTCTACACACTTCTCCCAGCGATGCTCCCATCTCTCTAACTCGTCCAAATAGTACTTGGTGTTTTTCTCTGCAAAATAATTGTTCACGAAGGTGATTGCCTCCTCATTTGATGAAAATCTCTGTCCTCCGAGCGCAGTTTTTAGATGAGGGAACAAAAATAAGTCACTTGGGGCTAGATCTGGTGAATAAGGTGGATGGTCAAGCAGTTCAAACCGTAATTCATGGATTTTCGCCATGGCAACCGCTGAGGTGTGATACGGCGCGTTGTCTTGGTGAAACAGGATTTTCTTTTTCTGCAAATGTGGCCGTTTTTTCGCAATTTCTGCCTTCAGCTTGGCAAGTAATAATGCGTAGTATGCTCCAGTAATGGTTTTTCCTTTCCTTTTTCCCAGCCGAAAAAACAGTTTTTGCTTTTTTTGCAGTCCACTGTTTTGACAGAATTTTAGTTTCGGGCGTATAATGGTGTGTCCAAGTTTCATCTACAGTAGTTAATCGGCGCCAAAACTCGGATTTATTGCGCCTAAACTGCGCCAACATGTTCATTCGAACACGTTTTTGGTCTAACGTAAGCAAACGCGGCACCCAACGCGCGGTCAGCTTTCTCATGCCTACAAGTTGATTTAATATGTAACAAACACGTTCTTTGGACATTTTCATAACCTCTACTATCTCTCTCACTTTAATTCGGCGGTCGTCTAACAGCATTTGGTGAACTTTAGCAAAGTTATCGTCAGTGGTTGCATTTTTTGGACGTCCCGAACGTTCATCATCTCACAAGCTCTTACGGCCACGTTTAAATTCAGCTGCCCAAAATTTCGCTATGGTAAATGATGGTGCAGAGTCTCCATACACTGAGTCCAACTCATTTTTGATTTGCGTAGGCGTATTGCCTTTCAAAAACAAGAATTTAATAACAGCTCGATACTCAATTTTTTCCATTTTCACAAAAAACACTCACATCGACTCACTCAAACGACTGTCAACTAAAAACTGCGCGTCCAAAATGACTGAAACTTCGGTAAGTAACTGTCAAAAGATGCACAACTAGCATTCAGTTGCTTTTATTGATGAGTGCCGCTATCTTTGCGTTGCGGTCGGAAACGTTTCAAACAACTCTCGTATATCTGTTTATCGCACAGGCAGAAATATTTCTGGTTTAGTGGCTGCAACGGGATTACCTCAAACGAATGGCGTTTAATTGCAATACACAGGGTTCTTTGCCTATTGCACATTCCACCAAAGTTGAAGAAGAATTTCCTACGATGTCCTAAGTTGAAAATTGTAAACTTCCTCTTGGGCCAGCAAGGTGATTATACGAAACATCACTGTCTTATAAGTTTATGGGACAGCAGAGGTAAATCCGAGCACTTGATTAAGAAAGTTTGACCTTTGAAGGAGGCTTTGGTCCTAGGAAGGCTGAATGTGATAAATGCTATACCAGTGTCAAGAGACTGTGTAATATTGCCTATTTTGCACATGAAATTACGGTTAATGCAACAGTATAAACAAAAACAAAGATGGCGAGTGTTTCAAGTACATTACAAAAATGTTTACAATGTTGAGCACTGAAAAGACAAAAGCTGCTATTTTTGATGATCCTCAGATCAGATCATGGATTCAAATTTCACCAATTGCATCACAGTTCGTTTGGGTAGTGAAGAATTTATTGGGAAATAGCGATACCAGGGCTACTGGAATGCAAATATGATGGCTGATTATTGCTGCAGCATTCAGAGTAGTTTTCCTGAGTCGTCTCATGCAAGAAAGCCATATAAAAGAAAGTTTTATTCAAATTAATTTTGTGTGATCAAAGCTTAAAAACTGGTATATTTTTTGTAAATATGTCTCCCCTTCATAGCTAGAGCTAACTAGAGCTTCTATTGGAAAAGGGACCTCAAATTTTAAATCAGCGAGGCAATGCTCTATCCAAACAAAATCATAAATTAGACTTTAATTTTAGATATCACACTATTTACAATTCATAATTTTACAAATTACAATTGTTATTAAATCTTTAATCTTTTGTCAATCAGGCAGACGGCAATACCATGATAATCGATCGATTTTTTGTTAATTAAATTTGACACATAAATAAGCAAAGAAATAATAAATCAATTATTACACACATACGAGTACATGTACACGTTGGAATTTGCTACATATTTGCATGAATTTTTATCGTTATACTACAGATGTAGTGCTATCCTGCAGGAACCACAAATCGTCCGGATCAATGTCGTCCATTTTTAGAAGAAATATGATTTCTTATTTCTTGTAGCTTAGCCCATTCTAATAAAGTGATGTTCAGTCTGAATTCGTAGAAAATAGGGGTCCCTATCGCAGATAAAGCTCTTTCCGCAAAGCATACGTGATGTACTGAGCCGCATTGATACCTCAATCCAGTTTCTCGGTTTCCCGCTTTTCTAATACATATAGAGGGTTTTTTTTTAGAGGTTTGGTTTTTAAACTGCCAACACTGTTTCTACAGATTGCCAGTTTGACAGATGAATATTTATTTGTGGTTAGTACGTTTTGCATTTTACGATGAAAAGCTTAACGCCAGAACATTTATTTTTAAAACCATGGTTCATTTTACTGTCGACATAATCGTCCATCTGAGCAAGTTATTCGGAACACGATGAATTGTTTTTGCACCACGTACACTCTAGTGGATAAAGATGACAAACAGTGCGAAGAAGAAGTTATTGCCGTTGTGGAGCTCAGTGTTGAGGAGAATCCGAATGAGTCCGTAAGCAATTTATCCACTACTGCTTCATTTATAGAAGCCCCAAACTGAACAGCAATTCGACTTTTAACGAGCTTGATGCGCTGTCTGACTCCATTCAAAGAATTGTATCCCGGTATCCTCATACTGAAATCGTTATTACGGGCGACTGCAATATACACAATTCTGGGTGGCTTCGACATTCTGGACAGACAACACCCGAAGGACGGTGTGTTGAGATTTTCGCTGCGGAAAACAACCTAACGCAGCTTGTAAATGAGCCCACTCGAATACCAGACGTTGATAGTCATACCGCCAACACCCTGGACTTGTTTTTAACTTCTCACCCTGATAAATACACCGTTGATGTGCTCTCCCCTCTAGGCTCGTCGGACCACTGTGTTATATCAGCTAATTTCTCGTGTACTGACCACACAGTTAGAGAAAAAATTCCTAAAAGAACCGTATGGCAATACGAGAAAGCCAACTGGAGCGGACTTAACAGCTTCTTTAGGAATTTTACCAGGTCGTTATGTTTCCTGGATAACAACGTGGACGCCGCTGCTGATATGATTACAGATACCATTCTCTTTGGAATGAGATCCTTTATTCCTCATCGGATAAAAAGTATCAAACCAAAAGAAAAGACATGGTACGACTCGAGCTGTAAAGAGGCCGTCAGGGTTAGGGAAATGGTTTTTCGGTCCTTCAAGACCAACCCGACAGAGGAAAACCGAAAAAATTTCAAATGACTGCAACGCCTTTCTTAAGCATGTGAAATTCCAATACGACGAAAAACTGAGGCAAAAAAATTGTAAAGGCAGTAAAAATCGTTGGTCGTTCGTCAAAAACATTAGAAATTCCGCCTCATCCTCCATCCCAACGCTCATTTACAATGACATTCCAGCTGTCAGCTCTTTGGATAAGGCCAATCTGCTTGCTGCACACTTTGCGGCCAGCTCAACACTCCCAGATTGTGCTTTGTCTCCGCCTACACTTGAGTGCGTCGAATTTTCAATGAGACGAATCTATTTTCGCACTCGTGTAGTAGCAAGAGTACTTAAAGATCTCAACATACAGAAATCCGCTGGCCCAGATGGTATATCTCCCCTTCTTCTGAAGAGGTGTTCTTTCACGCTGGCAAAACCACTGCGTAAGCTTTTTCATCAATCCTACTCTTTAGGACTCTTCCCGAACAGATGGAAAACACCATTTGAATAGCCCGTCCCTAAAAAAGGCGAATCATCTCCTACAGACCCATTGCACTTACGTTACTTCTTTCCAAGGTCATGGAAACACTGATAAATCGTCAGCTCATGAAATATCTCGGAACACGAAAACTTTTCAATGACCGGCAGTACGGTTTTCATAGCAATAGGTCCACTGGTGATTTGATGGCATGTCTTACTGAAAAGTGGAACCAAAGCGTACATCAATCTGGCGAAAGCAAGATAGTTACACTTGATATTTCTAAGGCATTTGACAGAGTTTGGCATCAGGCTCTTTTGTCGAAAATGCGTGCATTTGGGATCGACGACTCTCTTCTTCAATAGATTAGAAATTACTTTCGGAACGTTTAATTCAAGTTGTCTTGGACGGTTTCAAGTCTAATATTCACAAAATAAATGCTGGTGTGCCCCAGGGCTCTGTTCTGTCACCGACACTCTTTTCAATTTTCATTGCCTGCTACTTCTAATCCAATGTACTCCTTTGCTGATGACAGTACTCTCTGCTTTTCATATTCGTTCCCGAACTCAAGGCCCTGCTCTTCGGCTGTAGAACGAGAACGGCAGCGTATGCTAAGCTCATTAAATTCCGATATCAACAGCATAACCAATTGGGGAACTATCAACAGAGTGGAATTTAATGCTTCCAAAACACAATGCTGTCTGCTGTCGTTAAAGCGAAATTTAAACACCCAGTCATTATCCATGAATGGCACTAGCATCGTCGAAACCGAAAAACTTTCTATTCTCGTGATGTGTGTCAATGACAACTTACGTTGGAATGACTACATATTTGATGTCGCCAAAAATTCTGCGAAATGTCTAGGTTTCCTCAAGCGATGTAAGAAATATTTTACCCCTCTGATCTGGCCTCAATATATAAGGCATTCATCCATCCAAAATTGGAGTACAACGCCCACATCTGATCAGGTGCTCCTAAAACTTCTTTGCACCTGCTAGATAGGATTCAAAACGGTGCGATAAAACTAATTGACTATGCTAATATCAGTCAATCAATGGACACCCTCGAACACCGACGAAATGTCTCGTGTGTCACTTTGTTTTATCGCTATTTCCACCATCAGTGCTCCACTGAAATCACCAGTAGCATTCCTCCCATTCAAACTTTCAACCGTAACACCCGTCTCGCTATGAATGCTCATCAGTGTACCCTCAAACCCATTTTCGGACGTACTCTAAAATATCGTGATTCGTTCCTAAGCCATACAACTCGCTTATGGAATGCCCTGCCGATCTCTATATTTCCTGGTCGTTATAACTTGCAAACATTTAAAAGCAATGTACATGGGTACCTCTCTTTTCTTCCTCCCTAAATTTCCTTTGCCCGCGCTGTGTACAATCACCTTAAGGGTACTCAAAAAAAAAATTGGAGCTTTGTGTAAAATTCGCGTCACCCTTATAAGCGTCGTAGGTTCGGTGAATGGGCCGAAGACATGATTCAGCTTGATCCTCATTTTCAACGCAAAATTTTGTTCTCCGATGAGACCCATTTTTGGCTAAATGGATATGTAAACAAGCAAAATTGCTGAATTTGGATTGGAGAAAACCCAAAAGCCTTTGTCGAGACACCCTTACATCCATTAAAACTCACTGTTTGGTGTGTTTTATGGGCTGTTGGAATCATCGGCCCATATTTCTTTAAGGATTATTCCGGCCAGAATGTTACCGTCAAGAGAGCGCTATAGAAACATGATTTCTGATGGCATTGATGTGACAGAGCTTTCGAGTAATGGACCTGTGAACTGGCCTCCACGATCCTGTGATCTCACACCTATAGATTACTTTCTTTGGGAGTATGTGAAATCACTAGTCTACGCCGATAAATCAGAGAGTTGGACGATTTGGAAGTCAATATTCGCCGTGTTATTGCTGATATACGGCCCCAATTGCTCGATAATGTTGTCGAAAATTAGACTTCAGGATTGCGCTTCATTCGAGCTTGCCGTGGCGCGCATATGCCCGATATCATATTTAAGCGCTAATGGCATAGCTTATATCATAGACATTAACATTAGCTTCAAGTGTTTTATTTCATATTGAATTTGCATACCTCTAAATAAAACACCCTTTACAATAGTACGTGCTAACATTTAGAACTGAAACATTGAGTCACTGAAGGTCGGGGCCCATTGAAGACTTGTGCGAAATAAAATCGGTCAAAGATGTTATTACAACATTTGAAAAATCAATTAATCTTCTTCAAATCAAACAAATTTAAGATAATGCCCCGGCCAAGTTCATCACTGCAATCATTTAGTTACTTTGAAAGCAACTCAACTATAAAATTCACGCTATCATCAAAGATTTGTGATCTTCAATCTTGCAAGCTTTTCGATGACTACCATCTCTTTCAGCAAGACTGAATTTGAAGTGTAGCTTGAGGGATATATAAAACAAATTCGAAAGAATACCGCTGGCATTTTTTCAAATTGCGGAGGTCAATTGGGGCAGATTCATTAGGGCATACTTGCTTTTGGAAAACAAATTTTAAGTGAAAATTACCACAGATACTCGAGCGAAAGTATTGTCTTCCAAAAAGGAATGCGAATGCGCTTTGTTGCTTCGAGAGAGATGTTTTCTTGAGTTATTTGCATGAAAGGAATTTGGAGAAGAAGATAACTATTACATACGCTATAAAGCAACATTGACCTGTTCAGGAGGGCAAGAATTAATCGGCTTAAATGCCTGGAATATGCTGAGCGAATGATCGATCACCAATGCCTGGTGTGTGCAACTGGAATTTCTATGTCAGTCGCCAATTCGCCCCACGAACTTATGTGTGTAGGAAATGTAGATATGTTCGATCTCGGCAAGATGTTTGAGTTGGCTATCTAGTTTGCGTGCTGTGCACATACCAGGTGGGCACACGAAAATATTATTTTTTTCAAATCTTAACAGCTGTTAAGGAAGGTATCGGCATATACAAATAATAATTAATATATGAATATTGTCAGCAAATAAAATATTTAAATGGTTTTAGAACGCCACATTTCTGAAAAAAAAATACGGTTATGTATGTACTCCTATGTATTTTATTTGAAAATTTAAGCCTTTAACGGAAAGCTGATTACTTTAAATATATTAAGAGTGACCAGTTGAGCAGTTGTGTTGTTTGGTGTCATATCGATAAGACCTTGGCAATAAACAATAATGCGTTTCTCGAGCAATACTTGCCGATATAACTGATAAGCCGCCTGATGCCATAGACGAAAAAGAATACCTAGAGTAAATGCGGCAAATGTGGCCCACGTGGGTAGTATGGCCTACCACTTAAAAAAGTTCCACACCGATTTAGGCCCCATATGCAAACTCAACAGCAAAGCGCAGGCCAGCGACGAATGGAAAACCCCTTGGAAAATGGACATGGACAATGCCACAAAAAAATTTGGAACGGACAGTCAAAAATAATGTTTTCAATGTGCATTCAATAACAGCAAATTATTTGCACCCCAAATATAGGGGGCAGCTTTTGTACTCTGAAGAAAGGCTAAAAGTAGATGAAAACCTTATTTCGATACTGAGTTCAAAGCCCATGGATTCAATATTTCTGTTACGACAACAAAGCAAGAATTTTTTCCTTACTTAGTGAAGGTAGGGGTTAGAATATACCCGAGGTATGCATGCCTGTCGTAAGAGGCGACTAAAATGCACCCTCCGTATACCGAGCGCGAAGTGTATACTAATTATGCAATGAGTAAAACAAATGGAATTATTACCCCAGGTGGCAGACCAGTTATGCTGAAAATCCACCCTCTACGGAGGTCGGCTCGATGGATTCTGGGAGATGAATCGAAGAAAAATGGCAACAATAACATGAGTCATGAAAAAATCAAAGTGGAAAAACAACGAACACCCCCGCCAATCAATGTCACTGGAGTTTCAGATTACAAGAAACTCCAAAACACATTGATGACCCTGCCGAGATCGGACTATATAGTAACATCGCGCAATAATAATGTATGGAAAGTCAACGTCAAGGACGCTGACAACTATCGCATTCTTTCTCGCAAGTTAAGCGTCGAACAAATCCAATGGTTCACATACGAGAACAAGTGCGAAAGACCTATTCGTGTCGTCGCCAGAGGACTGCATCCGTCTTGCCCAAAAGAAGATATCGTGAGTGATTTAAAAAACAAGGGTTTTAAAATCATTGATGTCGTCAACATCGAAAAGCGAGAGAAACAAAAAATTGAAGGAAAGGATATGACAGTTAAACGTAGCCTTCCCCTCTTTATGCTAACCTTTGAGAACACTGAAAATACCCAAAAAATATACGATATTAAGTCAATCCTCAACATTATTATTAAAATTGAGCCTCGACGCAAAAACTCGAAACTGATCGAGCAGTGTAAGCGATTCCAGGAATTTAACCATACGCAAGCTTACTGCCAAAAAGAGCCTCGGTGCGTAAAATGCGCAGGTAAACACCTGTCCAAAGAATGCAACGTAAGCAAACAAACCCTTCCGACTTGTGTTAACTGCAGGGGTAAACACGTAGCAAATTTCCGTGGCTGTGAAGTAGCAAAGGAGTTGCAAAATAGACGTGACAAGTTGTTTAAGCCACAAAAAGAGAAGCCCAAAACTAAAGAAAAAACATCGGGATCTGCTCAAAATATCGTTAAAAACGCCAAGGCGAAAGTGATTGATTCCAGTGTTGAAAAGAAAGCATCGGAAAAACTTACATACGCTGAAGCTACCAAGCTAAAGGCAAAAGATTCCGGAGATCCTGCTTCCCAAGTATTTTCCGTTATTCTCGCGCAGCTTGAGCAGCAAAACAAAATCAATGAACTTATTTTAGATAAGCTAAAGAAGTTTGAAAATAGGTTCAATAAAAAACGTCCTTCGCCTAAAAATTGAAAAGGGAAAAATTAAACGTACTCACCTGGAATGCAAACGGAATCTTAGAAAAACTCTATGAACTTGAGTTATTCCTAAGGAAAAACGACATTGACGTTTGTTTGATTTCCGAAACCCACTTGAAAAATGGGTCATCTGCAAAAATTAGAGGTTTTAAAGATTACTACGCGTATCACCCTTCGGGAAACGCGAGAGGCGGATCCTCTGTATACATTAAAGAGTCTCTTGAGCACAACGAAGATATAAAAGTAGAGCTCGAGTCTGTACAACTAATTGCGGTGCGCGTAAAATTGGTACGGAACTCCTTTACTATTTCAGCCATCTACTGTCCTCCACGATTTACGCCTTCAAAACATATATTTAAAAATATATTCAATTCTCTTGGATCGGCTTTTATGATTGGCGGTGATTTCAATGCCAAACACACTTTTTGGGGATCAAGATGTGTCTCCCAAAAGGGTAAAATACTCTATAAAGCATGTATGGAACACAATTGTGACTTCTATTCAACGGGCAAGCCGACTTATTGGCCAACAGATACAACGAAAATACCCGATCTTGTCGATTTCTTCGTTGTTAAAGGAATTCGTAACTCGGATATAAACGTTGATGAAAGCTTCGAGCTTTCCTCCGATCATTCTCCAGTCATACTGACAATGAACGACACGTTTATTAAAAAACAAGGACCATTAAGACTAACTGGACGAAATACTAATTGGGAAGGATTCAGAAATGAGATTAATAATAACCTAGAACTAGACGTTTCACTTAAAGCAGCACTTGAACTCGAAATCGAAGTGGATTCTTTCGTTGAAATAGTCCAATGTGCTGCGTGGAACAATACACCTTGTCAACGAAAAAACACGGCTAAACGTAACTTAAACTACCCGCCTGAGGTAAAAGATATGATAAGAGAAAAAAGAAAAGCTCGCAAAAGATGGCAAACAACTCGAGCGCCGCAGGATAAAACACGATTAAACAGGCTCTGTAGTCTGCTCAAGGAGACTCTTAAAAGTTACAGAAATTCCGAAGTAAATACATATGTTCAAAACCTGACGGCAGGAAAAGAAACAAATTACTCGCTTTGGAAAGCTTTAAAATGCTTCTACCGATCCTGTCGAAAATCTTTGAGAGGATTTTGCTAAAACGTCTTCTCCCAATTATCGAAAACCAAAATCTTATTCCCAACCATCAATTTGGATTTCGGACTAAGCATTCAACAATTGATCAGGTGCATAGAATTACTGATGTAATTGAAAAATCCCTGGAAGAAAAAAAGATTTGTTCGGGCGTATTTCTTGACGTCTCACAAGCTTTTGACAAAGTATGGCATGAAGGTTTGAAGTTCAAACTGCGACGAATTTTGCCATTAAAGCTTTATAATATATTGACAAGCTATTTTGAAAATAGAATTTTTCGCGTTCGATACTGAAATGAGTTTCGAAATTTAAAGATATCCTAGCCGGAGTACCGCAGGGAAGCGTACTGGGCCCACTTTTGTACCTTTTATATACAAGAGATATACCACACGTGGAGGATACTGTTCTCGCTACTTTTGTTGACGACACCGCTATCTTAGCGGTTGGAGAATCAATAGAAGACTCAACGGCGAAACTTCAGACTGCTTTAAATAAAGTCTACGAGTGGACAAAGATCTGGCGAATTACCCTTAATGAGACAAAATCTGTACATGTTGACTTCACCTACAGAAAGATAAATCACTTGCCCATTTCTATAAACTCGGTGTGTATCCCCTTTGCAAACGAAGCTAAGTATTTGGGAATGACACTTGACGCGAAGCTTAAATGGAAAACGCATGTTAAAAAGAAACGAAAAGAACTAGAGGCCAAATACAAAGAAATGTACTGGCTACTTGGTAAATATTCCAAGCTAAGCTTAGAAAACAAGCTGCTTCTTTATAAGCAAGTGCTAAAGCCGGTGTGGACCTATGGTATACAACTCTGGGGTTGTACTAAGAAATCAAATATAAATATAACACAAACTTTTGAAAATAAAGTGCTACGACAATTTGTGCGTGCCCCATGGTTTATAAGAAATAATGACCTGCATCGAGACCTCGGAGTTCCTTTCGTGGAAGATGAAGTCAGGAACTGCGCACGAAAACATAAAGTCCGGTTAAGCGGCCATATCAACAATACAGTCCTAGAAATGTTGGACGAACGAAACATACTACGCCGTCTTCAACGAACTAAACCGTTGGACCTTGCGCGATAAATTGAAACCGCATTAAGAAAGCGGAATATGTAGGGTCTTCCATTGGAAAGTGTCCTACCAATCGTGATTAACTTATGAAATAAAAACTGCTTGATAAGTTCTACTTAGTTGCGGTATTAAAATTAACAACGAAGGGAGGTGTTTTTAGTGAGTAAGAATCTCACACTACTATGAGCACGCGCTTCTGATCCTGATAGTGTCTGATGGAAGATTTTCACCTGCACTCGCCGGGGAAAAAAAAAAAAAAACTTAGTGAAAAGCTCGCGGACGACGACTACAAAGTAGCTGGCATTTCGCTAAAAGGCACCACATGGAACTTGCAGAATAGGCCCAAAAACGTTTCAGCATACCAGCTTCTTCGGCACAATTGGAAATAGTGTTTTCCAATAGGTCTATGGTCCATAGTGATTTAAGAAATCGTTTGGATTTCAACAAGTCCAAAATGTTACTTAATATTTACTATTCGCTAAAATCAAGGACTCGAATAAATCGGAGCTGTGTTAAAAATCAAATATAGGAACTGAAGAACGAGGAGCAATTTCAAGGTGAGTCCAAAACGCACGTTGGGCTGCGATAACTGAGTAATTGTTGCGAATAAACACCTCGACAGCAAAAGCCCGCTGTGCATTCGTCCACGCCACGCACGCTACTGAACAGTGAACGGCACAAGAACTTCCCCCTCTCCACCGTCGATTGCCGATATCCCCGCCACTCTGAATTTCTCCCACTACTCACTGCACACCAATAAAAATTTCTCATTCACAGCCAGTTCTAATAAACCTTTAAATCAACAATATTTATAGCACGAATCTTATTAATCCTATTAGAGACTTAACATCGTCGTCTTGTAAAAGCGTCAACTAAATCCACAACCGCTACTCGCGTCTCTTTTTTCTTTAATAATTTAATAAAGATTCTCGACACATGCCTTTCAAATGATGCGATTCGGGGACTCATAATCAAACACGTAACGAACTACTTTCCAAAAATTTAACCGTGTTTCCTGTTCCAAATACACCACTATAAAATTGGCCAGCATTTTGTCCAGCCATGGCCACATTAACTGCGTGCATCGTTCCGAATATAAAAAAATCCACAATTTATGGTGAATTAGTAAAATTTTCCGTGAAGCCCGTAAATGTTTCTTCTGTATGTGTACGAGAATAGGCACACACCTTTTTCATCTTCTTCAGATAAATGCGTGCATAATCGCTTAACGCTTCTAACAATGCGACTAAAAATTTAACAGCCTCCAGAGGCCCTCATAACATTTGACACGAAGGAAGGAAGAACCAGCAGTCACAATGCGGATTATGAACAGTCATTTGACTAACGAATATATTTAAGAGCCAACACACATACTCGTACACATGAGCCTTCTCCTGGAATTCCTTGTCTCTAGCGATCGTCGCGGTCCTTCTCAAAAACATAATTGAAAAGGAAAAGATCATGATTTTTTGCAATATTTCCAATTGGTTTCGCTGAGATGAGTGAGTAACCGATGACTAGGATAGGCTGGCATCTGAATGTGTTTTACGAAATTCAATACATATCGGATACCGTCACCTACCTGGGTTTGCCAGCGAATCGTCGTTTAAAAGTATCTGCTGATTTGAAGCGTACTTCCTCATATATAATTTATAGTTGCTTTACACCTTTATAACAAGGGCCTCATTGTCAGAGGATAATTAATGCCTAAGAAAAGGTCTCAGATGAGAGGTTTGTGAATTTGAAAATGTTCTGGTTGCCCCTCTCCTAGATTGGATGCAGATCGAAATGCAGTCGGAATTTCCGCTTAAAATAAGAAACTACAATATGAGTTGTAAAAATTGTCAAAGCCTTTTGAATTCTTAGAGTTGAAATTCTTGGATTTAATGTCCTGGTATCTTAAACAGTTCAAAAGATGGTAACAGTTGTGCAATACAGAGCAATGTGTGAATAAAAAAGAAGAAAAATAGCAAAACTTATGCGGCGTGAAAATCTAATCTATCGTTCTTATCGTGTAAAGTTTTAATAAGGAACTCCGGCATGGAATTTATAAAAAACAATGGGAGTCCCAGTTCCTCCCCCGGAAATATAACGCGGGCTGAAGGCCGTTTCTAAGTACTCCAAAAACATAGGCACCGATTTAAAATCTCACCTAGTATTAGAAACGATCTTTAACGAGCTACATATTTTCTACAACGATTTAACCAAAAACCTTTACTTATTTACTTAAAGCGGTGCTACAGTCCGGAGTGGACCTGGGCCTCAGCTAACAATCATACCCAGCGAGCTCGGCCTTTAACTAGCTGCCTCGGATTCGCACGCTAAGTTGTTTAAGGTCCTTTTAGACTTGCGTGGGCCACCTGTGTCGCGGTCTTCTTCTACTGCGCTGTCTCTCAGGGCCAGATTTGAAGATTTTTCGCACCGGACCATTAGTTTCCATCAAAACAATATGATCCAGCCATCTCAGTTATTGGAACTTCACTCTTCTCGCTAAGTCGACGTAGCTGTACAGTTCGTCGTTGTACCTACTCCTCCACTTACCGTCTATGCAGCCTGTGCTGTGTACAAGCATTACCCAAAGAATTTTGGGATTATTACGGTCTTATAGTGGGTCACTTTTGTTGCTCGAAAAAGAGATGTGCTAGTCAATTACCTTTTTATCGCAAAGAAACAGCGGTTGGCAAGAGTTATTCTTCGTTTGATCTCAGCGCTGGAGTTGTTGTCTAAATTGATAGCGGAGGCTAGGTAAACAAAGCTCTTAACTATCGCAAAGTTAAATCTGTCGAGGTAGATGTTCTGTCTGAAGCGTCGGTGTTAAGTGTCCTTTCTTGTGGAGAATATATACTTGGTCTTGCCCTCATTGACCGCTAAACCCATCTCCGCCGCTTCTGCCTCAATACTTGCGAAAGCGCCGCTGATATCACGCTGCTTTCTTCCGATTATGGAAATATCATCGGCGTATTCGAGTAATTGAACGGACTACTGAAAGATTGTGCCTCTTGTGTTGGCGCGTGAATTTTGCACTATTCTTTCAATGATGCTGAGAAAATCGCATGACAGCACGTCATGTCTGAATCCTTTTTTGACATTAAGCAGCGTGCATTTTCCATCGTCATCCTGCACAAACGTCCGAGTTTGGCAGGGATGCCAAAATTAGACATTGCTCTGCATAGCTCGTCTATATAGATGCTGTCATACGCTGCCTTAAAATCGATGAATAGATGGTGTGTATCGATTTGGTTCTTGGTTGTCAAAAACAAAAACGCTTTAAGCGTTCGTACAATGTCGCAGATTAGTTGGCGCAGTTCAAAGGTCTGCTTTCTTGAGAATCGGACACACAATGCTCAAGTTCCATTCATCGAGCATACTTTCGTCCGACCATATTTTACTGATGAGTTGGTGTATGCTCCTCACCAAGTCATCGCCTGCCACTTTGAAGGGCTCGGGAGTGAGACCGTCCGCTCCAGCAGCTTTGTTGTACTTAAGCTAAGATATGGCCATCTTCACTTCGAGGGGTCGGGTGGATGGAATTGTTGGTCTACATCGTCCACCTGACAGCGGTATTTGGTTCTAGAGTCAGGAGAAATGCTCTTTCCAAATCCTCAGCATCGACTGCGACTCTGCTACAATACTATGTTCCCTTGTTCGTCTCTACAGGCTTCCGTTCAAAGTTTGTGTCCGTGGCATGTTTTTTTTACATTTTGGTAAAACTTCCAAATTTAATACTTGGAGTAGCATCTCTCAATTTCCTCAATCGCACACTTCTTATGCTCCTTCTTTTGTCCTAATGAGAAGCCGGTGTTCGTCTCTACTCTTGTGCTCGTAGAGAGTACTCTTGTACTCTTGTGCTTAGCTGCATGTGCCTATCGGCACTCGTCGTCTAACCAAGAGTTTTGTTTCGCGTAGAAACGAGCAAACCTCGCTTGGACTTTTGAGATTTAAGTAAAGACCCCAAAGGCAACCGGCGCCACTGGATCTAGTCAGCTGTTTTAATCTCTAATGCAAAAAGGAAAACACGAACTAATTTACTTGCTATGTATGTATATTTATTTTGACCTTTCTTTTCGGTGGTCTACTGGGGAGTGTCACAATTTTTTTTCTTCATCTTTAAAGAAAACTATCGATGGCATGGCCTTGAAAGTGCATCTCGGTCATTGCTTCTTAATTCCGCAGTTGATGCAGTTTAGGAAACAGCTTGAGCATGAACGGCGTTCTCCCAGCTTATTATGTAACCGGTCCGCCGGTCATTGACTTCAGAGTTAATTTCCCCAATCGGCGATTAATAGACTGTGCATATCAAAGCAACTATTGATATTCCCTTTCGCTTTCTTTCTTTCCTTATTTCTTGTGATCTTCCTTTGTAGTGGGAGGGGCCATAGACAAAACATAGAATTTTGCCTATGCACCTTTTGCGAGTTGCTTCACGCATTGATCTCCACTATCATCATTGCCAAAATTGGTTCGATTGCCGACGGCATTTTATTGACGGAGTTATCCCGGCAATTGATTGATAATCTTTGTTTAGATGTCATGTTGCAACAAGTTTCGTTATGGTGACCGAGTGAAACCCAACACATCAGAGGCGGCATCTCAGATGGTTTTTTTGGCAATGTTGTCACTTGATGTTGGCGTCACTCAATCGGAAAAGGATTTTGAGAACTATTGCCATTGTAGCCGACCTCACAGTAGTAGTTTCGATGTTCCGGATATCTGGACAAGATTACCTACAATAAGGTAATGGTCTGAGTCGATTTTGGCCTGTCGGAATGTTCGGACATCCCTTATACTGGGGGAGTGCCTTGTATCGATCGCTATGTGAATAATCTAGTTGACGGTTGATTGGAGTTCTCCATGCGGGTATCTCCCGCGAGATGCAGGTATCTCGTGCTAGGCTGAATCCGTTATCGTAGGTGGTGTCGTCCAGGCTATTGCTTCCGACACTACTACTAAAGATGCCCTCTCTTCGTAGATGTGCTGCTACTCGTCATATTTCTCCTCTGTGGGAGAATACACGCGTATAAATCTAATGTTGACAAATTAGCTTTCTCAATACATCTTGCTTAAATCTGCCTCTAACAACAAATTCGCATCCGGCTTTTGCGGTCCATAACAATCGCCCTAGTAAATGCGGCAGCTTTTCATCCTCTTTCTGTCCGGCCCATCCCATCGCATTTCGTGGATGGCACGTGGATTTCAACAGTAGATCTGTCTGTATCCGAGGCTTGTTGTTGCTTCGTAACTGTGGGTTTCTTTTTCCATGACCGCGCAGCAGGACACCCAACCTAGAGGGCTAGTTCCATTATAGATACACTTAGTATGGGCGATCGGCTAAGTAGAAGTCAGTAACCCGTTCGGGGATTTGAGCACTGTAGTTGGTCCATTAAGGGCTCATCCGCCACCATCTCTTTTCCAAGACCCTGACATCGTCTCGGAAATCCTTATGTCGGTGTAGCCCGGATAAGGTCTTATTTACTTTATTCAAGGATTTTACTTCACCGTTTATTCCATTTGTCCCGTTTCGTTTCTAGTGTTGTTATTTTTGTCTGCTTGCCAGTACTCGCGGTTATAAGTTTGGCAAGTTGAGTTCAGATATACATCGACAGTATCTGATGGTTATCACTTGGAGGTAAAATAGGCACAATTGATATGTAGTAGCAGTTACAACCCTGGGCATCGCCAAATCTGCCCCTGAAATCCAAAGCTACAAGCTCAAGAGTAAGAGTAACATTTTTGATTTTTTTCTAAATGGTACAGCAAAAATACAAATCCTTCTGTCCCTTCGGCATATTACTCCATTTTATATAGCTTCGAGTTCGTATATCCTTCCGATCGTCCATGCACCATTAACAATGGTTAAAAACTACAACCACCAACTTAAAGTGCAAATTTGGTGTGTCTTACTACTTTTGTGTGTACAAAAGCGGAATTTGCCTGTGGATTTAATGGTTAATATTCTGAATCCGCAAACATGTTCAGAAAATGCGCATATGGAGAAAGAAAACCAATTTAGCTAAACCAAGATACTAGCTTGCCTAGTACTATGTATGGTGGTATTTTCCGGTGAAGAGAAGATACATTCAGTTGTGTGACTACACATTATGTGGGGTGTTCGATTTACGTCCCCTTTACACATCTGTATAACGAGCTTATGACAACTGCTATATGCCTGGTTATTTTTGCTGTCCTTTGAACTATTCTCCGAGAGGGCACATGATGGTGGGCTTACACCGCTGTTGTCATTGTCATAGCAGATCTCATAATTTGCATATTGTACATTTCAGTGCAAATGCATTAATTAGTATGTAAATCCAGAAAAATCGATTGCTGTGCTCCCGTAGGTTCTTCTGCATTAAAGTTATAAATGACTTTAAAATTAGACACAGGATGCCAGAGGATATTGTTGGCTAGTTCGCAATACAAGTTTTACTAAGGTCGTGTAGGTCAGTCTTTACAATTTGATGGTTTACTAGATCTTAATATAACCTTCGAAGTCAGGAACATACATAGGATCCAAAGTGATATAATACCTTTGGTTAGACATTACTCATGTGTGCATGGCAAATTGAGTGGAAGTAATGTTGAATCGCATTGAATACATGTGAATGATAACAGATGACTTGATTGTCATATTGTCATATTAAATAATTTTATCTTTATTACAAGCTACGTTCTTATCTTTGTGCTAATTGTGAACTTGTTGCTAGTTCACTGTACGCTTCCTAATCAGACTTTCGGTGTGAAAGTATCCTACTAAAGTGCGTTAGGTAATAATAATCAAAAACTTGATTTTTTGTGCTCTTGTTGGTGGTTCAGATGTGCCCAGCTGAATTGAACTTGTTCCACTTGCAAATATTTGGTTCTAATGATGGTGGTCCAAAATAGGTAAAGTTTACGGAGTTTGCAGTAGGACCTCTTCTTTTAATCAAGAGCCGCTCGTGAGCTTTACTAGCAGAAGAGACAGGAAAAACATCGGCTTCACAAGAATAAGGGAAAATATCACGAGAAGCACGCAATCGAAGATATTGAGAGTACTAATGTACTGAAATTTTAAGAATAGTAAAATGAACGTGTCAAGGCAAGAAAATTCGTACAGAAGCCCATAGAGATGAAGAGGGAAACCTTGCAGTAAATTCACAGTCGGTTCTGAGAATAGTAAACAATTTTTCCGCAGACTGTATGATGACGAACAAGTACAATATCCCGCCGTCAGGCAGAATAGACCATTCAATTTAGACGATGATAGCCAAAACTTGTGTCCACCTGACCAAAACGAAGTAGGGATAACAAACAGCTAAAATCCAACAAATGTCGAGGTATTCTAGGCTGCTGGAAATGACTTTGTGGAGATCATACATCACCTCATTTCTCAGATCCTATCAGAAGAGTGTACTCTTGATGAATGGAATCTCAGCATCGTGTGCCCGATCCACAAAAAAAGAAGACTCCATCAACCGCGCCTACTATAGAGACATAGGTCCCCTCAACATCGCATACAAGATCTTAACTGCCAACAACCTGATTGGCCTCTATCACCTGAGAATCTAGAATCGCTCAAATCTGGCAGCCACAGTCTGGTAGATCCTGGAAAAAACTCAAGAAGTCCAAATCGATACCCGACTTATGTGACTTATTTAACATCTTACTTGAAAAAATTGATATTGACATAATTGACAGAACTCAGCGGACTGTCACTAGTCTGTTCGCTAGTATTGAAACGGAAGCTGCCATTATAGGTTTAGCGGTAAATGAGGACAAAACTGAAAGAAGGAACACAACATTGACGAATTGGATAGAATGTCACAGTCAACAGCTATTATTTCAAGGTAGTAAGGAACTTTGTCTACCCTGGCCCTGCTATGAATTCTGTCAACAACACCTCAGTGGAAATAAAATGATGAATCACTCTCAGACCTTATCCCTAATAACTTAGGAGACTCTAAAGACTTTAAGCATCCCAGTCTCAGACTCTATCGAGAACGGATGAAAATCCTTCGAAAAATGTTCAATCCTGTTTGCGTTAATGCGTTTTGGAGCAGAAGATTCAACGACGAACTATGCGATCAGTACAGTGTGTCAATGTGACTTAATCAAAAAACTGCGCATCGGTCTCCTGAGATAGGTAGGATATATGGAGCAATGCTCCAGCCCGCAGAGTTTTTCACTTAAACCCGAAGGGGCAGCGCAGTAGAAGGAAACGGGACCTTAGAAGGGGACCTCAAACGACTTGGAGTGCACAACTGGAGGCATTTAACTAAAACCCGGGCCAATTGGAGAGGCTTGTTCATCCCGAACCTATGTACAATCAGTAAGCACATGATGAACATTTAGTATCTGGCATTACCACAGGGTACTGTGCAAATGATGTCTTTTCGTTAATCTGCCAGATCGAAAGAAACAGTGGCCTATTCATGTGCGGAAAGATGTGCGCATGAGTGTTTGCTCTTCCGAGGCATATAATTTATTTTTTTTTATGAAAAGACCACATGTGTACTAAGATAGAGCTCATAATGATAATTTAATGTTCTAGTTAAAGATCTAATGATTTTTCACCTTTGCGATGTTTGCCCTAGTGCGTTGTCAATTTGACTGTCTGCTCTACCATCTGGAGAGTACCAAGCTGCTTTATACTCTGAAAACTATGTAGCAGCGTTCACAAGCTGCAATACATTTAATGTATCGCAATAGACCGATCTGAAGGATTATTGCGGCGGCGGTAAAATAAAAATGGTAGTTCTTAGAATACAGCTAATGTGAGTGGAACAGAGACTAGACTAGTCTGCAGAATGATTGCAGCTAAGATATCCATCACAAGATTTGAAATTGCTTGTGCCTTTGGTAAGAACTGTACACATCTACATATTCGCCTTTAATCTGCACCAAGTGCCGGTTTTTCTTAATAATCTTGGTAAGCTAATAGAACTAAAATTGTATAGGGTTTTCCAATTGGACCCAATTTTCAACGACTCGGCCGCACATTTCGGCCGAAACGGCCGCTATTTCGCGTTCAATGTTGGCTCTGAGCTCTTCCAACGTCGTCGGCGTATCGGCATAAACCAATGACTTAACGTAGCCCCACAGAAAATAGTCAAGCGGCGTTAAATCGCACGAACGAGGCGGCCAATCGACTGGCCCACTTCTTGAGATAATACGCTCACCATACTTACTCTTCAATAAATCGATTGTAGCGTGTGCTGTGTGGCTTGTGGCACCATCCTGTTGAAACCACATGTCGTCCAAGTCCATATCTTCCAATTCGGGCCAAAAATAATCGGTGATTATGGCGCGATAACGCTGACCATTCACAGTAAGGGGACGATCGTTATCGTCGACGAAAAAATATGGCCCAATAACGCCGCCGGCATGCAAACCGCACCAAACAGTTATTTTTTGTGGATGAAGTGGTGATTCATGAAGCACATGTGGATTGCTTATTGACGAACCCATTGATCCAAAAAGGAGCTTCGCCACTGAAGATTATTTTGCGATGAAATTCAACATCTTGGCACATCTTCTCTAGTACCCAATCGGAGAACGTACGTCGCTTCAAATGGTCCATCGGCTTCAATTCTTGAATCAGCTTGATCTTGTATGGGTGTAAACCAAGATCCTTACGCAAAATATGACATAATGTGGTCTGAGCAATGCCCAATTCTTGAGAACGCCGTGGAATTGACTGATTTGGATCATTTGCTACGGACGCCTGAACGGCAGCGATATTCTCGACACTTCGAGCAACCCGTTATCTCACTGACACGGCAACATCACACAACGAATATGTAGACTCAAATTTTTGCACTAAACTTGTTATTGTCTGTCTACTAGGACGAGAATTACGACCGAAAATGGAGTTAACGCTCTTGAAGTTGCAGTCACTGACTCCGAATTTCGGTAGAAAATTTCTATAATTTGCAGACGTTGCTCGTTCGTGTACTTTACCACGATGAAAATGTTGAGTTTACTGAATAAATTGGCAGTGACAGTTCGATGATTAGTGAAAGAGTGCGTTCACAAAATAAATTCAAAGTTGTCAAGTCCCTATTGGAAAACCCTTTATTTTCCTCAGTGCTATTTCCAAAAAATCATCCAAAATAAACAGAAAGCAAAGGCAAATATTCAATAAATGTTAGTGCACCTGTGGTTTCGTTGACATTTTCACCAATCCGCCAGGAACCCGTTTACTTTAAAGATCCTCATGAATTTACTTTGAGAGGAAACTAAAGGTTTGTAAATGTGGGAAAAACCTATTGTTCCTAAAATCCAAGCGGCTTTATGGTTTATCTCTTCGTTTGTACGTTACTTTCTAAACATACAGATATGGTATGTAAACAAAAATTTGGCAAAATCCACAAAACCAAGAAACCACAAAAATTTGCTAATACGAGTAAACAACCTAGCCAGAGGTCAAGCTATCTTGAATGCTTATGCAAAACCTAAACAAATACGTAAGAGCCATGAATAATAAGACTCGTTTTACAATAATAACCAGGAACACTCAGAAATTGACAAAAAAAAAAAGAAAATAGAACCGAATATTACGGATATCCTTTTTCGAATACGTCAGCTGCGGCTAACTACCAGTGTTGAGCGAAGAGGGCTCAGATTTCATCACCCAAATAAGGTTTATTCTACGGAGGGATATTATGATATCTTTAAATCCTCTTTCATTCATTGTTGGTGCTCCCAGCATGTTTCTTTTTATTATAATTTTGTTGTTGTTGTTGAATGTTGTATACTATTGAGTACTGAGTGAGTTCTTGTGGAATTAGCAGTCAAGCAGAATGAATTCCATAGCAGTAGACCGTATGCCTCGTAGAATGAGTATCAATCACTTGAGCGGATCTTTTGTTATGATGAAGAAACTTCACAGACGACTATCGATTGACAGGAACTGATTAAATAATGTTGAATAAAACAAGTTACGTAGTATCGTATCCGTAGTATGTAGGTATATGAAGCATAGATGACTTCGAAAATATCTCCTGCACCTCTACTATGTCTTAATTAACCCTTTTTGAAGGGGAAATTCTCTAGATTGTTATCGTGTTTTTACTGAATTCATCACGTTTTGTTTCCAAAGTGAAAGCAGGCAAGGGATAGAAACTAATTTTAATTGAATCCTTTTGACGGTAACTTTTTGAAAGGAATTTGTCAGTTGGTTTTTTTTTGTACTGACAGGTAAGAGGATGAAATTTTAGATTTATTTATCGACTTCATTAGGAGAAATATTTAATCCTTTTTTTGGAAGACTGATATACATATACATGTGTATCTACATTACTAACTATTTCAAATGGGAGCATCTTGCTTGAGGAATTAGAAGTTATGGCAAAATGTTCTGAGCCGGGGAGATTATAAATTCATTACTTAATCTTCTTTTACTATTAGCTGTCGTTCAGCCATAGATATTGCGGCGTTTGTAGGGTTGGCTAAATCTACAGAGCACTCTATTTTGGATCAACTCGTCGGGGAGCCCGAGAAATTGCTGATGTTTTCGCAATTGAGTCATTCAATTATTTTTTTTTCCGTCCTCTTCCTTGAACCTCAGCTGGAACTTGAGCCTCTATTGGTTTTTGGCCCGTTTTTTCCGACGATCTTTGCTGAACATGTGATTTGCTGAGCCTGAAGTTTCTCTACTATCCGGTTGTTAAGGTGGAGACTTCCTGTTTTACATAGGTTGTTTTAACAAGAGGTGTGTGATTTGTTTTGTTGAATAAAACGAACAATTGCTGAGATATCTCTGAAACCTGTATTGCTTCATAAAATAGGCACATGGGAATTATTTATGGCACACAATATCTTCCAAATGACCGCAGCGTTGTACGTTCTCGGATCAGGTCCTGGAGAACATGCATGCTTACATTGGTTTTTGCAAGAAAATCGTATTTTCGTAAAGGTTTCAGTGATTGTTCGTTTTATTAAAAACACAACTCCTACCCCGCTTGATTCAACAAGAAAAATAAAGTTCGGTGAATCAAAAGCGATGTTGTCTTTGGTACTATTCAATCCGGAAAATCTCGTATCAGCAACTTATTCGAAAACGTGATCAACAGCGTCTTGCTAGGTGGATTGAGCACAAAAATATAGTTCTGGATAATCAATTCGGGTTCAAGGCGGGCAATGACATTTCACATGCCGCGTCTAAGCTGGTATTTGATATCCAGTGGAACAAAAGCAAGGAACTGTACACATATAGGTGTCTGTTTGGTTGACTTAAAGTAAGCTTTTGACATGGATTAGATGGTCTACTTCAGGCTGATCAGGCTGGACATAGGGTGATGTCGTGTAAGGTCGGCCTTCTCTAGTAGTCGGCCACTACGTTGTAAAACAGTAAATAGTAATAGTAAAAATCTTCGTTTAAATTCAATGCAAAACATCTGTTTCTGTCTGGATACAAAATTTCATTCCATTGCACCTGCTAGTTTTTTTGTAAAAAATGCCAGTTTGCTCCAAGTTTTCTTTGGTGTAGGGTTTTCGTTTTTTCGGAGAAAAAAAAAATAGTCGAAGTGAATTTTAAAACAAGGATTAAGCGGCAAACTATTGAAGCTGCAGCACTGTGTGGTTATTTTTAAGTTGTTTATGGCTTTAATTTGATGTTTTTGACTAAAAAACTTGATAATTGTATATAAGGGGGGCCGAGTTAAGAAGAATTGAATTGAATTGTCTTCTAAATTCGGCCCCCCTGGCCGACTATAGAAGACCACCTAATTTTTTTTTTGTCAACCGAGTACGCTAAATCAGTGGAAATTGTATTTTCTTCATATAGATGCCAAAAAAAAAAAACATAAAATATTGCGTGGCTTCAGTACTCGCTCGTAACAAAAATTCCGATTTATTTAAGAAAAAATGAGTCCTGCCACTGTTCTTACTGCGGCCGAAAAACAAAGACTTGTAAACTGGCTCATAGACTTTGCCAACTGCGGATTCCCACGAAAGCCAACAGGACTGAATACAGTCCAAAAAATAATTTTGGAAGACAATAGGAAGAGCCGATTTAAAGATGGGCTACCAGGGAAAACCTGGTACTATTTATTTCTGAAACATCACCCAGAATTGTCCCTCAGAAGAGCAGAGGGACTGTCGAAAGACCGGGCGTTGGTGTTTGAGAAGTACATAATACAAGTAAAGTGGTTCCGGGAGCTCAAAGATTACCTAGAAGAAATTGATGCCTTAGACATTTTAGAAGATGCTTCTGGAATTTTTAATGTTTGTTTCATCACCCTTCTGTCTTTCTCCGAAATCAGGGATTGTTTCGGCTCCTAAGGGCTCGAAAAATGTATACAAAGTTTCTCAGGAAACAATAGAGACACTTACAGTTTTGTTTGTGCTGATGGAAAAACTTTACCACCATTAGTCGTCTTTCCTTATGTGCGCCCTCCTCAGGCTGTAGTTAGAAGTATGCCCTTCAAGTGGGTTTTAGGTACGTCCGAAAGTAGCTGGATGCGATCGGAAGCGTTTTATGAATACGTGGCCAACAGTTTCAATGACTGGGTAGCCGAAAATGACATTATACAGCCAATTTTATTTCTGGTCGATGGGCATAAATCACATCTAACTATGAGCCTTAGTGACTTTTGCTGCAATAATGGCATTATTTTATATGCACTCTTGCCAAACACCACCCATATAACACAGCCAGCTGATGTGGGTGCATTTAAGGGCTTAAAAACAAACTACAAGAATACCATACATAAATGGCTAAGCATTCCGGAAAACAGAGGCAAAACAGTAAACAAAACCAACTTTGGTGAAGTGCTTAAATTGGTTTTAGATAGTTCAGATAGGACAGAAAGTATAAGAAACGCCTTCCGAAAGTGTAGTGCATTTCCATTCAATTATAACGCAATAGACTACACAAAATGTGTGCAGAATGAGTTGGAGAAACAGAGAACAACAGAACCAGAAACTGCAGATATAACCTGCAGAAATGTATTGGCTTTGGCGAAGGAAGAACTAGAAAGCAAAAACATTAATTTCGATGAAATTATGAAAATAATAGAAAAACTCGAACAAACCCATCTCGTTCAACTGGACCTATGCGATACAATAACCGGCACATATGTTGTAGACGGAACGGGTGAACTGCAAAAAATAGCTTCAAACTGTTCGGCTCTTTGAATAACTCTTGGTAAAACCTGATACAACTATAAACATTTGTAAATAGAGTAAATTTATAATTTTTCAAATTGAGGCCGACTACTGGATACTCACGTGGCCGACTTCTGGAACTGAGGGGGCCGACTACATAAGAATCACACTTTTGTCTTAATAATCATAAATAATTTGTTTAAGGTAGCAAATTTACTTAATACTTTTGGAATTACCCAATATAAACTTTTCAATTAATCATAAAAACTGATTCTTATATCCAAGAATTAAATAACTTATTTTTAAGAAGTAATCAAACACAAAAAAAGAGTGAAGTGGCCGACTACTGGTGCCATCACCCTATGTACATTCTTTTTAATATACTCACCAGTAGAAAATTCATGGTGAAGAATGGCGACGTGGCTTCTGCTGGAATATTTGACATTAGAAGCGGTCTGCAACCAGGCGCAGTTAATTTGCTGATGCTATTAAACACCTACACAAGCGATCTTGCGAGCTCACTTCACTATGCCATAGCTTACGCAGACAACAGACATCGCGTGCAGATCAGTTTCAAAGATCGAAGCCATTAATATGCTCTTGCAACATGACTTCGATAAGATTAAACGATATTGCGATGACTTTAAGTTGAAGATCAACTTTCAGAAGTCGGAAGTCATTCTTTTTAGGAAACTTTTGTTTGTGGGCTTTTCGGATACTAGAAAGAAATGGCTAAAATTTTCGATCGTAGGACAACACTGCCTACCACTTGCTTTTCGAAATGTAGACAGATACTTTACGGCCTGGCAAGATCAATGTCTTTATTTTCATAAACACATAGATGTTGCTCTGGGCAGAGCCAAAGGTGTTTTTTCCCTCACAAAGCGAATGCTTTATAGCACTCAACTGCGAGGGTAAAGGCTACCTTCTATAGTGCCCTTATTCGGTCTATACTTGTGTTTGGAGGTCTTGTACGCAAGAGGTAGCTTAACGGAAAAGATTCGTGAGTTTGAGAGGGCTTATCTTCGGACTTGTTTTGGTTTGTGCAGAAGACATTTTTTTTTTTTTTTTTTTTATAATGAGCGCGCGCTCAAGGGGTTTGAGTACCCTTAAGGTGATTGTACACAGCGCGGGCAAAGGAAATTTAGGGAGGAAGAAAAGAGAGGTACCGATGTACATTGTTTTTAAATGTTTGCATGTTACAACGACCAGGAAATACAGAGATCGGCAGGGCATTCCATAAGCGAGTTGTACGGCTTAGGAACGAATCACGATATTTTAGAGTACGTCCGAAAATGGGCTTGAGGGTATACTGATGAGCATTCATAGCGAGACGG
The DNA here is from genome assembly GCA_949129095.1 of Volucella bombylans. Classification (NCBI taxonomy): domain Eukaryota; kingdom Metazoa; phylum Arthropoda; class Insecta; order Diptera; family Syrphidae; genus Volucella; species Volucella bombylans. The sequence continues at coordinate 206,445,482 of OX422141.1, forward strand.
GTGTTACGGTTGAAAGTTTGAATGGGCGGAATGCTACTGGCGATTTCAGTGGAGCACTGGTGGTGGAAGTAGCGATAAAACAAAGTGAGACACGAGACATTTCGTCGGTGTTCGAGGGTGTCCATTGATTGACTGATATTAGTATCGTCAATAAGTTTTATCGCACGGTTTTGAATCCTATCTAGCAGGTGCAGAGATGCTTTAGGAGCACCTGACCAGATGTGGGAGTTGTACTCCAATTTTGGATGGATGAATGCCTTATATATTGAGGCCAGATCAGAGGGGTAAAATATTTCTTACATCGCTTGAGGAAACCTAGACATTTCGCAGCATTTTTGGCGACATCAAATATGTGATCATTCCAACGTAAGTTGTTATTGACACACATACCGAGAATGGAAAGTTTTTCGGTTTCGACGATGCAAGTGCCATTCATAGATAATGGCTGGGTGTTTAAATTTCGCTTTAAAGACAGCAGACAGCATTGTGTTTTGGAAGCATTAAATTCCACTCTATTGATAGTTCCCCAATTGGTTATGCTGTTGATATCGGAATTTAATGAGCTTAGCATATGCTGCCGTTCTCGTACTACAGCCGAAGATCAGGGCCGTGAGTCCGGGAACGAATATGAAAAGCAGAGAGTACTGTCATCAGCAAAGGAATATATTGGATTAGAAGTAGCAGACAAGAGATCATTAATGAAAATTAAAAAGAGTGTCGGAGACAGAACGAGCCCTGGGGCACACCAGTATTTATTTTGTGAATATTAGACTTGAAACCGTCCAAGACAACTTGAATTGAACGTTCCGAAAGGCAATTTCTAATCCATTGAAAAAGAAAGTCGTTGATCCCAAATGCACACACTATCGACAAAAGAGCCTGATGCAAAACTTTGTCAAATTCCTTAGAAATATCAAGTGAAACTATCTATTCCTTTCGCCAGATTGATGTACGCTTTGGTTCCACTTTTCAGTAAGACATGCCATCAAATCACCAGTGGACCTGTTGCTACGAAAACCGTACTGCCGGTCATTGAAAAGTTTTCGTGTTCCGAGATATTTCATGAGCTGACGATTTATCAGTGTTTCCATGACCTTGGAAAGAAGGGACGTAAGTGCAATGGGTCTGTAGGAGGAGAGAGAAGATGATTCGCCTTTTTTAGGGACGGGCTGGACAAATACTCTTTTCCATCTGCTCGGGAAGAGTCATAAAGAATAGGATTGATGAAAATGCTTACGCAGTGGTTTTGCCAGCGAGCAAGAACACCTCTTCAGAAGAAGGGGAGATATACCATCTGGACCAGCGGATTTATGTATGTTGAGATCTTTAAGTACTCTTGCTAGCACACGCGTGCGAAAGTAGATTCGTCCCATTGAAGATTCGACGCACTCAAGTGTAGGCGGAGACAAAGCACAATCTGGGAGTGTTGAGCTGGCCGCGAAGTGTGCAGCAAGTAGATTGGCCTTATGCAAAGAGCTGACAGCTGGAATGTCATTGTAAATGAGCGTTGGGATGGAGGATGAGGCGGAATTTCTAATGTTTTTGACGAACGACCAAAAATGTTTACTGCCTTTGGGACATTGCAGTATTTTTTGCCTCAGTTTTTCGTTGTATTGGAATTTCACACGCTTAAGAAAGGCGTTGCAGTCATTTGAAATTTTTTCGGTTTTCCTCGGCCGGGTTGGTCTTGAAGGACCGAAAAACCATTTCCCTAACCCTGACGGCCTCTTTACAGCTCGAGTTGTACCATGCCTTTTCTTTTGGTTCGATACTTTTCATCCGATGAGGAATAAAGGATCTCATTCCAAAGAGAATTATGTCTGTAATCATATCAGCAGCGGCATCCACGTCGTTGTCCAGGAAACATAACGACTAGTTAAAATTCCTAAAGAAGCTGTTAAGACCGCCCCAGTTGGCTTTCTCGTATTGCCATACGTTTCTTTTAGGAATTTTTTCTCTAACTGTGTGGTCGAAGTACGAGAAATTAGCTGATATGACACAATGGTCCGATGAGCCTAGAGGGGAGAGCACATCAATGGTGTACTTATCAGGGTGAGAAGTTCAGGTTTTTGCAATTTGAACACAATTCCAATTGGTTCCACGAGGACCGCGATGGGCCCGTTTTTTTGCCTAATGTCTGTGTGATGGCATATCCATCACACCCCTGCTAGGTTAAGCTGACCTAACCTACGTAAGAACAATATTGTAACAAACATAATTTAAAAGTATTTAACTTATTTTTACATTGTCATTATGTTATTAAAGTTTATTTGTTATTAAATTTTTAAACTGAAGTAGATCTTACTTTTTGTATTTTCCAATTCTGACAAAGGAAACAATGGATTTATTTTCTATTTTTGGTTTTTCGTCTTATTTTATGCTTACTCTTATTTTTGTGTTGCTTTTCCGAAACGTTTTTCTTAATAATTTTCCTGAACCCCAAAAAATTGGATTTTACCTCGTTCGAGGTAAGAAATGGTTTTCCGTAGTCTACGATGTATTTTTGGAAATATTTAATTGAAAATTGAAAGCTCTAGATTAAGGATATTCGACACATTTCAACTCATAACCCGAAAGCTAAAGAATGATTTAGGTGTGCTACCTTTGAAAACTCTACTTCTCTTGACCATTAATCAGCAAATTTCTGCATATCATCGATATACTCTTACTAAACAGACATTTGATTCGTTTGAAGTCCCTTTTGCAGATCCCCACAGCTTCTCCTTCTAAGGCAAATAATGAAATAATAAATAACTAATTGAAAGTGGTGACCGAAAGGCATTTCAAATGATGGCCACTGAGTTCGGTCCTCCTCCTTCTACTGTGAAGGGACCATATTTCATGTCATCAAAGGTTGTGGTACAACAAATTCGACGTTTTTCTAAAGGTATACATATTTTATTCTCCAAAAAACCAAATATGATTGCTCCATCCCCTCCTATCTCGCGAGGCCAAGAATCCTTTGTTTAACATCATTCAGTATTCTGCTCATAAGGGTTATAAAACATAATCGTTCGCAATAATCCCCTGAAAGATGCTCATAAAACAAGCATTACACCAAAGTATTTACAGTTCATGTAAACATATGTATGTACATATATGCACCTGATGTGAATCTCTTTTTAATTAAAAATTCCCTCACCCTATTTTTGCATAATCTGGTCCGCTTAAAACGAATTTAATGGCCAGACAACAAACGTGAGAGCCACTTGACATTCATAATACACAGAATATGAACTTGCGTAAACGTGTTTCGTGTTGTGATGTTTCGCAATTTTCGAGAATCAAGTATGTATTAGCAATTTACCACCAAATTTTGTTTATAAGAGTTAACGTCGATCTGGGTAGGACTACAATTACTAGACATTATCTTTATAATGACTTCCGGTTACCAAAAAATAAAAAATAAATAAAAATGCCACGAAGTCCTATAGTTAATGGGCGGCGGAAACAATTATGTTATAAGAAAGAATCTTTTATTTTTTTCTTGTAGGTGGAATGCCAAGAAAATGGTCAGATAAATGGATTCAGTAAGGAAAGCGCTGAAAAAGTAAAAAAAAACTCGTGTGGACTAATTATTATCGGTTCTGGATTCTTGGAAGCCAATAAGTGTTTTTTTTTTCGTATCTGTTCAGAATTGTCCATCAACACACCCACCCTGATGGTAACAACCCCCCCAACAACAACAATATTATCAAATGTCAATGTAATGTGAAAAATGAAAAATATCAAATATGACAGCTATTTCTCACGTCTTACGGTATATTTGCTCCTTAAATCAGTCGAAAACCTAAATATTTACTACGACAATTTAAAATGTATGCTCTAAGCATCAGTGTCAGCTTCCAAAACTGCTCCCGAGTATGCCAAATCCCAGTAATGCTCCACTTGGTGCTTTTGGAAAAATTCCCTGGCCATCTTCTCCATGGGGAATATCTTGAATTTGATTTCACTGAAATGCCGCCGCTGGCTTGTACCTTCCCAGACTAGCACGCAGGAATTTGGCACCTCCTCACCGTCGGGGTTCTTGACCATGTCCTCCTCCCACTTGATGCGAGTCAACATCAGACGATGATACTTTTTCTACTGCTTTGGACCGCCTTCAACGACGATAACACAACAATCACGGAACAGTACTACAGAACCGGTCATGTGGAGTTGTTTCGCATTGGTTTCTACCTTGAACTTCTTACAGGCATTATAATGAAGGTCTCTGATACGGTAGACGCTGACAAGGGCTTCACACGACGTATCTTCCTTGATTTTGCGGATTTTTTTCTCTCGTTCTTGTTCGGTGGTTCGGTTATTGCCGTCTTCGTGGGCCTTCTGACGCTTAGCCATTTGCTCGCGAACATGAGCTTCGATTTTAGTGGGATCCTGAACAGCTTCGGAACCAAGCACACGCATTAAATTGGAGATTCGGAGCTTTGGCTCTGGTGGAGGAACCAATCCAAGACGTATCTTCTCCTGTTCTTCCTACCGCGCTTCACGACTGTTCTGGCGGCGTAACTTTTTGCGTTCTTTCTTGGTGAGAAACACTGGTAGATAAACTGGCTTCAAGGGTTCATTTGGTGTCTTCATTTGGGTGGGATGCTCAATCAAATTAGTGATGGCCGAACGACGAGTACAAATCTTTCCGTTACTATCCAATGTGTTTAGGATAGTTTCGTTGGCTAGAATAACCGAATCTCACCATTCCATGCTGGGCACATCGTCTGGAGTATCCTGGTTGGGGGCGATCAGAGCTAATTTAGTGGCCGAACTGATGCCAGTTTTGCATGCAATTTGTGATATCTCTTTCTGCAACTTCTCCAACTGTGACTTCATGCGCATTCGTTCGGCCATTTGAAGAAATTTGCCTGGTTCGTGGAATCGCAGTGTTCTCTTGTTGCGAAGGATGGATTTCTGAGCAATTCGGTCATCAAAGAATTTAACAGTCTCATCCTGACCGGTCTTGTCGACAACTTGATTTTTGGTGAAGACTTCTCGCTTCTTAGCACGGATGTTTGCTTTCAGAGTTGGTGTTAATGTAGGAATATTGACGGCTCGTCCACTCTTGTCAATAGTTCTGCCTTCTTCGTCGAGAATTAAAGGTTTCGGACGATCCTGTATGACGGGCGGAATGTTGTTTGCCAAAGTTACCGAGAGCTTAGCACGAATTTGAGCTTGCAGCTGAGCAATTTTACGTGCCTTTTCTGAGTCCTCTGGTTTCTTTGCAAGTACCTGTGAGGCCAGAGCAACTGGCAGTCCAATTTGTGGAACAGCTGCAAGTAGGGGATCGTTTGCCTGCAAGTTGTTCAAAGCTCGCTTGCGTTCTTCGATTTCTCGCTGTGCGTTTGCCATCATTAGTTTGATTTGGTTCGAACTAAGGTTACTAGGTGTTGGTCTTAAACCGGGCTTTGCCTGAATGAGGGCATTCGCTGCTGGTGGAAGTGGTTTAATCTGCTCCTCTACTCGTTGCTTTTTCACGTCTTTTTCGCGACTACCAGGCGTTCCGATAGTCATTCAGGTGCTGTAGGAGTTTCTCTGTAAGACGAATGGCTTTCTTTGAGTCCACAACTGACGGTATCTTGTCACCGATGCGTCGCTTATCGTGGCCATTGTAGTGGCAATTTTCAATTGTACTGACTAGAGAGCGATCCTCAGAACCGACAGCTTTCGATACTATAGACGAAATATCTGAGTGTAGATCCTCAATTTCTTTCCGCGAGTAATATGTCATCGTTGAGGTTTTAATGCGAAAATGTGTTTTTTTTTTTCGATATTTTTTGGAGTAAAATATTTAAACGTTTACGCGAGAAATATTTTTGCATAATCTGCTCAGCTTAAAACGAATTTAATGGCGAGACAACAAACGTGAGAGAATATGAACTTGCGTAAACGTGTTTCGTGTTGTGATGTTTCGCGATTTTTGAGAATTAGCAATTTACCACCAAATTTTGTTTATAAGAGTTAACGTCGATCTGGGTAGGACTACAATTACTAGACATTATCTTTATAATGACTTCCGGTTACCAAAAAAAAAAAAAAATAAAAAATAAAAATACCACGAAGTCCTATAGTTAATGGGCGGCGGAAGCAATTATGTTATAAGAAAGAATCTTTTATTTTTTTCTTGTAGGTGGAATGCCAGGAAAATGGTCAATTAAATGGATTCAGTAAAGAAAGCGCTGAAAAAGTAAAAAAAAAACTCGTGTGGACTAATTATTATCGGTTCTGGATTCTTGGAAGCCAATAAGTGTTTTTTTTTTTCGTATCTTTGTGATAGAAAATTGATTGAGAAGAAGAGAACGAAAAATTGCTGAAACATTTTGACAATTACAAATGAAGATTATTGCATTCTTAATGAGGCATATATTTTCTGTGTTACTTTGAGTTGTGCAATCACACAGACCCTTTACTTATATCCTTACGTCGTAACTAAGGCTGTAGTCTTCAATCAATTGTACCTACAAGTTTTGCAATCTCATGGTAACCACAGGGTACTTGTCTGAACCTGGCGCGAGGTTGAGCAGCAGGAGAAAATAGCAATACCTTTGACAAATACTTGGACATCACAAAGTATGGCGGATGAATTGACTAAGTTCACGATGGCGTCAGCAGTTGGGTTTTCAAGTCTTATATATGAGATAATTCAACATACTTGAAGTTGAGGTCAACAAGAATATTTCAGGACTAGTCAGCATATTGAAGTAGAGTCAGTAGTAGATGAACCTTAAATTGATTATCAACAGGTTTCATTTTTATGTTGTGGAAGGGTCCCAGAAAGTTCTTAACCCTCCAAGTTGGAAATTTTTATCCGGCCGAATAAAAATGGATTTACTGTGGACGAACAACGACATTACAATCTACCTAAGGAATGATTGTGCCTTACCCTAGATTACATACAACTGCCGCCCAAGATGTACGGTGGGATGAGCCAGACGATAGGAGGATGAAGAACAGTGACATACAAAACCGTGTCTACTTCGGTGCGGATTTGTTGTAAGTGGCATACCAAGGCAAAAAGTGCGAGGTCTCTTCATGCGAGCTTTCGCATCAATACTGAATTCACCAACATAGGCCTTGTATGCCGTCATGACCCCATAGAGAAAAATAGACGATTCTTCGAAAGAATCTTTCTATGAGATTGTGCACAAAAATCTACGAGGAAGGCCCTGACTGATGTTGGAATCATGTAAGCTGATTTCAATGTCAAAATTGTCTTTATTATGGGGTGGAATATCACTGTAGTTAACACCCTGTTACCTCAACTCAATATTTACCAAGAAAACGGCGGTTACCTGACATGTTGCAATTGACTTTAGACATATGTACCTCTAGAATTATAGATATTCAAGCATCATAAGTTTGAAAAACCGTCTTCGCTAGGGGACTTCACCCGTCGTGCAAAAAAGAAGACGGAATAGAAGACGTTCAAGCACAAGGTTTTAAGATTACTGACGCCGTGTACATAATCAAGAAGGTAAAGCAACAAACGGATAGCGACAAAGATGCCGTAGTCAAACGCGGACTTCCTATTTTCATGCATACTTTTGATCGAAACGAGAAAGTCGATGAGCCCATGTGTAAGGGGAAACAAACTATAATCCAATGCAAACGTTGTCAAGATTTTAACCACACGCGGGCGTATTGTCTAAAAGATCTACGATGCGTAAAATGTGCAGGCAAACACTTCTCGGAAGAGTGCAAAACAAATAAGTAAATCCCAGCAGTTGCGCCAATTACACAGGAAATCACCCGGCTAATTACCGAAGTTGCGAAATCGCCGAAGAAATACAAAATAGGCGAAAAAGTCCCACGAAATTCATTCATCCGGACCTATAGGTGCAATATCCTAAAACCGATGAGCCCAAGACAGCTAAGAGAGTTACAATGAAGAAACCGGTAACGCAAAAGCATAAGTCTGCTCAAAAAAACGTTGTCGAATCAAGTGGAATTAAAAAGCCCTGTACCGGTCCGCGCGAGTTCATACGCTGCGGTCGCGTCAAAAGGCAACAAAATAGATTCGCCCGCTACAGATCTTCTACAGAAATTCTCGCAGTCATCTTAGAAAAACTAGATGAGCAAATAACAATAAATAAGCTCTTGTTTGTAAAACTAAGCAAGCTCGAGTTCGTTGCTCGGAAAAAATCTAACAAAAATGAAACAGTTGACTAAGATTTTAACATTTTTTTTTTTTTTTTTTTTTTTATAATTTACGCACGCCTAAGGGGTTGATACCCTTTTACTGTTGCCAGGGCGCGGGCGGAAAGATAGAAGGAAGAGAAAGGAAAATTGTTTTGTAGTGGTTTGAAACTCAGGTGTGTTTGGTTTCGATATTCGCTCTCCAGGGGTGGGAGTCCGAACAGGACGGAGAGTTTTTCTTCACTCAGAGTGATTCGAGATATAATTCCCAGTATTTTTTTCATTGCTTGAAACTCTTATAACAGCCATATATATATAACATATATAACATGGAACACAAATGGCCTTCTGAAAAAAATCGACGAATTAGAATCTTTTCTATGGAAAGACCGTGTTGACATATGACTGCTTTCGAAAACACACTTAAAAAAGGGAGTTTGACCCAAGATAAACCATCTTTTGAGGTTTGGGAAGAGATAATAGTCCGGGGGAGCCAAATTGGGCAAATACGGTGGATGCGACAGCAATTGGAGCCGTAAGTCATTGACTTTAGCCGCGGTTGCGATGCTCTTGTGCGCCGGCGCATTGTCTTGCAAAAACATAATTTTTTTTCGCTTCGTGTGAGGCCGTTTTGCAGCGATTTTGGTCTTCAATCGCTCCCATAATGCACAGTAATACTCGCTGTTGATGGTTATTACTTTTCCGAGATATTTCACGAAGAATATGCCATGACAATCCCAGAAAACTGACCCCATAACCTTTCCGACCCATCGAGCCTCCCTCGGCCGCTACGAAGCACTCGTGCCGGCTTCACTCCATTGCGGGGCACTCATTCTGTTCTCTGGTGTGTAATAGTGGATCAAAGTTTCATCAACAGTTACCAATCGACGCCAAAAGTCCGCCCGATTCCGCATCAGCAAGTCCAAACACTCTTTCGAAGAATATTGCCCAAAATATGGCGGATGCGCTCAGTACTAATCTTTGTGATATCTGCTAGCTCGCGCACCTTCACTTTCCGGTCAGCCAACACCATTTCATGTATTTTTTTGACATTGTCCTCTGTAACCGCATCGGAGGGCCTGCCGCTGCGGACTTGATCGGTAGTGGAGTTGCGGCCACCACGAAACTCTCGAAACCAATATTTGACGGTGTAATCTGAAGGAGAATTAGCCCCATACTATTTATTAAACTTTTCTTTTGTTTCCTTCTCCGTTTTGCCTCTCAAAAAATAATGTTTTATGAGAGAACGAAAATCGTTTTTGTCTTGATGCCAAACACGTCAACAACAATCAGCTGTCAAAACAAAACTAAAGACAGTATCGCACTGAAATTTGGCGTGTCTGCATAAATATGAACGGACTTCAAGGCACCATAACCTTTTTTGCAGTAGCAGCGCATTCTGGCGGCCAAAGTAAAGTAACCTCTCACCCCACCTAGTATGTTCAACGGGACTTTTTTTACACTTACATGGAATATTGACAATTTTAAAGTAGGAGACGAAGTTAAATGTTAAATAAAAACATTCATTTTTTTAAATTATGACTTATGGTAGGACCACTGTGTGGTGGTGCGATTTGACAGCTTTAGACCCCATTTTTTAAGTATCTGGTCTATGCGCACCAGAAACTTAAGAGGACTTGGAGATTGATTGACGCCCGGGTTAACCCATGACAGTGTATTGATGTTTAATACAAACATGTACGAAACTTAAAACTAACATTAATATGATTCAAAAACTACGTAAATGGCAAGGGGTTGTGGACCTTGGGAGAGGGAACTTCGAGGACTAGTTTTCCTGATGTCGAACCCATTAACCATGTTCTTCGCAGCATTCTTTTCAAAAGTTCGTTAGAGGCATAATCGGTTCGGTGAAAGTTGATGTGGTATTGTTGGTATAATTTGGAGCAGGGTAGTGCAGTAATTTTTTTTTTTTTAAAGAACTTAACACTCAAGAGGGTATGACCACGTGTTAAGTTTTTCGAAAAATTGGAAAGAGAGAGAAAGAAAGCTGTTTGGGCTCAGTGGATATTTCACTCCATGGGTGGTATCCAACATTTAATGGGGAGACGAAATTGTTAGTGTAAATTGACTTGATGTTGTATTTACTCGTAGGCAACCATTAATCTCATGAAATTTTAGTTGCCTGAAAAAAATCGTTCGCGCACGGCTGGTATTGAACCCCGAACCGTTCGATTGGGAAGCCAATGCACTACCACTTGAGCCACGGTCACCCACATTGAGTCAATACAACTATTGAGTAATTAACGAACATAGAGTACATCAGCGTCATATATGTCGACGTTTTTTAGGGTGCTGAATGTTTATTAGCTTTAAACGATCATAATACAGAGGCAAGTTATAGATATCTTTCCAATGTAGACTCCGTAATGCAAATGGAATGAATTTGTGTCGGATAGATTCAATCCGCCTAAATTGACTATCGTGTAAAGGGGACCAAACTTGGCTAGCATATTCTAGTACGAGCTTAACGAATGTAAGGTAAAGGGGCGTGAGGACGCAAATAAATTATAGTCTGACATTTGCTGGCATTAAACTCCAAACAATTGCTTTTGCATCAGATTAAAAGGCTATTCAGATCGTTCTGTAGTGCTTGAGAATCAGAGGGTATTGAGATGTGCTCATAGATTTTCATATCATCTGCATGGATGGAAATGCGGGATTCTTCGATAATGAAGTGTATATCATTGATTGCGAATGTAAATATCAGAGTTCTAAGCTGACTTCCTTGAGGTAAACCAGATGTAGCTACAATGAGATCTGAAACAGAAGATCTAAGATCTATTTGACGCTTTGTCAAATAAGATTTGATTCACCAGATGAACTCAGGTCGGAAGCCGAGAGAGTTTAAAGCTTATTTCGTACAAAATTTGATCGAAGGCTTTGCTAAAATTGGTAGCAATTACATCGAATTGGTTTCCCTCTTCCAATGCACAGAGAGTAGTAGAAACGAATTCAATTAGTAGTTGTTTATCTTCCTTTTAGAAAACGGTGCTAATAAGGAGAGAAGATAGATTTGCAGTAAAAGAACATCAGGTCGTAAACAATGCTCTGAAATAGTTTGGGTATACAAGAGAGTTTAGCGATTGGATGGTAATTATAGATTTCATTTTTGGGACCTCTTTTATGCAGGGGAATTATGTAGGATCCCTTCAAAAGGGAAGAAAGAGCGTGGAGAGAGGTTTGGCCAAGATGTTTGCATATTTTTTCAAAGCAATGCCAGGCCGGAGAGTACCGGTCTTTGAGCAATTTTATTTTCTCCTCTACATGTTCGATATTAATATAAACTGATGTACCTACTCATGTAAGGAAAATAGTTGATATCAGGTTCTGTAACATACCCAGCAAACGATTTTCTAAGGAATTTAGAGAATAATACAGAATACACGTCAGTGCTGTTCAAGGATTCGTTTGAAAAGCTCAGGGTAGGTGGGTAGTTATCAGATCTTCCTTGTATTTATGGAGTGGAAATAGCGTTTGGGTTCAGAGATAAGTTCAGATTGCATTCGGTTCAGGTAATCATGATAGAGTGATTCACAGTGCCGAGAAAAAGGGGTGTGCACCGAGATTTGAGATTAGTGCGCCATAGTTTATCTCTTTTGGTACGTAGCGAGCGCAACTCATTATTTTACTAATGGTGAAGTTGATGGATCTTTTTTTGGGAACGAAAAGAACGGAGGCGAACATTCGACGTATACCGACCGAATTATGCAAAAAAGACGAAGATCGTTGGGGCCATCGAATCCATTCATGCATTTCATAACGGTATGGATTATATTCAATCCAAAATAAAATTTCCATTGATGTCTTCAAGACATTTCTTTTTATTTAAAACCAAGTTGGGGAGCATGTAGGTAATGAAAAACCCTTTATGTGCTGTCAGCAGGAAGGGACGAAAAATCGGATAATATCTCATATTAAACAGCTTTAACTTTTATATTCCTGCTAGTGATTCTGTCCACCTTGACTTCGCTATTAACTCTACTTAATGACGCTATTAAATCTACTCATTAAAAATTTAACGCAAGGAATTGGGCCTTCTTATTCAAGGAAGCAAGACGTATACATTAGCGGTAGCGAACACGGGTGAAGATATACTTGGTCGTTGTGAACGTGAACGTTGTGAGCGATTTTTGGTCCCCCTTGCGTTGAAGTCAATCTCAGTCGACTGAAATGGCTTGGCTTGGTAGAGTCAATGGAAGAAATACCGTGCTTTAGGTTGCGCACATAAGCGGTGGGGACCTCAACTATCATGGACCACTGGAGGCGGTCGTCTAAATTGTGTTTGAAAGCTATAAAAAACTTATTTCAAATGATAATGGAATTAATGATATAATTTACAAAACAAGTTTAAAAATGAAGCTTTAGAATGGTCTCTGACTCCTATCACAAAAGAAGACATTTATTTATTTGGACTTCTTAGGATCTATGTCCCTGCAGAATTAATGACCTAAAAGTACGCATCCATAGTATACAACGTTGATCAAAAACCTCCCGGAATGTGTCCAGAAAATTAAAAATACAAGTTTATTCATCTAAATCTATAATGTCCCCTTCAAAGTAATCCCCATCGACTGCAACACACTTATGCCAGTGCTTGATTCAATCCTCGAAATATTTTTTATATTCGGTTTTCGGTATGTCCATCAGTGCTTCCTGCGATTTTTCCATTACTTCCTCTCCGCTGCTGAAACGCGTTCTCCGTAGTAGTTTTTTAACTCGATTGAACTGAAAGAAGTCACAGAGAGGCAGATTAGGTGAATTAGGTTGCTGTTGGATGCCATCGTCAAAGAGTGATGGCACTGTGCGACGGTGCGTTATCATGGCGCAAAATCCTTCCAAATTTCTGCCCACAATTCTGGTCTATTTCGGTGAATTGCTTCACGCAAACGTCTCATAACGCCCAAATAATACTCTTTGTTTACTGTCTGGCCTTCTGGCAAAAATTCATGATGCACTACACCGCTGTAATCCATGAAAACCGCGAGCATTGCCTTCTTTTTTTATTGAAAACGACGTGGTTTTTTTTGGTGTCGGCTCATTTGGTGAACGCCATTCACTGATGTCTGGATGGAGCGTCGTACTCATAAACACACGTCTCGCCTCCAGTAATGATCCTTTTGATGAATGTCTGATGGGATTCTCTTTTTTGCATGAAATTGAGGTCTTTTGGCACCAACTTTGCTGCTACACGACTGAAACCCAAATCATTAACCAAAATGTCTTGGACGGATCCATAGGCAATGTTCAAGTCCTCCGCTATCTCTTTCTTGTTTTACTCCATCAATGTTTTCGTCGGTTTTCGATGTCGATGGTCTGCTACTGCGTTCATTATCTTCGGTTGATTCACGACCACTTTTGAATAGCTCGTGTCACTGATAAACGACCCTTTTCTTTAGAAAATCGTTGCCGAAACACTTTTCCAACATTTCCAACGTTCGCGCACCATTAAATCCATTTTTTACGCAAAATTTAATACAAGTTCGTTGTTGCAAATTTAAATCCATTTCTAAAATTGTAAAAAATCGCCAACACACAAAGAGATAGATGTACTCTTTGCTACGTAACTTTTGCAAATGTCAAGCTATGACGCTAAGATTTAGAGGGAATGTTAACAACATATATACCAACTTAACGATAGAACAGAACTCAAATCGGAAAAATGGGAGCGCCACACGGTGGTTATTCGGGGATCAATTATTTTTGATCAATTGTGGTAATACAGCTGCAAGCAATAGTTTTAGTTTTTGGGTCTGCAAATTCAAAAGCCTAGTAATGCTACAGTTAAACTGATGGCTTATGAAAGTTAAGTGAATGTTTTTTTTTGTTTTCGGGTTGTGCTTCGAACATGTAAAGTAGTGTGCAAAACATTTGCAAATTTTTTTTCACTTGAGGTTTTGTTTGATTAACTATACAAAGAAGGATAATATGTGAGAATTTAAAAATAAATCCGTTACTGACAGTACACTCTTAGGTCTCAGCAATAAAAACGGAAAAAAGTACAGATAGTTTAGTTATTCCAGGGAAAAATGTTAGCTTGCCAAATATGCAGCTGTGCAAAACATATGCAAGTTTTTTATTTTTCCCTTTTTTCTGTTTTAACTTCAAAGATATTCAGATCAGGTTACTAAAGGGTCCGCCATCTAACGTTTTTTTTTTTCAACTAGTGCCTATTTCGTGAATGGTAACACTTAGCTCATGTCTGATTTGACAGATAATTAGTTTTATCCTTCCGCTGTACGAATATGGTTGTGTATATGCTTGAACAACGCTGGGAAATATTGCGACATTACTTTGAAAATCATGGTAATGTTGCAGAATGTGTGCGAAAATTGCGTACGGATTTTGGAAGAAGAGAAGCACCGTCAGCTCCATATGTTCGTTATCTTGTGAAAAAAGTGAAAGAAACTGGCATCCTCATCGATAAACCAAAGCGTGAAAAGCCAAAAACAGTGCGTACACCCGAGAATATTGCTGCTGTGGCAGAAAGTGTGCGTGAAGCGTCATCAACATCAATTCACCGTCGTTCTCAACAATTGAACATTTCGGAGACATCATTGAGACGAATTTTGCATGGCCAGCCGAGGCAGCCATTTGAGTGAAATTATTTTCCATTATTAACCGGAAGGATAAACCTAATTATCTGTCAAATCAGACATGAGCTAAGTGTTACCATTCACGAAATAAGCACTAGTTGAACTAGTCTAGTCGTCCCCGAAAAACAGACATGCAAACTGATAAAGAAAATTATCAACATTATCCGGCAAGAACCTTTCCGGTCTTCAACTACAATCGTTAAGGACCTCAACTTGTCAATCGATGCAAGCACAGTTCGTAGACGTGCAATAGAAAGTAATTTGAGGGCATACCGAGCTGTTAAGAAGCCTCTGTTAACCTTGAAACACCGTCAAAAAAGGTAGTCTCTTTGTTAGATAAAAACCTGCTTCTAATTTCCTATTATTTAGACTTCAATTTGCTCATAAATATTCAACTTGGTCCCTGACACAGTGGAGAACCGTTTTATTTAGCGATGAGAGCAAATTTAATATCTTATGTACCGATGGTATTGGTTACATTCGCCGAAAGCCAGGTACACAGTTAAATCGGGAAAACATCCGATCTACTTTGAAGCATGGGGGCGGTTCCGTATGGTTTGGGGATGCTTCTCGGCTCAAGCATGTGGCCACTTATACCAAATAACTGGAATAATGGATCGCTTTGTGTATAAGGACATCTTAGACACAGTCAGGCTTCCATACGCTGAGCAAGAGTTGCCGTTGTTATGGTGGTTTCAACAAGACGACGACCCGAAGCACACCTTAAAGTTCGTTAAAGAATTTTTAGGGGCTCGGGGAGTAAATGCTTTAGATTGGCCTCCACAGTCCCCCGACTTAAACGCAATCGAAAACTTATGGGGAATCCAAAACAGCGGCCAAGGGGCAACGGTTTACTTCGCAAAAGGTTCTTTATGAAGCTTTAAAGGATGAGTGAAAAAAAATTCCCAGTAAGTTAACAAACTCCTTTATTGCTTCCATGCCGAAAAGGTGTGCGGAAGTTATTAAAAACATTGGTTTTTGGACCAAATATTGATGAACAAAAAAAACTTGCATATGTTTTGCACAGCATTAAAATGAATAAACTTGTTGTTTTGTGTTTTACAAAGTATCAAGAGTACATATTTTAAATTTCTTTGTTTCCTTTTAAGAATTAAACTGTAAGTAATACTTTTGACTAAACGTTTCATTAGAATTCTTTCTTTAGAGCAATTAATAAAGGATGTTATTGTATTTGAAAAAATTGCAAATGTTTTGCACACTACTGTAAGTAGCACCATCATGACTTTAATAAATTGATTTTGACCCTAGGTTAGGTTAGGTAAGAGTGACTGTTGGAAATACCAACCCACTTAGGCCTATTGGCCCATTGTGATGCCACGTGGATCTATGATCTTCTTACTACTGGAACCAGTTTGAGCTTATAATAAAGCGTAGGAGACTGTTAACGTCTATTTTTTCTAGATCGTTTAGGTCGTTGTAGAAGAAAGCTCCTAGATGAAGCTTCCTTCTCTGAGAGAGAGCTGGGCATGTGCAGAGAAGGTGGGGGATTGTCTCCTCCTCTTCCTCGTTCATGCAGCTTCTACAGAAATCGTTAGTAAAAGCGCCAAGCCTTCTTGCGTGCTTGCCTATGAGGCAGTGTCCGGTAATGACACCTATTATGGCGCTGAGATGTTTCCTATCTAAAAGGATCAGACACTTAGATCGACTCAGATCCAGCCTTGGCCAGATCTGTTTGGTCGCTAGACATGTTTATCCAGCAGTCCACCTAAGGTCCGTTCTTTTATTGGCATCTAGCTTTAGTGTTAGTTTGCACGTAGCGATTGGTATACCTATACTACCTTTGTCCGGTAGGATAGGTAGAGTGGTTCCAATTTTGGCGAGTTCATCGGCTCTGCCAACAGAGGTGAATGTTGAACTGCTCTGCCATCTCCATGAGAGATGATCGGCATTCAAGGGCAGTTTTAGAACACAATGAGACCAAGTCCAGGGACTTGATGGCGGCCTGACTATCCGAAAATATGCGGATATCCTTTGCAGATTCTTCAGCCAGGACAGAGCTTCTTTAATCGCCAAAATTTCCGCCTGGAACACGCTACAGTGATTTGGAAGGCGGAAAGAGAGGCTTAGATTTAGCTTATCTGAGAAAACACCGCCACCAACTCCGCTGTCGGTTTTAGATCCATCTGTGTAGAGATGGATTGACTTGTCCTCCATGAAAGCATCCTCCTCCCAGAATGATCTAGAGGGGAAGCTTACATGGAAGTTTTTGTCAAACCAAAGTTCAGGTATGGTGTAATCGATGTTCTCTGTGAAGATTCCTAATGTATTAAGAATGTTGGCGTGGCCAAATGAATTATTTGTCCACTGTTTAGTCGCTTTAAGGCGAATAGCTGCAGTCGCAGCTACTTGCTTGCTAAAAATGTCGAGGGGTGTCAAGTGAAGCAGAATATCTAATGCCGCAGAGGGGGTAGACCACAAGGCTCCGCTTGTGCATAGATATGCTGTTCTTTGGACTCTGCTTAATTTAATGCGGTTGACTGCATTTTCCAAGGCCGTCCACCAGACAACCACCCCGAAAGTAAGTATCGGTCTTATGACCGAGATGTATAGCCAGTGGGTTATGCGAGGTTGAAGGCCCCATTTGTTCCCAATGGCTTTCTTGCAAGAGAATAAAGCTATTGTAGCTTTATTGACTCTTTCTTGAATGTTAGTTTTCCAGTTTAGTTTCCTGTCAAAAATGAGACCCAGATATTTTGCTGTATCGGAGAAAGCTAAACTGGTACCGTTTATTGAAGGAGGGTCTATGATTGGAATTTTATATTTCCTAGAAAAGAGTACAAGATCAGTTTTATGGGGGTTTATTCCCAATCCGCAGCGATCTGCCCAGCAGGTTAATCTGTTAAGATTTACTTGGAGGAGTTCCTTAATGGTATTTAGATGTTTTCCTGAGACGGCTATGGCAACGTCATCCGCATAGGCAATCACTCTGCTACCACCCGCTTCCAGGTATATCAGCAGTTCGTTAACTACTAAGTTCCAGAGAAGGGGAGAGAGGACACCGCCTTGCGGCGTACCCCTACTGACATATCTTTTAGCAGAAGTCTCACCCAGTTTGGAGTTGATTATCCTGCTTGTTAGCATTAGATTAATCAGCTCCCCATGTGAGCCGTCTACCTGCAGAGTTGACAGCGCAGTCGTGATTGCGGATGTGATTTTGCCCTGCTCCTCTATTGAATTTGTTTATTTCCTCTATGGAAAATTTGTTTGTGTTTTGACTGACTGATTAAGATGTGATGAGCAAATATCGCTACTGTAGTATATACGTCTATATCATACTCTATTGCATGTACTCATCAATAAAAATTGTGCTCATCTAACGCATGTGTTACACTCTGCAGTGTAGCTATAGATGCTCATTTGTCTGAAAGTGTGCTTCAAAATCTGAATATATCTTAAAATACTCAGAAAAACGAGATTTGTCACCCATTATTCTTTGGCAATTGTCAGAGCAAACTATTGCGCGCACATTTTATTTGTATCGATCAAGAATGTCACTTCATAGTAGGTGGAACATCTTTTATTTTTTGATTTAGCACGGAAATTGTGTTTTTGGCAGGAGCTGTAAACTGGTACAATGCAGTTTGTCTCGAAAGATCCGTGGCCACCCATGTGTATCATAAATCTCGCTGCTGACAAATGGTACTCATAGAGTCATCTTTCTGTGTTATTTTCCCTATTCTCCCAGATACGTACAGTTAGTCAAAAAATTATTCACACCCCCCATAAAGAATTACAAATTATTCAATATCTTTAAAAAAACAAATTCAATTTTTTCGAAAAAAATATATTTTTTTAGTAATTCGATGACAATTTTGATTTAAGTAAAAGTAATAAAGAAAAAATTATAATACTAAATATACAATATAAAATAAGAAAGATCTCCCTTTTTTACGCCAAAAAAATATTCACACCGCACATTTAATATTTAGTGTGCCCGCCTTTGGCCTGTATTACAGCACGACACCTTTTCGGCATAGATTCAACCAACTTATTTGTAATATCCGGCGCTATGTTTTTCCATTCATTTTCAATCACAGTTTTTAAATTGGCGATGTTTGAAGGCCTAGACTTTGCAACCCGTTTTTTCACAATAGCCCATAAGTGCTCAATCGGGTTGAGGTCTGGTGACTGAGGAGGCCAATCCAATACATTAATATTGTTGTGGGAAAACCATTTGGAAACGATTTTGGCGGTATGCTTTGGATCTCCGTCTTGCTGGAATACAAAGTTGTCATCAATTCCCAACAATTCAGCGCTTGAAAGCAAATTGTGTTGCAAAATCTGGAGATAATCTTCCTTTCTCATAATTCCTTCGATGAAATTTAGATTTCCACAGCCGCCCCAAGACATGCAACCCCAAATCATTCGGTTTCCTAAGTAAAATGTACGAATAAAATATCATGGATACCATAATAAATGGGAGAAGATTCTTACCTCCACCATGTTTAACAGTGGGTCGTAAACATTCTTTTTTAAAACGCTCTCCTTGCTTCCTCCAAACGCGTGTTATACCGTCAGAACCAAAAAGTGAAATTTTGCTTTCATCCGACCAAATAACTTTTTTCCAGTCCTCAGGAGACCAAAGCACTTTTTCTTTAGCCCATTCAAGTCTTCGTTGTTCATTCTTTTTGGAAATGAATGGCTTCCTAATTGCAACTTTTCCTTTGTACCCTGCCGCATTTATGCGGTTTCTAATGGTTTGACTTGTAACTTTAACGTTAAATCCATCTTCAATGTCAACTGCGATTTTGTTTGCTGATATTCGTCGATCTTTCTTGACCTCTCTCAAAATAACTTCATCAATTTTGGTCGTTGTTTTTCTTTTACGCCCCCTGCCACCGAGATTTTTAATTTTTCCAGTTTCTTTATACTTCTTCACAATAGATGCTATTGTATTTTTATTAATTTGAAGATGTTTGCTTATTTTTTTATATCCCAATCCCTTCTTATGAAAATTCACAATCTTTTGCCGAATATCATGGCAAATTTCCTTTCCTTTGACCATTTTTAATACTTTTAGACTTAAAACCGGCTTAAAATAAACTGATCACTACACGCTCTCTTTTAAAAATAAAAATAATAACCAGGCGACCCGAAAATTAGAATTTAATGTATGGGGTGTGAATATTTTTTTGGCGTAAAAAAGGGAGGTCTTTCTTATTTTATATTGTATATTTAGTATTATAATTTTTTCTTTATTACTTTTACTTAAATCAAAATTGTCATCGAATTACTAAAAAAATATATTTTTTTCGAAAAAATTGAATTTGTTTTTTTAAAGATATTGAATAATTTGTAATTCTTTATGGGGGGTGTGAATAATTTTTTGACTAACTGTACATGTGTCAGGTAGAGGCTGAAGTCTTCAAAGCGGTTCCCGTCACTACTGCATTACACTTTGTTATAAAGTTTTAATTCCCACAAAGATTTACGATTAGATGTTGTGTATAAATTTGACTTTTTGTTTTATTCTACAGATGGAGAGTGGCGGCATCATCTAGAAGACCATTGGTACGACACGTAGCATTACTTATTACATAACGCGCTGAATTCAAACGATCACCACGGGACTCGGTGGTCTGGTGAAACATCATCCAAACAACACTTATCTGAAGGTGCAACATCTAAAAAGTGATTTTCATAAATTCAGGAAGTGCTTAGACATGAATGAGCGGATCTTTCACCGTGAAAATTTGTTGCCTCAGACATAGGTAGACTCTTGTTGTTAACCACATTCGACGTTTCCTTTGGTGATATTTTGCACGTTGAAAAACCTAAAAAAAATATATATACACGATTAATTTATCCTCAACACAGGAAGTGAAGTGAAGAAACCGAATTTTTGTGCATAAGTGTTGAAATCCAAAAAAAAAAAAAAATACAAAAGAAGTGCAAAAATGCAAATGTAAAAGAAGTAATAGAAAAATAAGTGAGAAAAATCGTTCCATCTAGGATTTTCTTCTGTAAATCCACCTCCGTCCCTGAGGTGTTTGTTCGTATAAGAAATTCGGTTCTCGTGTTTTTTTTTCTTTTTTTCTTGGTAAATTTGCAGTTGGCGGAGAACACCAACGAATAACAACGGCAGCAAGCTCGTCAATCACGCCAACAACTGAAGAGAAAATGGAATTCCTTAAAAGGAAACATTTTTCACTGTGGATTATTACATTAATATTAGTTGCAATAGCAGATCTTAGCAACGGACTTCAGGGTGTACCAACATGGATGTAAGTTTTTATGAATGTTATCCATAGCTTAGCTCGTAACTTTTATGATTCCACTCTTAATGACTACACTCCACCTGATAATTATATTATTTTTTCTCACTTACGCAAGACAGGTTAGTCACAACTGCCTGGATTTGTTTCATAAATTCTGCAATTTATGTGCTTTGAAGGGGACTTGACTCTCGCCCACTGTTCCTTCTCGTTGTTGGGCAAGATTCAGATACGGAGTCACTCTTGCGTGCCTCCAGATTAATTTTTAATCGCCTTGGAGTAATAATTTTTAGGAGAACGTCCACTTACCCGATGAACTCGTTTTTATTTGTATTTTTTATTTTTTTTTGTTTTCATGTGAGGGGGGTGCTCTGTTATGAATTCTGACTTGTGAGTGTAAATATGAAGAAGTCACATACAATTATCAGAGAGGAGATGAATTTTTTTTAAATGCCCAAGGAAATGAAAATATGGGTTAAAGGAAGGAATGGAGAAAAATTGCGAAGGTGGAACATTAGAGTCACATGCGATGACCTAGTTTCAATTTTAAATAATAGACAAGCTTAAGAGATTATATAGGTATGTATGTATGGACATGACAAATGTTAGTGAGTTGCTGCACTAATTGATATCGTCGCGTATGTACATATGTACTCGTATAGTACGAGTACAGTTTGTGAAGGTAGACTTTTGTTTAAATGAAATTCTTTTCAGACATTTGAAAAGTACTCGTGGCATCGTCAGGGGGACTTTAAAATGATTAGATACTTAACAGACAATTTGTACTTTTTGTTTCTAAGTTTCCATTGGCACATAGTACGCGATATCCATTCAGCTCTGTATCCTCTTCAGTTGTGCATACAGTTTCAGAATCTTTCGCAGGAGCACCTACCAATGACAGAATTAATGAACTAATTTTACCTCCGATATAATGGTGTAAGAAAAAGTGGTTTGTGTTAAAATTGTAACAGGAGTAACAAACCTTTTACGAGTAAATTTGCAGTATTTTTGCTCTTTATATTAGTAAACGTGTTGAAGTTCTATCTAAAAGGGCGCAAAAGGCATTGCATAAATAGTAAACCATGTTTTTCGGTCTAGAGTGAGCGGAGGCAATCCTTTTTTACATGTTCCAGCCGAGCAACTTTCCTCATATCGCCATTCCATTCCCTAGCTAGCTCAAAGAATTTTATGTAATCCGAATCTTGTGTTCTGTATTAGCAATGGCAAGGCCTATGGAAAGCCTTCTCAAACATCCGAATTTTTTCCAGTAGACTTGCTCTAACGTCGAAACATCCAAATATAAAGATTGAGCGTCTAAGAGTCACGTTGCAGATTACTTTTATCCCGCTTTGAGTAAGCTTGTTTTATAACTGCCTTTTTTTCAGTGCAGTCTTTTTTTTTTGGCTCTGGCCAGGGCAATATCCATACTCACCCAAAGGTGTGGAAGCGTAGCTAAAACGCGATTAACTGGAACAGGTACAAAGCTGCTCGTAATGCTACAACCGATGCTGTTTGTGTAAATGACACTACTATTCATCTAAACTGAGCACTTCTTTACCCTCCAAAGTACTGTGGAGAAATCTACGCCAAGTTGGCATTGGTGTAAGTAGTGAAAGGAGCTGCACTATTGATTTAGATGAATTGAACGACTATTTTGTTTCAAATGATTTTGCTGCCGATTGTTTCGAGTATGACGTTGTCTTCAGCAGAGGCCTTGAACAGGAAATTGATTTTGAAGTAGTTACGGAGGTTGATGTCCTTTGTATTATTAAAAGTTTAAAATCAAATGCTATTGGTGAAGACGGCTTGCCACTTCGTTTCATAAAACTTATTTTGCCGCACGTCATAGGCCATCTAACACATATAATCAAGTCTTGTATAGCAACATCTACTACTCCTCTGATGCGGAAATGTGCTAAGGTTGTACGGTTGCTTCTGATGCTTCTAACTTCAGACCTGTCAGTATCTTACTTTGCCTGTTTAAGGTCTTTGAAAAGGTAATAGAGCCACAAATTCAGAAACACTTGGCTGAAAATTCCCTGTTGAGCCCATTCCAATCGGGCTTTAGGAAGAGCCATAGCTGTTCTTCCGTCATGGTAACAATCTTGGATGATATTAGGCAAGATTTTGACAAAGGATTTGTGACGCTGCTCTGCCTGCTTGATTTCTTGACAGAGTGAATCATTCCATTCTTTGTTGGAAACTGCACCATTACTATGGTTTTAGTGAAAGAGCTGTAAGGCTCATTCGAAACCTTTTATGTGGACAGTCACAAATAGTCGTTGTTGGTAACAATCGCTCAGATCTCCGGTCAGTTTCTCAGGGGTTCCGCAGGGATCAGTATTGGGTCCAATTTTGTTCTGTATGTACATAAATGACTTAGCATCGATTTGTAAGCACGCGCTTATTCATTTCTATGCAGACGATGTACAACTTTACCTATCTAAAATAGGTGAACTAGTGTCACTACTAAATTAGGATCTTGTTTCATTGTTGAATGGGCAACTAAAAATGCCAAGTACTTCCAATATCAAACAAGTCTTTTGAGCTAAGTCTAGTTCCTGATGTTTGCTTAGCCGGTAGTAAGATTAGGTTAGTTGAGCTGGCTACAAGTCTTGGTTTCACCATAAACCGAACGCTTTCTGGCTATAACCACGTTAACATCGTTGTTGGTCGCGTGTACGGATGCCTCAGATTGTACAGCTTGCAGTACTCAGCCAGTCTGTTTATAATCAATTGCAACAGAGAAGAAAACAATGTCGTCTGCATACATAAGTGCAGGGATTTTTACTTGGTTCAGTCCAACTCTTCCTTAGAAGCGCGCTCAGTATGCAACCTTGCTTCACCCCCATTGATGTTCCCAACTCATCAGAAATAAATTCGCCATCCCAGACATATGCTAAATGTTGATGACTTTATTAACATTTCTATTACGTGGAGTAAAGAAATAAAAAAAATAGCGCCTTGCGTGGTATTGAGTCAAAGGCTACACTGAAATCATCAAAGAAGGCGAAGAACTCCTTGCGTTGGCTTTTGTAAATTTCAGCGATGTGCGTATAAACAGAAAATTTGAACAATGGTTGAGTATTTCTTTCTAGAACCCGCTTGGAATTCCCGAAGAATTTTTTTATCAGAGACCCACTGACAGAGCCTTTTAAACAAAATCGTTCCGAACAGCTTAGCCGATATATTTACGGAAGATATGCCCCTGTAATTCCTTGGATCATCATAGTCTACCTTTTTGTGCAATGGGAAAACAATTTCGAAACTACTAGGAACGTCGGTTTCTGAAGTTTTTATAGAATTCGAAGAGGATACTGTCGTCTCCCGGAACCTTCCGAACTTTCGAATCCTTGCTGACTTGCAGCACTTTAGAAAGAGAGAATGGTGCATGAATGTCGAATGTCGAAATTTTGACGGGATTTAGGAGTCAGTTGAAATGCTCCCACAACTGTGGTACTTGCAATTTGGATGCAATGATATTGACTTTTCCGCTGATAAACTTTACAGCCTTCCAAAACCCTGCTGAAGATCTCGATCTGTTAATTACGATTACTTCAGTGGTCTATTCTTTGAAGGACAATTTTTTCCTGTAACAGATGCTTCACCATAGACGGTTTTGAACACATTTGTGTTGTGTTTTCGCAGAAGTCCAAGAGGTGTAAAACACCTCTTTTTTGCTCTCGGACATTCAAAAACAAATCACTTGTGTGCCTCCTTGCTGACTAATTCGGTGTAGCTTGCTCGGTAATTTCTGTAGACTTCGTTGGAATAGGGTAGTTAGGTTGTCTTTCTAGATCAGTTTTGGCAGCAGAATAAGTGACCGTGTAATTTTCTTAACAGATGTACTTGATGCCTGCACTTTGAAGAAGCATCTGATCTGAAAATATCATCATCGCGACCCTAAGTCAGATATCAGATGTTTCCAATCACCAGAGACAAGACAATAATCTTTTACGGAGCAAGCCCTTTCTGGAATAGAAGTGTATTCTCCTTCAGAGTTGCCTTCACAACTTCCATTTAAAATTCGACAATCGAACCCGTCCGCAAGGTCAAGAATCTTATTACCATTTTCATCACAAATAGTATTCTAGGAGAAATGTGTTACAATCAATAGTGGAATTGTCATTAAAATTTCCAGCCAGCATAATGTCAGATGAACAGAGTTTGAACAAAGTAGCTACAATTTTATCATAATTACTTTTCTTGTTATTACCGTTGATGCAAATGGGGATTATGCATAGGGGTTTGTTATTTAATATATTCCTATCTGCAGACTTCACAAATTTTGCTTCTACACATCTCAGATTGTAGATAATTTTCACGTAACACTATGGCGGTAAAGGCTTAAAAATGATACTAAAGCATCTACTGTATGTCAGTTAAGCAACCATTGCTACGAGTATTGTAGTAAATTATGTTTATCATCAAATGACGTTGCCAAGCTTTCTTTAAAAGATTCAAACATATACGATTGCATTTCAAGTCATGCACAGAGCGCTTTTGCTGGTATTTCTATTAAAGAAGCATCATGTTCATTATTGCGATTATATAAGGTGTTACAAATCCGTGTAGTTTCAAAATCCCACGCCTGTATCGTTGTTTTGACAGAAGAGTTCAATTGCTGAAGCCGTCAAATCTAACCATCAACCCTCAAATTATGTACTTTAGTCAACAGAGTGCCACTCAGTTGAATGGGAGTATTTGTCATCTTAAAAGAGATTATAGGCATAAATAGTAGTGTTTGTCATTCTTATCGGATAACAATCAAACCATGACAACATCTAGACGTGGACAAAAAGAAGAGATTTATGTAGGATCTGACCTAAGTGAGTTTTGAATGGAATTCACTTTTCTTTACGTTCTCCCCAATTAGTTTAGCTTTGGTAAGTCAATGACTATGACCGCACCCTGGGCCACATTGTACCTGTATTTCTTTGTTTTGTGTTTTTTAAGTCTCTTGACAGCTGCAAGAAGATAACATCAATATAGTTAGATTAATGGAGCGTTGGACAAAAATAGGCCCCCGAATTACTGGAATTTGAGGGATCGTCTTGCTTGAAAGTGCATTCCACTCCGAGATACGTACTCCTATGTGACATCAGTTTGTCGCCTTTGAGCTTGAAAACTACAAATTATTCTCTGTCAACCCAAAAAAAAAAAACAAAAAAAAAAACTGTCAAAAGCAAAACGACAAACGACGTTGGTTTTACGTTAGCCAAACGTACGATTGCATACTTGTACGTATGTACGTTCGGATTAAAGTCACAGGGTAATTATTTTCGACATGTATCCCGGCACTGTTAGTAAAAATTTAACCTCGCTCCGTGCTGGAGTTGGTTGCATCTGATTTATTTGTAACAGAAGCTCAAGTGGACGACCGACGAGGCGAGTGTGGTACTTGCTTAATTCATTGCACAGATCACAATATCAATGGGACTTGCCCTGGTACATGCGGAGAGCGGACTAATGGCATTTGTGGCTAACCAAAGCATGTCAGTCATGTCAATCAGCGGAGAGGAAAAAATAAGAAAATAAAAACTTTATGTTGAATGTGTAAATCTGTAAGTAAGGAACTCAGAAGGAACCTGCAGACATACACCCATGTGCACATAAATACGAGTACGTACCTATAGTTACAGAGCTATAAAATGAGTAGGGTGACGAAGCCGAGCCGTTCTGTGCCACTAGCTTGAGCACATGTATGTTTGTACATTTCTGCATGATTTACATGTGATGGAAATTTTTCTTGACAGAAGACAAATTGTTGGTGGCTTGTGTGATCTTTCACAATAATACAGAAAACCGTGCGTCGTCGTGCAGCAGTTGGAGTTGCATTTGATTCGCACATTATGGCAGGGGAGCAAACAGAATGGGTTGGTCAACAGGATTTAAGTAGTCTAATTAGGCAGTGGGCAGATTACATTCTATAATACCTATTCTGCTCATTTCGCACTGTCATCTCTTGGGACATTAAAAAAGGCGAAGGCGTCAAATTCAGAATCCCGTCTGGGGCAGAACAACAAACAGCAATCATCGCAAACGTCATGCATATGTGCTCTTATATATGTAAATGTGGACACAAATATTTTATAGCACGATTATGCGTGATTTTTTATTTTTTGACTGTTTTCTTAAAAATCGCTATAATTTCAGACACAATCCAATTATTTGTAAGAAAGTGTGGAGTAAAAGTCAAGCTCTTTAGTGAGAAAACAGCATTTGTTCAGGTTGTCCTTAATGACTTGCATATTCTTCTCTTTTCTCCTACAGACCCATTTGATTTAGATAACTTTTTCCGAGGTTATGAAAATGGTGATTTCCAGTACATAAAATACCACGTGATTGAATGAATGTTTTACGTATCAGCAGATCCGCCGAAAACTGGAATCGAAGTCTACACCATTCTGTTGCATTGATATTTCTAAGACATTTGACAGAGTTTGGGCTTTAGCTCTTTTTTCGAAAATGCGTGCATCTCTTTTTCTATGAATTAGAATTAACCTTTCGGAACGATAGCCAGATTTTTTGGCAGGTGGCTTTTCAATGGAAGTTACTGCGTGTTCTGCTTTTTAACGCGGTTTCATTTTATCGCGGTACGTCCAAAGGTTTGGGCCTTAGGAGATGGCGCGATAGGTTTCTCTCGTTCAAAATTTGTGTATTGTTAATGTCTCCATTTATTCGAATTTTGTGTTTTCTTGCAAAGTTTTCTGTTTCGTCTTCGACAGTAGGAATTCCGAGGTCTCGGTGTAAGTCGTAACTGTAATATCCTTATGCATTGATGGGTTCGGCGATGCTTTTATTTCCTTGGAGTATTATTGATGTGCTGAGTGATCTTATTATCAGGATTTGCTGCTGGCAAAATTTCCTTAACTTCTAAGTGACGTTTCTTAGCTAGTGGTTCTTCATCAACATGTAATTGCTTTTCCTCTGGCGTTAGCGTTCTTTTGCTGCACAATGCGGAACTACAGGCTCAAATCCCGTCGGAGTTTTTACCATTGTGTGTAAGCGGCATCATTTCCGGCCTTCTGGTCGAGTAACTTTCCCATCTCAACCCATTTACCTTTGACATGGTTCCTTACCAATTCCAGTTGGTGGTGATATTTTAGATGCTGCCTATGCCGCCTACCATTGTAGTGCTGCAGCGCATGCTGAGCGCAGGATAATTCAAGCTTATATAATTCACAGCGATATATCCCAGGTAGTTCTGAAGTTACTTCGGTTACGAAGCATTGCAATGTCGGTGGAGGCAAGTCTTTTATCAATATACATCTTCTTGATCCATAAAGTTATGTGCCGGTCATGTGCCTTGGACTCATCAAGTTATTCAACTCATTTGGATAGGTTGGATCTTTGCCCATGAACAAGGAAGGTGTAACTTGGTCTTTTTCCGGCGCCGGAATTTCCAAAACTGATCCATTGTTGCATATTTACGATCGCCATTGCTATTGATTGCTTCGGTCTAGTTGTCTGTTTCATTTAAATTATAGCCGGTGGAGAACCTATTCCCTCGGTTGTACGTACTTTGCTGTGTTGTCTTCTACTGGTTTGTGTAGCTATAGGAATTTTGGTAGTCTGCATTCGGAAGCGAATATTGGTTAGACTGTCCGGAAGTGTTGCTGAAGTATCTAAGTAAGAGCCAATTGCATATGAACTCTGCGATGACTGATAAGAACTAGTAGGATTTGGGTGGCTGCCTTCTGCATAGTTCTGTTCATTTCTTAAAGGCAGCCAACACGGGCTGGTATGCAACAGATTTGCTCTGATTGAGGGCTATCCGCCAGGCATTTGTCCATTCATATACAATACTTTATCGAAAGCGCTGCGCAGTTTCACTGCTGTTTGTTAAATTGCTTTACCTACTGCTAGTATAGCAGTGCCATCGGAAAACGTAGCTAGAGTGGTCCCCTTCTTGGGGTATGTCTTGGGTATATAGAAGATACAGAAGTGGTCAGAGAACACTTCCCTGTGGTACGCCGGCTAAAATCTCTTTGAATTCCGATCTGACACGAAAATTCTATTCTCGAGATACTCGTACTTTATGAGTATATCATGAAAGCTCAGTGGCAAGACCTGTCGTAATTTTAACTTTAAGCCTTCATGCCTTACAGTATCAAAGACTTGCGAGACATCAAGGAATAAGTCTGAGCAAATCTTTTTTTCTTCCAGAGTTTTCTCATTTATAATATTATAGCATTTATAATCTTAGCAAACCGCACGAATTCAGTTATAGACCCAATACGTTTAGTTTAGTTTTCAATGCATTTTATTTTCTTAATCACTAACTCTTACATACTAACAAAAAATGCTTAAATGCTAGCTTACAATTACTTAACAATCTTATACTAACTTACTGGCCCCACACAGGCACTCTAAGCTACTCTAAATTCTTATAACTATGTCTTTCGACTTCATTTACATTTTATTTGGAAATATTTATTTTATATACTTAGGGCTAAGGAAAAAATTTGATTACAAAAACTTAGCATATGGACAATTTTTATTTTTTATAAAAACTTAAAATCTAACTTAAAATCAACCTTAGTCTACTTAACCTACATACACAAAATACACATAAACACACTTAGACATTATACACAATAATATACATATGTTAGTATATACCTTTATATACACTACCACATGTATATATTACTTAAATGCTAACCTAAACCTATGTAAGCTGGCCATCGCTATTTACAAAGCAAATATATTGGTCAGCCCTGCCTCATTAGTGAGGCTGGTCCATAATCGACGACGAAACATCCTCTCCATCATTCAACCACCAGAAATGCTGGTGCTGCCGAACGACATCCCTCTTATCGCGATTCCCCACCGCCCTCCTGAACCTGAGGCGATCCACACTGCCGTGTGCGACGTCTCTGTTGTAGTTGAGTCGCCTGTCCCCAGCTGTCCGAGCGACATGGAAGATTAACGCCACCGCTGATATATCCTGGATCAACCCTATCTGATCTAGGTAGAGGAATGCTTCCGGTGGAACGAAGCCGTCAGAGCGCACACTCTCGTGGTAAAGGTAATTGGGGTAGTAAGCCCCAGATATCAGGTTATTCGTCGAGGTCATTGCTCTTGCAATGTGCCTTCGAGTCAGCTTAATTACGAAGTTGTCCACTCGTATTAGGTTCGCCCTGTTGTAAAGGACCTCGTTAGGATAAAATTTCTTGTACTCCGACTCCGGTGTTCTGTACAAGCGAAGGCAAGCCCTAAGGCAAGCCCTCTCAAAAACCCGAATCTTTTCCATTAAGCTTGCTCGTACATTGAACCACACGGGACAGCCAAATACCAGCATGGGCCTGATAAGGGCCATGTAGCAGATTACCTTTACCCTCGCATCGAGTTGGTTGCTATAAAACAGTCTCTTTGTAAGGGCAAAAGCACCTTTAGCTCTGGCCAGAGCAGCATCTACATTTTTGCCAAAATACAGAAACTGATCTAGCCAGATGCCAAGGTATCTGACTACGTTTCGACAGGCAAGAGGTTGTCCGTGTTGTCCAATGATAGAGAACTTTCGCCAATTTTTTCTGGTATCCCTGGAGGCTCCAGACAACGGCGTCCTAAAGAGAATGGTTTCCGACTTCTGAAAGTTGATTTTCAACTTCCAGTCATCGCAAAATCGTCTTATCTTATCGAAGTCACGCTGCAAGAGAGTATTAATGACCTCGATTTTTGGACCTGTTCTGTACGCTATCAAATCGTCTGCGTACGCAATAGTATGGGGAAGTGAACCTATCAAGTCGCTTGTATAAACGTTAAATAGGATCGGCGAATTGACCGCGCCTTGCTGAAGACCATTTTTAATTTGAAATATTCCAACAGAAGTCACATCACCATTTTTCACGATGAACTGTCTGTTGTGTAGCATATTATAAAGAATGTACAAGAGTGGTTTACTGATCCCCAGCCTAGTCAGCTTATAGAAAAGACCCTCTAGCCATACGGTGTCGAAGGCCTTCTCCAAGTCAACAAGGCAGGCACCAGTGCACTGTTTCTTGCCTTTGTTCCATTGGATATCGGACACCAGTTTAGACGCGGCATGTGAGATATCATGTCCCGCCTTAAAACCGAATTGGTTATCCGGAACTATATGTTTGTCCTCAACCCACCTAGACAGAGCTCTATTGATTACCTTTTCAAAAACCTTACTGATATTCGGAAGGAGACTTATCGACCGGAGATTCGCCGGATTGGATATATCCTTTCCCTTTTTGGGGATAGGTTGAACCACCGCCGTTTTCCAATGCGCTGGATAATGTGCATTATTCATTGCATTATTAAACAGGGTGGTGTAAATGTCCACCGCTTCTAGAGGAAGATGTCGAAGCACGATGTTCGGAATACCATCGGTCCCCACTGATTTCTTAGCCCTGATTGTGTCGAAGATCTCATGGAGTTCTTCCTTCGAAATGAATGGGGGTAGGTCACCCTCTCTGGCAATGACATTATTGGCCATATTTTCGTCGCTAAACCGGGTGAAACCAGAGCCCTCGGATCGCCAGTTCCCCATTTCATTTCGAATGCAGAAGTCGTGCACCAAGACGCGACCTTCCAGGTCATAATTAGGGCCAATGATATCAATGGCCTTGTATACTTCCTGAAAAGTCGCGCCTATGGCCTCAACCTTCTCCTGTGGATCCTCGATCACAAAGAAGTTGTCATCATGGATCAATACCTGCTATTGTCAGTAACCGTTCGTTGTCTGTTGTCCGGTCTATTTTAAGACACTGAAGGTCGTTTTGATTTTTTCTCCGAAATAGTTTATTGATTTGCGGAAACATATTCGGGTTGCTGGTGTTTACAGCCCGAACCTTGTTGTTCCAAAACAAACTTACAGAAATTCTGTAATTCTCTTTTATTAGCGTTTGAATATTTTTAATCGACGACTTCAGTGTCCTAATCTCCGGGTCTTGTCGGTCAGTTAACTGTCTGTACAAGTTTTTGAGTCTTGTCAGAAGTCTACTTTTCTGTCGGTGCAGTGCGTCAATAGTAGGATTGCGGAACAGGTCTTCGTTAGCCGTACGTCGATACCGCGGTATTGTAGTGTCCATAGTTTGTTTAATTGTCTCGTCCATTTGTTTTAGGTAATGGTCGATCTCCTCGTTTGACAAATTCCTATTGGACGGTGGGCGGAGCGTGTTCGAGGAGAGTGCTCTTTTCAAGGAGAGCGTGAGCGTGGAGAAGCGTGTCCATCGAGTCCTACTGTAGTTGTAAGAATATTTTTGGACATACTCCTCCAATTCCGCAATTTCGTTGGGAACTGTAATTTCGGTGCTAAAACCGCAATGGTCGCTGTCATACACAAATGTGCGCAGACAGTTTAGCGTTTGTAAATTCGTACCTGTCAGTCGTATACGTTCGTCATACAGCAGTAGATCCAAACCTGCTTTTGCAGCTGAGCCATCTGCCCTTGGATTGCGAGCAAGATGGCCAGCATGTTAGGTGCAGCTTCCGTTGTTCCCGGCGTTGGCGCCGGAGAAGCAACAGTCGCTTGCTGTACCGTAGCCCCCCTACCTGACGCCATTTGTGCGTAGGAAATTTGGGACGTGACGGCTGCTGATTGAAACCTGACAGGTGAACGTTTGACTTCCACCTTCTGCTGCCGAGCCAGTTTTGCTTTCTTTATGTCAGCGAACTTAGGACAACCCCGATAGTTTGCGGTGTGTCCCACGTTTCCACATAACACGCACGAGAGCTGCGACCTATCGGATGCTCCGTCAACACCCAGAGCACACTCCTCGGAACTATGGTTCTTAGCGCACTTCACGCATCGAGGCTGCATTTGGCAGTTCGACGCGGCGTGGCCGAACCTCTGGCAGCGAACGCATTGTATAACGCCTTCGCTCCGTTTTAATTTTTCCCAGTGAACCACCTGGTAGTCTAGGACATTGATACTCCTTAGACTATCCAGACGGCTTTCGGGACTGAGCTGCACCAGGAAGAACGGCAGACTCCGTTTCTCCCGCCTGGCTCTAGCTGTGGTAAATGGCTTTACCCCTACAAACTTGAGTCCCTCGCACTCCTTCTCTTTGAGCAGTGCCAGGATTTCCTCAGGATCAGTAGACGGTTCCAACCCCTTCAGCAGCATCGATTGCCGCTTTTCACACTTCGGTGTGAATGAGAAGTGCTCCGTCGTTGTTTCCTTTAGGAGCTCTTTCACTTTCGCATAGCCCTCCACTGTATTACAGTGGATGGCATGACGATCGTTCCCCAATCTTTTAATGTTAAAATTGTTACCAATGACCA
Source organism: Volucella bombylans (assembly GCA_949129095.1). Taxonomy (NCBI): domain Eukaryota; kingdom Metazoa; phylum Arthropoda; class Insecta; order Diptera; family Syrphidae; genus Volucella; species Volucella bombylans. Next base: position 206,478,717 of record OX422141.1, read on the forward strand.
ACTTACACAGGTCCTTGGTTGCACTCACCTCTAATTTATAGGTATTAATAGGAGGTACCTTCTCCTTCTTCTTTTGCTGCTGCTGTTGTTGTTGTTGTTGCTGCTGCTGTTGTTGTTGTTGTTGTTGGTGCTGCTGTTGCTTTTTTTTTCTGCTGCTGTGGTTTCAGCTTTTGTTTTTGCAGCTTTTGCTGTGTCTGCTGCTGCTGTTGTTTCTGCTGCTGCTGTTTTTTTTGCTGCAGTTATAGACCCAATACGTCGGTGATTCTATGCACCTTTTTTTCAGTCAATAATTCGTAGTATACGTCTGTCTCAGAATTATCCTCTCAAAGATTTTCGATAAAATTATGGAAATTGAAAACGATCTACAAGAGCTCTTGTCATTCGGAACGTATTCTGGAACGTATTCTGACATCAGTGTGGTGTTAATAATGTAAAGAAACTTAGTTAATGCATTTCTAGGAAGTAATTTAAGGACTTCTTCTGTTATTAAATCCTAACCGGGAACATTCTCTGATTTTAATTTCTTTGTTCCAGTGCTAAGTTCCTTAAGCGTTGGATTTGTCATCGTGTAATTGTCCGACGCTCTTTTCGATTCACTAATATTGTGGATGAGCCCTTGACCGCAGAAGGCCCTTTCTCCTTATCTGCCTTCGCCCATTCGCGCTGTTATGTTTTCTAATTGGTGTCGCGGAGGCCTTAAGCATTTTAGTACCTTTTAATGCTTTCTAAAGCGAATAATTAGATTTCCTTTTTGCTGTCAAGCTATCGTGTCTACTGCACGATTTTTGAAGTTTTTAAGGGTCTCTCTCAGCCGGTTATACAGGTTATTCAAACTTGTTTTGTGCTGTGGATCACTACTTTGCTGCCATTTCTTACGGGTTTTCCTTTTTTTATTTTCGGCGGATAATCTAGACCACAGTTTATTGGTTTCTTCCTTTGATAAGGTGTGTTATTCCACGCGGCATATTGAACGGATTCAACGAAGTAATCAACCTCGACTTCTAGTTCATACGGTGTCTTAAGTGATGCGTTCAGTTCTACAGTACTTTTTCTTCAATTTCGTTCTAGAAACTTTCTCAATTAGTATTTCTGCCAGTTAGTCTTGCTGGTTCTTGTTTTTTAATTAGAGAGCCCCAAAGGGTGTGTTTTGCATTAAAATCACCGCCAATCATAAAACTATTATATTGTAGATACAGGGGATTTAAAAATATTTTGGAAGACACTCTTTTCGAGCATAGGACTGGATGGTCAGTGAATGTCTGAAATAGTAAATAAATTTGTCTATTTTATACACGTACCGTGATTGCTTATAAAGGGTGTTTTTTTAAAGGTATTCAAATTCAATATGAAATAAAATACTTGAACCCAATGTTAATGTCTATGATATTATTTATTTATTTATTTAATAGATAATTTGATGCCATTAGTGTTTAAATATGACATCGGGTATATGCGCCCCACGGGTAGGTCGAATGAAGCGCAATCGTGAAGTCTAATTTTCGACAACTTTATCGAGCTACTGGGGCTGTATATCAGCAATAGCACGGCGAGTGTTGACTTCCAAATCGTCCAATGTCTCTGGTTTATCGGCATAGACTATTACCTTCACATACCCGCAAAGAAACTAATCTAAAGGTGTGAGATCACAGGATCGTGGAGGCCTTTCACAGGTCCATTACGCGAAATTATGCGCTCAGCACATGTTTCCCGCAATAAATTGATGTTGTCGCGCGCTGTGTGGCATGTTGCGTCATCTTGTTGAAGCTAAAGCTTTGCCACGTTAATGCAATCCAACTGAGGAGCGAAGAAGTTAGAAATCATGTTTCTATGGCGCCCTCCATTGACGGTAACGGCCAGCACCGTGCTTAAAGAAATATGGGTCGGTGGTTCCACCAGCCCATAAAGCACGCCAAAGAGTGAGTTTTAATAGTTGTGAGGGTGTCTAGACAAAGGCCTCCGGGTTTTCTCCACTTCAAATTCGGCAATTTTGCTTGTTTACATATCCATTTAACCAAAAATGGGTCTCATCGGAGAACAAAATTTTGCGTCGAAAATGAGGATCAAGCTGAATCATGTCTTCGGCCCATTCACCGAACCTCGTATAATGGTCACATGGTTTCAACTTTTGCACAAGCTGGATCTTATATGCGTTTAAGTCAAGATCTTTCCACTTTCCATCTTTCAAGATCCACAAAGCGGATTGGCATAGATCCAATTGCCGTGCACGATGGCGAATCGACTCATTCGCATTCTCTTCAACACTGCACTCCACAACGGCAATAACTTCTTCTGTTCGCACTGTTTGTCATCTTTGGGGATGCGTATTATCCACTAGAGTGTACGTGGTGAGAAAACGATTCATCGTGTTGCGAATAACGAATAAATGGGCGTAGCGCGCGATAAGTTTGGCGAACCGAACCATAGTTTTCAAAATAAGTTTGCACAGTTTAAAAACCAAACCTCTAAAAAAAACACCCTTTACTTAATAAATGCTGACGATTCTATATCCGACACCCTTTTTAATTTTCATCAAGGATTATTTGTCTGCTACCCATAATCCAGTGTATTTCCTTGCTGATGGGAGTACTTTCTGCTATTCATATTCTTTTCCAGGCGCACGTCCTTGCCCTTAAGTTGTAGAACCAGAACATCGACAGGCGTATGTTAAAGTAGAATTTAATGTTCTCAGATGTTGATAAAATGAAATTGGAAAACCAATCAATTATTTGTGAATTATATTTTCATTACCGAAATGGTGGAGTTTTCTCAAGCATTGACAACCTATGCTGACCAAGCAGTTAATGGGGCCAAAAGTGCTGCGAAATGACTAGGTTTGGTCAAGGTTTGTCTGATCTGGCCTCAAAATTTTATACATTCTTTCAACCAAAATTAGGGTGCTCCAATAAATTCTCTGTAATTGAGAGATAGAATATAGAAATGCGATAAAGCCCGTAGGTGATGGCAATACTGACCAATCAATTTACACCCTTCATCACCCACGTAATGACACTTACTTTATATTGTTCCGTCGCTATTCTCACTACCAGGACTGCCACGACATTACCAGTATCATTCTCCTCTTAAAATATACGTTACGCTATGAGCATTCATCAATTTATCCTTAACACACCTTCAGGCGTATTCTGAAATATAACAAACTGTTGACAGATAATTCCTAAACCGTTCAATTCGCGTATGGAATTCCCTGCTCGACTCATTATGTATCAGACATTATAACCTGCAAACATTCAAAACCAAGGTACTTTTATTTCGCACAATGGGAATAACCATTTTAAGGGTATAAATTTGTTTCCCCAAAAAACCTTCTAAAATAGTCCGTTATATTTCTATCTAATGACTTATAACCAAATGGGTTATCTGCTAATGCAAGATACGGGTAGGTCTACAACAAATTCTTAAGCTTTAAGGGTTAACAGTCTATCTGCTCACTAAATATGTCTCACGACTCTATATTATGAAATCTGGAAAGTCAGGATACCCTGGAACTCTTATATACCATATGATGCATACACTGGTATAAGGGGACTCTCTGAATTGTAGGCTTTTTATTCACATTCCATGCAAGGTGCTCGCCGCCTACTTCGGAAGATCGTTTTACATATTTTCGTATAATATAACTATAACCATTACCTATAAAAACGAGTAGTGAATAGTATTATAGTTTGTGGTCTTCTGTGTGCAGAACGCTAGAGAATTCATTTCACTTATTATAAAGACAAAAGATACTTTTTAAAGCACGACAGAATTTCGTGAAGAGAAAGTCAATTTATTCCGCTGTCAATGCTAATCCCGTAAAATCAACAACAACAAGTGTTGTGGTCTCTACAAATATTCTAAGACTGCGGCATCAGTAAGATATCGTTTTAGTTTATTTGCAGATTTTTTTTGAAGACTGCCGCTTTTTTGCAGTAGAAAACTGGTTTTGGTCACGTAGCATTAGTCAATTTTGGATTTCACGTTGATTATTGTTTGAAGTCACCGATGTCGATCAACAAAATTGTTGGAAATTATTGCTATGTCGTGTCTGACATGACATGTGACTGTATAAACATGTCGGTAACAATATCAAAAACAATAATATGCGAATCAAAGCAAGGAAGTCACGTCGAGTAATTATCTGGTGGAGAAATAGGACGGGAATTCTTCTTTCTTTTATTGGTCCACTGTGTGATTAATAAAAATTCGTCCAAAACCCCAAAAAAAGCACCAAGTTACCCCTTCGTGTGAATATCAAAGAATTTATTTTGTAAAAAACGAAAAAAAAACACAACAGATGGCTGTACGGTACACACTAGGAGACTAATCTTCACGCAGACCAGATGGTATAAACTTTGAAATAAGCGGACCGAAGATCGGGCCTGAAATGTTGGGCCACAACCTGATGGACTGAAGGCATGGTGTGCAAGGAAACGAAAGAAGGAACAAAAAACTTATCGACTTTAATTGCCTTTTAATTAACGGTTGGGACGTCAAGCAGAGCCCTTTGTCGACACTGACGATTCCAGGTTAAGGCTTGCGCTTGTGGCGTACCTATCTCGCTTTTATTTCTTTCCCCTCGTCTTTTAGCCCCGTAAAAAAAATGCCGCGAACCAATTTGATGCAGTTTCCTTTTATTGTCTGTTTTCGTTTTTATTATTTCACTTCTTTGGATTTAAATATTTTTGGTTTTATTTTTTTATAATTCTCTATAACAGGGAGTTGTTTGAGGCGAATTTTGTTTTATTATATGATGTTATTATACCCCGAGAAGAAAAAGAAAAACCCAAGGATAGCAGACGCAGATGCAATAAAATCAGATTGAATTATCACATAAGTTGTCTGTGGAGATCGCTATTTACTCCGACACGATCTCTCCATTTGAATTTGCTTCCCGAAGAATGGGGAGTCCGCCGATTCGTTTCTGATTTTGCGCGAGTGCAGTTGCTTTTGACTTGTGACTTTTGTTGTTGCATAATTATCCTTCAGTAAGCTGGAACAGGCTTTGGTAGTTTGAGAATAAGCGATCGTGATCGTAATTGTTTGCGAAAAGATATGTCGCTTGCTTAACCGAAGGTGTAACAAAGCTGAAAATGATTGTGATTGGTAGTTAACACAAAACGATGTGATCTGTTGATTTTTTGTGCCTTAAATGAACATTAAGTCTTATTGTTGCACAGTGAAATAAATATTCAATGAGGAAGTTATGGTACCAAGCACCAATTATCGACGAAATGGCAAAAGATGCATTTATCAGGGGAATTGCAGATTCGAAGCTACAGTCAGCAGTAAGGATGACCGGGAAAAGAACCCTTGCTGAAGCAATTTTGTGGGCAAAAGTGGAGGTGGTCCTGGTAGCCATCGATTCTATTTGATGGAGCCAGAAAAGAGAAGAGACTTCATGGTGGGAAAGACCTTAGTGGAGCCAAAGAGCAAAATGGTCCCTGTAAAGATTCTAAATCCAAAGACATTCAGTGTAAAGGTGAAAAAGGGGGAGATAGTGGGAAAGTACGTACTTGTTGAGGCTATATCGACCACAAAGGAAAAAAAGGGTGCAACACCGGTCACAACAGCTCAGAGCATAAAAATAAAGAACGAAATTCTCAGCCTCTGTAATCTGGACGAAGATCCGTGAATCTTGGCAGAAAAGCTAATCGGTGAGTACGCTGATATACATATTTGCTACACAAGACGGAGAATATGGACGTACGCATATTGTTCAACACCACATTGACGTCTTCCATTGGCAAAGCAAACAGAAGTTGCCGAAGATGAAAGTTGAGGGAGTGATTGAAGAATCGCAAAGTTCGTGGGCATCTCCGGTGGTCCTCGTAAAGAAGAAAGACGGCAGCGCGAGATTTTGTGTAGACTACCGACGTCTCAATGATGTCACTAAAAAGGACAGCTACCCACTTCCGAGAATCGATGACGCTTTGGATATGCTTTCTCGAGCGAAATGTTTTTCAACATTTGACTTGAAGAGCGGTTACTGGCAGGTAGAGATAGAGCCTTCACTACAGGAAGCGGTGTTTGGCAGTTTGCAGTGATGCCGTTTGTACTGTGCAACGCTCCGGCCACCTTCGAGCGACTAATGGAACGAACATTGAAAGGACTCACCTGGAAAACCTGGCTAGTATATTTGGACGACGTTATCGTCATAGGTAAGACGTTCGAGGAGCACCGCGAAAATCTAAAAGAAGTGTTTGAGAGGCTGCGAAGTGCTCATTTAAAGCTCAACCCAGAAAAGTGCGCCTTGTTTCGTCCGGAAGTAAAATATCTGGGTCACATTATATAAGCGGAAGGAGTAAGAACGGATCCTGACAAAATCGAAGCCGTGAAAAGTTGGCCTTCTCCAAAAGATAAACACCAAGTGAGAAGCTTCTTGGGACTCGCCACGCATTGCAAAGAGCCTGCATCAACTTACGAAAAAAGGCCGACAGTTCGGATGGTCTGGAGAATGCGAAAAAGCATTTCATGAACTGAAGCGACAGCTGTGCAATGCCCCCATTTTGGGTTACCCCACGCCCGGAAAAATGTTCATCGTGGACGCAGACGCTAGCTATGTTGGGGTAGGAGCTGTGATCTCCCAAGTTCATGATGGTCAAGAGAAAGTGGTCGCATATTACAGCAAAGTACTCTCCAGACCTGAAAGGAGCTACTGTGTAACCCGGCGCGAGGTTCTGGCTTTAATTCTGGCTACGAAGCATTTCCATAAGTACCTCTATGGACAAAAGTTCATTCTCCGGACAGACCACGCAGCTATGAAATGGCTACTCCAATTTAAGAACCCTGAACGCCAAGTTTCAAGATTGATCGAGCAGTTGCAGGGCTACGACTTTGAAGTGCAACACCGCAAGGGAACACTCCACTCAAATGCTGATGCTCTCTCTCGTCGACCGTGTGGAGTAAAATGCGAACACTGCAACCGTAAAGAAGCCAAAGAACAGGCAACTATCCAAATGATCAGGACTGAGCCAATAGAGGGTTGGAATGTAGACGAAATCCGTTCCTCCCACCAATATTGGCCTGGAAGGAACACGAGGAAAGACCAAGCTGGCAGCAGATATCAGATCGGAGCCAAACTCTGAAGGCATACTGGGCACAGTGGGACTCGCTTTTTGTGCAAGATGGACTGCTGAAGAGAAAATGGGAAAGTGCAGATGGGACAACATCTCGTATGCTGCTAATAGTGCCACGGTCCAGAGTCAGCCAAGTACTCCATGAAATACATAGCGGAATCTCAGGAAGCCATTTGGGAATAAACAAGACGTTGGAAAAGGTAAGGGAACGTTTCTATTGGCTAAGCGCTAAACAAGATATCGAGAATTGGTGCAAAAAGTGCATAAGGTGTGCGGCTACCAAGGGTGCAAAAGTAAAGCCACATGGACAAATGCAACAATACAATGTCGGAACACCTTTCGAACGAATAGCCATCGACATCGCTGGGCCGTTTCCCGAAACCTGTAATGGTAACCGATATACCCTCAAAAATCACCAAATCACCAAAATTGCAACAGGACTGGGAAGGTCCATACAAGGTGATAACCCGCATTAATGACGTTGTCTACCGGATCCAGCGTGGGGATCGAGGAAAATTGAAAGTGGTCCATTTGGATAGAATGTGTCAATTCAACGGAATGCTGAATGAGGAACTTGTTCGGGGCGAATAATTGTAGGGAGGGAGCAATGTGATAACCACTTAAATGTGAGCAGCGACATCTAAATTTACAGAGCAGAAGATGTCGATACTCGAAGACCAGAAGATTTCGAAACTTGAATAACAAAGTCTCGACCATTGATGACTGGAGAGTGGAATCGAATTTTCTAGCAAATTGGAAATTGTATGGGACGCTGGATGGCGAGGATTGTTCTCGAAGTATGTCATTCGAGTATAAATACCAGCATCCCCAAGGTATGCAAATCAGTTCTAAAGTGAAATCTGTTAATTAGGAGAAGTGATTAAGTGGTTTAAGTAAAAGATAACAAAAGTATAAGCGGTTGAGAAATTGGATTGTACTGAGAGAAACAATTAAATAGTGAATTGTAACTGTACTGAATAAAGGGATTTGTATTGAAAAGAATAAGTTCTATCATTTGTACCCACACAAACATTTTACAATACTGAAAGGTACAGTGTCGGCCAAAACTAAAGCAACTAAAATCGCAAGTCCGTGTTTTGTGATACATTTCATATAAAGTAACCCAAAACTTAAAAAAAGATTTTCCCAATAGCTTGGTAATTTTAAGGTATTAAAAAAAAAATACAAAAGTCCAATTGAATTTACTTTACCCTTCAACTGGCCAAAACAAAAGCAACTCCATGTGCTCTGTAATTTTTTTATTAAGGGAGAAATAGAAAAACCATTACTTTGACCACAACTACTCATATCTGATTTGTTTATATTCAAAAAGAAACATAAATTGACTCAATTGGGTCATCATCATTCGGGATCGTGAAGAAACCATTTATTTCAGCTAAAAACAGAAGTGGAAGACTGACATTTGCAAATGACCATAATAATTATTTCCACACAGTGTCGAAGTGTAAAACAGGGAAAGGATGACTTTCGTCGTGGACGCCAGCCGATCAATGGAACCTTGAATCCTCGATACTTAAAGGGCATTGTGAAGCATGAAGAAGGAAACATTATGGTTTGGGGATGTTTCTCTGGACATTGAATTGGTCTCATACATAAAATAGTAAAATACGTGTAGATGGAACTATTGACCAATTTATTTACAAAAGTACACTTGAAAACACTATGCTGACACAATCTGAGGAGGAAGTTCCACTGAGATGGATATCTCAGCAGGATAAAGATCCGAAGAATAGTTCAAAAATAGTCCAAGAGTGGTTGCGGGATCAGAAATCAGTCCCCTGATCTCAAACCGATAGAACATCTATGCGAGATTGTAGATCGGCGAATAATTTGGGAGAAATTCTGAAATAGGGCCGAGCTTTATATCTAAGTCCAGGAGGCTTGGAAAACAATCCCACGCTCTATAATTTCCAATCTGATCGAGAGTGTGCCAAGAAGATGTAGTGCAGTAGTAAAAAACAAAGGTTTCGCCACGAAATATTGCGGTTTAGTCGCGATGATTATTATTAAATATGAAATTACTATGAAGTTCCACATGGTTAGAGTATTTATATTTTTTTATTTTTTCTACTTATGAAAAACTGTAGAGAAAAACTTAATAAAAACTCATGCAATTTAATCAGTTTTACCGCAGAGGCTAGTGTTTATGTAAAAGTTGCTTTAGTTTTGGCCCACACTTGATGTAAGGAAAGAAAATTGCAAAAAGGAGTTGAAAGGATGGACAATTTAGTGGCTCCAACTATTTGTTTCATTGCTTTTGGTACTGAATTACAGAGCCTGGCGTCATGCACAAAGAAGAGAAGAGATGAATTTAAACAGCTAACATTTTTGGAAGAGACATAAAGGTTTTCCGATGATACTCGTATTATAACATAACAATTTTATGCATTAGCATCTATCTACTATCTACAGTATTTTTGAAGAATTCCTGAGTATACAGCCAGTTAATCACTGCGAGCAATTTATTGGGTTATACCACATGAAATGTCCGATTTTGTAGTAAAAATTTAAAAGCTAATATTTTGGCTTCTATGACATCTATGACATTCTTCCAACGTGATACAGAGTCAAATATTCCTTTTTCGTAGAAGTTCTGACTTTTCGAAGCAATGAAATCTTCAAAGGCTTCTATGACCTCTGCTCGGTTCCGGAAGACCTTCTGCCGGCAAAATAAATCTAGATTGCGGAAAATATGGTAATCGGTTGGAGAAATATCAGGAGAGTACGGTGGATGCGGAAGAGTTTCAAATCCCAATTGCAACAGTTTTTGCATCATTACTAGTGGGGTCTAGCATTGTCATGTAAAAGGATCGGACCGTGCCTATTGACCAACGGAGGTTGCTTTTCAGCCAATTTGGCATGCAGTATGTCGATTTCCTCACAATATTTGGTAGCGTTTATCGTTTCTTCTAGTTGAAGAAATGAAAAGTGGATTGGTCCTTTCGATGTCCACCAAATTGTCACCATAACTTTTTTTGGGTGAAGATCTGGCTTATGGGTGTATTTTGGTTTTTCATCTGCATCCAACCAGATCTTTCAGGATTATTATACAGTATCCACTTTTCATCACAGGTGGCTATCCGGTGCAAAAACGGTTCAGTTTGGTTTCTTAATGTAAGCGATGGGCAGATTTCCAGGCGCCGTAGTTTTTGGGATTCGTTCTGTTCATGGGGTACCCACTTATCGAGTTTGTTTACCTTTCCTATGAGAGAAAGGTGTCGACTTATTGTCATTGGGGATACTCCCATGCTTTGTGCAATCTCCCTCACCGATTGTCGTATAGTGCGTTCATTTACCGCTACATCCTCAAATGCGTCATTAATGTCTTTCATTGCCAATGACGCATTAAGTCTCATTTTGAGTTCGTAAAAGAAGAGGGTTCGAATTTGAACTGCCGACAGCATGGTAAATAATTCCTAGAAAAAATGTATTTAACATTCTGGCACAGATATTCACTCGAGAATAAATAAATTAATAAAAGAATATAACTACACTTGCGGTCATAAAAACCGCACCATATCAAAATGATTGAAAAATTGTTAATAACTACGATAATAATTTTTATAATAAAATGAAATTTTTGTTGAGTACTCCGCAGTAGTTTATAAGTATTTCTATATAATTTCCATCTGTTTATTGAATGTTTGAAAAAAGATATTAACAAAGAAAGAAAAACCAGTTAATTTTCTTATTTTTTTAAAATATTTTAATACAGTCATTGGTTAACAAAATCAAACGATACATTTTTTATGTATGTGTATATAAAATGTTTAGATATGCCACTTTTACCAAAAAATTGTCAATGCCGAGCTGCTCCTCCTTTGGCGGTTATAACCGCTTTTATTCTAGAAGGCATCGAGTTTACTAGAAGTTCAGTAATATCCCTTAAAATTTCAGTATTCCATACATGTTCCAGAACTTCATTTAGCTTTTTTTTTACTCTCTGGTTTATGTTCAGCCACCTTACGTTTCATTACATGCCACAAGTGTTGGATTGGGTTTAAATCGGGCGAATTAGCTGGCCAGTCTAGTCTGGTAATTCCGAGGTCATCAAACGTTGTCTTGAGCTGAAAATTATTGAAAGGCTCTAGTTACTTGTCTGTTTATTATTTATAAAGTAGACATCTAGAAGTTAGCTGGCCAGTCTAGTCTGGTAATTCCGAGGTCATCAAACGTTGTCTTGAGCTGAAAATTATTGAAAGGCTCTAGTTACTTGTCTGTTTATTATTTATAAAGTAGACATCTAGAAGTTGATTTAGAACACTTTACTTACGGATTTGACGCGGTGGGAAAGTGCAGAATCATCTTGAAAAATGCACTTGTCAGTATACGAATGATGCTGTTCAATTGCTGGTACCAAAAACTCCCTTACTACTTCTCCATACTTTTGAGCGTTCATAGTTCCATTAACAAAGTGCAAAGGGCCCAAAACGTAGAAAGAAAAACATCCCCAAACCATCTGGCTTTGAGGAAACTAACTATGCACTCGTCCTTGAACCTTTCACCTGCTGATTTTTAAGTATTATGTTTAACTTAGAGTGCCCGCATGGGGCCAGTAAGTTAGTATAAGATAATTTTTAAGTTATTTAAGCTAATTTTTAAGCGTTTTTTGTCTAGCATGTAAGAGTAAATTAAGTAGTATAAATAAAAATGCATATAAACTGACTGACTTTCACCTGCTGACCGTCGTACGTATGGCAAATTATCGGCACACAACAAATTAAATTTACTTTCATCGGACCATATCACACATCGCCAACCATCCTGCCTCCAATCTTCGTACTTTTTTGCCCACGTCAAGCGAACTTTTTTTAATTTTTTTTTTCGCTGGTCGTCTTCCATATAAACCTATCTCCCGTAGCCGTCGGCGTATGTTTTCGGTGCTTAGATCAACTTGATGAAATTCACTCAGCTCTGCTCTTATACGGATAGCACTTTTAAAGCGATCTTTCATGTTAATTCGTTGCAATACATTGTCCGTCTTCTGGGTTGTTTTACAGTCGTACGATAGTTGAATGACAGCATCTCACGATAGCCAAGCCCTTCTTCGACCAAAGTCAATATTTCAACTTTTTCGTCTCGAGTCAGTTGATGATATTTACCAGACATTTCATTTTTTTTTACTTGTCACCGTCACAACTCAATTCAAACTGATTTTTTTGCACTGAATACGAGGCCGAACTCCGCTGGAAAAAAAACCCTTACGATCTGATGTAATTAGGCATTTTTTGAGAACTCATTAGGTGGTGCGGTTTTTATGACCGCAAGTGTATAATAAGTTGGTAAATAATCGAATTGTTCAATTTTATTAAACAAAAGAAACAATTTATAGTAATTCTAGTTCGTTTACTAGATCATTATTTACGTAACGACATTTAGTTATAGAATTTTCATTGAGAATCTCAGTCTTTCTCGCGATCTGAAAAGGTCCCACGGTAGACCTAACATAATTTTCAAAACTTTATTTTGTATTATCTGCAGTCCTTTAATATGGGTTTTAGCACAGTTTTCCCAATCAGAAGAGCCGTATGTAATCAGTGGTTGGAAAACTAAATTTTGAAGAAGATAAATTTGTTTTGCTCTCTAAGTAGAGATTGGCGATTTATCAGGGTATAAAGCATTTTAATTGCGATGGTTACTTTTTCTTAAGTACACCCCGAAGTACTTAGCAGAATTAACCCAATTTAGGTATATTACAATTGTCCAAGTTAAGATTGTCACGTGAGAAAAAAAACAATTCAATCTTTTTCTCGTAAAAAGATAGCTGGACTTTTTTCAGCGTTTTTTTTTTTAATTTTCCAATGATTGTAATATTCGAAAATTGTGCTAATTTGTAAATTTTTTTCTATGACTGAACCTAATTCATGAGAGAAGTATATTGCAGAATCCTCCACATAAAGCTGCCATATCACATTTTGGGATGCTAGGTACAGATCAGCTAGTGAAATTTTAAATAAAATGGGATCAAGAACTATACCTTGGGGAACGCCCGATGTTACAATTTTAGAAAAAGAGAAAGCTCCTTTCAGGCAGACTAAAAATGCCAAACACAATCAAATGCTTTCTCAATATCAAGCAAAACTAAACCTACCGACTTTTTTTTGATGAAGTTACTGCTTGACTTCCTTGGTAATTCTTAAAACTTGGTGAAACGTGCTGTGGTGTTTTCTGAAGCCGAACTGAACCTCTGACAAAATATTCTTTGTCCCTAGAAATGCATATTTTACTAACCCTTTCAAGTATTTTACTGTATCCGTTCAGAAGGCTAATTGGCCTGTAGTTGTTTTGATAAGAAGGGTTCTGACCACGTTGTAAAATGGGACTAACCTTCCAGTAAAATGGGAAAGTACTGAAGTTTCAGACAACGTAATGAATACGAGGGCCTTTTTCGACAGATTTTTGATGATTCGATTTTTAATATTATGGAATCTTGGTGATTTTCGATTTTTCAAATCGGCGCAATAAATTTGTCTCGTCAAGGATCTGTTGAACAGAAATATATATCCTTATAGTCGATTTTTGTGTTTTCGCGCAAACATTTTAATTTCGTTCTGTATGTTTTCGACACCTAGGTCTCTGTGGATAGCATCGTTTCTAATGTACAAAGGTGCATTAACAAACCCTCGGAGAATTTTGTTTTGGAATGTCTGTTAACGTTACTAATTTTGGTGTAACCCCAAAGCTGTATATCATATGTCCAGACCGGTTTTAGCACTTGCTTATATAGCAGCAATTTGTTTTCTAAACTGATTTTGGAATACTTTCCAAGAAGCCAGTACATGGCTCTATATTTAATCTCAAGCTCTTCACGTTTTTTTTTAACGTGATATTTGTCCTCGTTCGCAACAGGAATTTGTACTGAGTTGATAAACACAGGTAGATTGTCCGTTTTCTTGAGAGTGAAGTTCACATGGACTTGTTTTCCTTAAGCGCGATTCGCCAAGTCTTTGTCCAATTGTTAATCCATGTAAGGGCGCGTTGTAACTTTGCAGTTGCTTCTTTGACGGTTTTAGCTGTTGCCAAAATGGCAGTGCCATCAGCAAATGCGGCTAGCACAGTATCGTCCGTTTGCGATATGTCACGGGTAAAAAGCAAATATAGCAGAGGGCCACGTACACTTCCTCTGTGTCCAAAGACCGCCATATATCTGGCGAATAGTGTAATTTGTAAGATTGCAGGCAGAGAGGGTGCAATTTATTATATTATGACACCTCGGCTGGCAACCTTACTCACGAAAGATAGTTTTTTGTTTGAGAGGACAACAGGGGGCATATCTTTCATGCTAACGTATTAGTTAAGAACCCATTGCTTTGCAATATTTTTAAGAGATCCTCATATATCCTCTTGACCAATTTTTCAATTAAACCGATTGGTCTAGATAAGTAAATTTGGACATCATCAGCGTATCAATGGGAAGATTGATGTGCAAGCAGAATAATAGAGGGCCTATTATTGAACCTTGAGGCACACCACACACCAGTTTTTCAGATTTCGATAGTATTAGACCAACACTTACTCGTTTACTTCGATTACAGATATAGTCTTTTATAAACCGAACTGCTTTTGAACTGAACTCAAAATAAGACATTAGTTTTTCAAATAAAAATGCGCGGTTGATGTAGTCAAACACCGTTGAAAGATCAAGCAAAAAGGGTCATCAAGAACGCTTACCATTGCTGTGGCGTAAATATAGTGCTTAAGGAAACCGAATTGAGCAAGAGACATCAAACTGTATTGGTCTAGGAGTCAGGCTACTTATTTTTCATGAACTTTTTTAAGTACTTTCGACAGACATTATTATTTACAAAATTTGACGTATTTAAAAACTGGACACAAATGCATTATTGAAATAATCAGGTCGTGTACGTATATTAAGAAAAATTCCTTTTTGCCGATTTCAATGCAGCGGACAGATAGTATTTTTTTTTTTTTGCAAGTCTGGACCGATTCCGCGACACGACGGAATAACGCCCAATTACAGTCAGTAGGATTTCTTTTCCATATTACATGTGTGCATAAATTACGGGTAATCGAATCGCATTGTACACCTCAGTTGTAAAACATGGACACTTCCCATTAAAAACCGAAACGGCTTTGAGAGGGACGTGTTTCTCAAAAAATTTGTCAAAAGTTAATTTTCTGATTTGGGTCAGCCAAATAAATACAATAATGCCGTGGTAAAAGGCTTGCCTTCAGTTGCAAATAATCATTGTCAGTGGACTTGAAATCTTTATACTGGAGTTGCTGGTATCTTGAGTTGTATTACTAGAAAAAATGAATAAGTGCAGAAAATTAAATCAAGGTCTGTTAACGTTTTCAAAGGACATTAGATATGTCAGACACAATAAAGACATCAAGAAGGCTTCGAGGTTTATCGGGAGCAAAGCAAATGGCGGTAACTTCCAAGCCAGAACCGGCAACAAAATCAAGATGATTTCTAGGTCTATAGTCAAATGGTTGGTTCTTTTAGAAATTTGGATTCATACCACCTTGATCGAAAATATCCCGGAATTTATTCAGAAAATGAAAAATACAAGATTATTCATCTAAATCTATATTGTCCCCTTCAAAGTAATCCCCATCGACTGCAACACACTTATGCCAGTGCTTGATCCAATCCTCGAAACATTTTTTATATTCGGTTTTCCGTATGTCCATCAGTGCTTCCTGCGATTTTTCCATTACTTCCTCTCGGCTGCTGAAACGCGTTTCCCGTAGTGGCTTTTTTAACTCGATTGAACAGAAAGAAGTCACAGGCAGCCAAATCAGGTGGATGGTATTTGTTGCATTTTTCGTAAAAAAATTACGAATAATGACTGTGCGACGGTGCGTTATCTATGAGTTTTCTGCCCACAATTCTGGTCTCTTTCGGTGAGAGTACTCTTTGTTTTACTGGACCGTGCCTTCTTTTTTGACTGAAAACGACGTGTTTTTTTTTGGTCTCGGCTCATTTGGTGAACGCCATTCACTTGCCCGATTTCTGGATTGTGTGTTGTACTCATAAACCAACGTCTCGTCTCCAGTAATGATCCTTTTGATGAATGTGGGTTCGGATTCAGCCTCGCAAATCATCTCTTTTCTGACGTCAACACGGTCTCTTTTTTGCATGAAATTGAGGTTTTTTGACACCAACTTTGCTGCTACACGACAGAAACCCAAATCATTAACCAAAATGTGTTGGACGGTTTAAGTCCTCCGCTATCCCTCTGATGGTTAATTTGCGGTTATTGATCAACGTTTCTTTTACTTCATCAATGTTTTCGTCGGTTTTCGATGTCGATGGTCTGCCACTGCGTTCATCATCTTCGGTTGACTCATGACCACTTTTGAATCGCTCGTTTCACTGGTAAACGACCGTTTTCTTTAGAGAATCGTTGCCGAAACACTTTTCCAACATTTCCAACGTTCGCGCACCATTAATTCCGTTTTTTACGCAAAATTTAATAAAAGTTCGTGTTGCAAATTTAAATCCATTTCTAAAATTGTAAAAAATCGCCAACACACACAAAGATAGATGTACTCTTGGCTGCGTAACTTTTGCAAATGTCAAGCTATGACGCTAAGATTTAGAGGGAATGTCAACAACAGATTTACCAACTTAACAGAAAAAAAACAGTGCTCAAACCGGAACAATGGGAGCGCCACACGGTGGTTATTCGGTGGTTATTTTGATCAATAAATTTCTACGAAATTTGTTTTGAGAAAAGCTTTATTGTCATTTTGTTTTTTATTTTGCAATAAGCTTAAAACTACATATATCTCTATTCTACTTAACCCAACTAAGCTACTTCACCTAGCTTGACCGTAATTAGGGCAGTGAGCACTCATTCACTCTCGCTCTGAGTGGTCACCATCCCAAATGTATTTTCGGGCATCATGCACACGTACTGCTCGGACATAGTCGATCCCGTACTCGTACATTGAACCACATGGGATAACCACACAGACAGCTGTGAAACAATATTTTTTGTTAGGTTTAAAGCCGGTTTGGCCCTAGAAGACTAAGGCATCTAACTACGCTTCCCACTGGTATCCCTAGAAGCCCATTTCAAGATTGTTTGTTTGACTTTTGAAAATTGATTTTAAATTTCCATTCGTCGCGATACCCCGTAATACGAGTATAATCGAAATCACGCTGCAGAAGTGTACTGATGATTTCTATTTTTGAAACCGATCTGTACTCCTTACTATTTTGTGCACAGTGAGAGGAGGCCATGAATGATGTTGCAATCTGGATCCACGAGTTGAAATTCTCACAGCAATGAAAACATCAACAAAACGATTTATTACCCACCAAACTGGTTAGTGCGTAAAAACGAATTCCTTCAGATTCATTGCATTCCTTTTATCGTATTAAACAACCCCACCTCTAGGAAACAAACAAAAATATATCACACAATGTACATAAACATTCCATAGATCCTCATTTTCTCAGAGACCACCCAACGACTTTCTTATAGCCTTTAATACCAACGGCATTCCTTCAAAGATCTCCAATTTTAAGTTTCATCTGTCACATTCAAATTCAAACTTCCGATGAGTACCAATACACTTGTGATCCCCCACTTCAGTCTTGAATGCTCCAATGTATCTTACATTTTTGTTGACATCCAATAAAGAGGCAAATAAAAAAAATATATATCTCGATATCGTTATACAGATACATATGCTCAGTCGATTTTAAACGAGATTATACATATGCGCATATGTACGAGTAGATAGATACAAATTTAATGGCCACTTAAGATCGTCTCAATCCCAAGTGTTTATGATGATTTTTCGTCAAGATACTCATTTCTTGTCGACCTTAATCAATCTCTGTGTTTGATTGTTTTGTATCTAAACATGTTTAGATACATTCAGCACACACACTTAAAAACGCACAAACTACGAGTGTGTGATGTGATGCATCCAAAGAGCGACACTTGATTTATTGTATCTTAGTGGCGGGCGTTATAACTCTTTGCACTTTATTCAATCAATCCAATCAAAATATTTTTATTAATGGCAGTACTGCTCGTGAATAACTATATACAAGTACGTGTAGATACAAACTTCATTACATATGGAAATATGTATGTATGTCTGTTTGTATATTGAAGAATTGCTCTACTCCCTTGATTGCGCATCGCAAAAGATTAAGCATAACTCACCATGTATTCGTATAAATACGATTTGCAGAATGAAATTTGAAATTAAATGAAAACGTTACACTGC
Organism: Volucella bombylans; assembly: GCA_949129095.1. Lineage (NCBI taxonomy): Eukaryota > Metazoa > Arthropoda > Insecta > Diptera > Syrphidae > Volucella > Volucella bombylans. The sequence goes on from OX422141.1 coordinate 206,497,031, forward strand.
GAATGTTAATTGCTTTTAATTGATAATCGCATAACGCAATTTACAATTAGGGAAATTATATCCAAATTAAAATGTGAAATCCCGTTTGGTGTGAAATCACTGGAAATAATACTATTTCATTTGTAAACGGTTATAGCATGTTTGATTTACGTTTTAATTATTTAAATGAAGGAAAGGAAAACGAGCAAAAAAGTAAGAGTACAATTACATAAAATATAATTAACAAGGGGAAGTGTTGCATTTGTAACTGATATTTGATATTTAATAAAGACAACAGGAACACAAACGAAAGTCAAATAATTGCTGAACAGTTTGGCTGAATTTGGACTTTCTGGTTTTCCTAACAACTTCAAATTTCTAATTGTAATCTGCGGTGGGTGTACGAGTATACATGTAGCTTTTCTGCATTTTTTTTTTCTGTAGTATTGCCTTTAACTGGTTAGTTAAATTTTCCTTGAATACCATCTGTGGTTCGGAGCGAACCCATGAACAATATGCTCAACCAGTTGGTGCAGTCTTTAAGCGCTACCTACTGATTCTGATTACCTACGTCAAGAAATGTGTGCTTGGTTTTTTGCTGCTTAAATATATTTATGTTTTCATTTGATTTTGCAAAATCAGAGGATTGAAGAAGACGATAATATGGTTTGAGAGATTGACTGATGTGGTGTCAAGCCGCGAAAATAGTCAAGCGGCGTTAAATCGCACGAACGAGACCGCCAATCGACTGGCCCATGTCTCGAGATAACACGCTCACCATACTTACTCTTCAATAAATCGATTGTAGCGTGTGCTGTGTGGCTTGTGGCCTCATCCTGTTGAAACCACATGTCGTCCAAGTCAATATCTTCCAATTCGGGCCAAAAATAGTCGGTGATCATGGCGCGATAACGCTGACCATTCACAGTAACGTTACGATCGTTATCGTCGATGAAAAAAATATGGCCCAATATCGCCGCCGGCATGCAAACCGCACCAAACAGTTATTTTTTGTGGATGAAGTGGTGATTCATGAAGCACATGTGGATTTTCAGCCGACGAATAATGCATATTTTGCTTATTGACGAACCCATTGATCCAAAAATGAGCTTCGTCACTGAAGATCTTGGCGCATCTTCTCCAGAACCCAATCGGAGAACGTACGTCGCTTCAAATGGTCCATCGGCTTCAATTCTTGAGTCAGCTTGATCTTGTATGGGTGCAAACCAAGATCCTTACGCAAAATACGCCATAATGTTGTCTGAGCGATGCCTCAAGAATTGGGCGTGGAATTGACTGATTTGGATCGTTTGCTACGGATGCCTGAACGGCAGCGATATTTTCGACACTTCGACCTACTCGTTGTCTCACTGACATGGCAAATTCACACAACGAATATGTAGACTCAAATTTTTGCACTAAACTTGTTATTGCCTGTCTACTAGGGCGAGAATTACGACCGAAAATTGGAGTTAACGCTCTTAAAGTTGCAGTCACTCACTCCGAATTTCGGTAGAAAATTTTTATAATTTGCAGACGTTGCTCGTTCGTGTACTTTACCATGATGTAAATGTTGAGTTTACTGAATAAATTGGCAGTGACAGTTTGATGATTAGTGAGAGACTGCGTTCACAAATTAAATTCAAAGTTGTCAAGTCAATGTTGGAAAACCCTTTATTTGAAGGAGGCTGGAGTCTTGTTGGGAGGAAATGGGTTTAAAAAATTCGGTACCGTCAGCATAGAGAGAAAGTGTTGAGTGTTGAATGAGCCTTTGAAGGTCGTTAATAGTTAGGATGAAGAGGAGTGGACCTAGGTGACTACCTTGAGGAATAGCTGAAGTGGCCAAGGAAGGGGCCGATAGGGCAGTCCTGAATCGAACACTATAAAAGCGATTATCCAGGTAAGAAGATATCCATTTTAGCAAAATGGGTTCGAAGCCCAGGACGGACAATTTGAACAGTATGAGTTTGGGAGATATCTTGTCGAAAGCCTTACTGAAGTCAGTTGTTATAACGTCAACTTCTTTATCGCTTTCTAAGGCTGAGAAAACAGAGGACTCAATTTCGACGAGGTTAGTGTCGGTGCGAATTTGGACCAATAATGCGCTGAATATTGACTTTCAATGCTGAAAATATTTGCGGACAGTATACACTAAAATCTTTACATAGCCTCACAACACTTTATCAAATTGCACGATCTTGGTTTATTTCGCGATATAATGGGACTCAATGATTTCATGGGCAGTACCACCATCCTACAGGATCTATTTATCCGGTCCGGATCATTGTGATCCATATTTTCGAAGCAATAATCACTGATGATTGTCTGCTAGTGTTTATGTATGCGTACATTAAGCGTATGTATGCAAGCTTCGGTCTTTCTGTTGGAAAAAAAAATGACTACACGCTTGTAAGTATCATAGTTGCCGCACTCCATAAAAGCCAGTTCTGCTTGTTCACAAACACTTTGAGCCAGAACAAGATTTTTCTATAAAAAACAAACTGCCCAAGAGCTCAATACGCGAACTCTCTTCACAAGCCAAGCCATGGCCTTATGGCCCTAGTTCCTGTACGTACTGGATCTTAAAGAAGTGTAAAGTTTGTCTTTTTGCAAAATTTTGCACATAGTGGCAGGCAAGGTCCAAATGGTTGTTAACGACGCCGAATTGATAATTCCAGATCTTCTGCAATGATTTCACTCACATCGGCTATAAGTGTGTCTGTACGCACATTACGTTGACTCGTCGTTGACTTTCCGTCATGTACAGAGTATGTGGTGCGAAATTTATCCACAAAATGACGAATAGCGAACTTATGACAACCAAAAAATTCGTGCAATCTTCTATACTTTTCGCGAATTGAAGACCCATTTTCAAAATAATTTTGAATGATATGAAGGCGTTCTTCTGGTATAAGTCTATTCATGATCATTTCAATAAAAATGAGCGTAAATCCTTATGGGCTGTTAAAAATGACAACCAGTTCAAAAATTACCCGCATTAAAAGATCTATCAGCAATTTAAAAACAGTTTTACAGTCCTACAGATGACGGAACTGGACTGTGATCCTAGTTAATGTCTACACCTCAATTTGTTCGACATACCCGGGTGTATGAAAGAATATGTAAGAATCAACTTCCCTTGATCACAATATACCCCGTATCATATTAAATTTATGTTATTGGTGTTACTTTGACTAAGTGTGGCAATTTCTGAATTACCTAATGAGAGGAACTTTCCAACACCTAAAATGACTTCCTATCTTATCCTTTTTAATCCATTTTCATGTTTACCGTCAGCTTTTAAAGGATTTAGAATAGTGTCCTTCTCAAATACTACTGGAAGTGGCCTATTAGCATTTGAAGTAGTGAAACCTTGTATTTAAGAACAGAAACTCGACTTTACAATTCAATAGTTTACTCAAGAATAATTCAGTCAAATTTACAATGGTCAGATAAAAAAGAAGATGAAAAAGGCAGGAGAAATCAAGATTTTGGCGCGCAAAATAGTGACGTTTCGAAGTTAGTCGTTACATCAAGTAGCACTTTTACAGGAAGCATCACCTCTTCACCTAGGTTGAATCAAATTTCACTTCGCAAACGCTCAGATCTTCTCGGAGTTGGATTGGTTGTTGTGCCAGTAGATGACTTTGCTGAGTGGACTTGTGATGAATACTCTTGAGGCGATTCTTCAACTCAGGTGATGAAAAGATATTCTGAGATGCTCTGGTTTGAAAAAGGCCTCTCTATTGCTGAGTTCAAATCGACTGTGTGAGCGCTCGATGCAAGGACTGTGTAAACATCTCAATCGTCCAATGCACCGCACTGAGTGTTGTCCGATATGTTATTTACTACTTGTATGTTGTAAATCAACTGCTTCTTTTGTAGAAAATGGGTTAGCTTATTTGTTGTACGGAGACGTATCTGGTTTTGATGACGACACCAAGTGCCAATCCTTCTTTTCATCAGATACATTCGTCTTCCAAAGATTGTCATGATTTGTGCAGGTACCCATTTTTCCCCCCTGAAGTATTGGCGAACCATTACTGGCTGATTGGCGTTAAATTTGGTGTCGCTCTGGTTTGGTTTGTCCCCAGATTCGTTGATTAAAGATCCTTATCGTCCTTTCCGCTACACTATTTGGCACAGGACAGAAATTCTGGAATTCAGAGGCCTTAAACTGAGTGCCATTGTCTTACACTATTGGACAATCCACCCAGGGCAAAGATGGAATGAAAGGCTTGGATAGTACCGCGGGATGTAATGGAAGGCAACCTTATAACAAATGGAAACCTTGATTTCGCATCTACAGCAATCAACAACATGGATTTTTGAATTGGTGCTGCAAAATCTAATATATGTGAATGCGATCCCAAACTAGCTCGGATTCTGGTCAACTAGTAAATTCTTTAGCGGGGTAGCCACCGTTTTTGTGATGAGATCAACAGCAGCATCGTCGGGTCATTTGTTTCGTTCTACTTGTACCCCAATAGCCTTGATGTATTAGGTGCTCAACTAAGTTCTAGATCGCTCCAGCAGTAAGTGCTATGGTAAACAAACCGTTTTGATACATTAGTGATTTTTTTTTGGCGTCGTATATTATGTGAAAATGTCTGATTTTGTGGCAAATAATAGTCATTTGCGGGAAGTGTTGATTTTCTTCTTTCATTCGAAGAAAACGGCGGCTGAAGCGAATCGAGAGATGCTGCTCTAAGTGAAACAACGTGCCCTCTTTGATTTCGTCGCTTCAAAGATGGTGATTTCGATGTTGACGACCGTATGCATGAACGAAGGCCAAAATCCTTCGAAGACTCTGAATTGGAGGCATTGATCGATGAGGATACGTGCCAAACACAAGAAGAGCTTGCTTGCTTCAGCATTAGGAGTTACGCGCCAAACCATTTCCAAGCAATTGTATGCGTTGGGAATGATTCAAAAACAAGGAACTTGGGCTCCTTATGATTTGAAGCCAAGGGACGTTGAGCGTCGTTTTTTCGCCTGTGAACAACTGCTCCAGGGGCAAAAAAGGAAGGTTTTTCTTCTTCGATTTTTCCTTCACAGCAACTCAAAGAGAAGAAACTCATGGGGACAGCTCGGTGATGCTTCACGCTGCGAAGGTTATGCTGTTTATTTGGTGGGCGCAGGTCAGTGTTGAAACCCAACGAAACCATCACTGGGGAACGGTATCGACTTTAATTGCACTGCGCGAAAAACGGCCACAATATGAGCGGAGGCCCTAAAAATGATTCTACAGCATGACAACGCTCGGCCTCAAGCTGCCAAACCCGTTAGAACCTACCTGTAAACCCTCAAATGGGGAGACCTACCCCACCCGCCATATTTCCCAGATATTGCGCTTTCCAATTATTACTTATTCCGTGCGATGGCACATGGTCTGGTTGATCAGCAGTTCCGTTCATATGAAGACATCAAAAAATGGCTTGATTCGTGGATAGTCTCAAAACATGAACGGTATTCGAGCTCTGCCAGAAATATGGGTAAAAGTTGTAGCACGCTTTATGGGCAATATTTTGAATTACTCATTCAAAACCATTTTTACACAATAAAGTTGCATTTTCATAAAAAAAACAGCGATAACTTAGTTGCCTAGAATGCTAGGACTTTTTTCTGTAGTAGCACCGAACTTTCGCTGTGGAAAGAAAAGAAAACCTTCTGCGAAAATATGGCAATATTGGTAGCAAATTAGGTCAACCGTTGTGAATATAATCTATGATCCTTTGGATGGTCAGATAGTGCTTGAAATTTGATTTCTGCGTTGATGTGGAAATCATTAATGGTCGACTTAATACCCTCATCTATCTGAAGGCACAGTACCTCGACACCCACAAGAAGTCGAGAGAGACAGTCTGCATTCCCATGCTGTTCTGTTGGTCGTTGTAGTCGCTGGATAGCCGTATGAGGCAACTCCTTACTCGGGCCGAAAATGGCTACCAGCGGTTGGCGATCAGTGATCAGCTCAAATTGACAACCGTACAGCTACTGTTGGAACATCTTGACACCAAATATTATAAGGAGAGGCTCCTTCTCGATCTAGATATACTTCTTTTGTGTTTCGTTAAGGGTTTTCGATACGATACGAAGACGTTCATCAATATTTGCTTAAAAACACGCTGCTGTTGATTTGCCTAAACAAACCTTTCTCCTTTTGATGGAAGCTTAATCAGTGGGGCCGCTAATTGGGAGTAATTCTCTACAAATTGGCTTTATAAATTAATTTTTGCAATAAAATCCTCGAGGTCTTTCAAGTCTTTCGGGTCCGGCAAGAACACCAGTCTCATTAATTATAATTATAACCCCCGACATCGTAATCCATGCCGCTTACGCGGCTCGAAAAAGGCTTTCAGGTTTCTCGGATCCTCTTCGTTGGTATATCCAGACACAATGACGTTCATCCAGGTAGGAGATACAAAATTCCATATTGGCGGGTAACTGATCCATGTATCGTTGGAAAATACTAGTGGAACTTGAGGTACCAAACAGCAATTGCTGGTATTCGAAAAGTCCAAACTCTGTGTTGACGACGCATAGCTTTTTTGATGACCCATCCAATGGTATTTGGAGATAAGACAGATCCATTTTTGTGAAAAAGCGGCCACCTTGTAACTATGCGGCACTGACTTTAAAATTGCCACATCTACGCAAATAAAATGGAACTTTAACCGCCTTCCGATTTTTCCACTACTGGGCTCCCGTCCAATTATCAAGCCTTCGCCAACCAATGACGTTGTCTAATAAAAAGCGGAGCTAGAGCAAAGTACTGCTCTTATCGTAACGATTTTCTGAATCTAACGCCTCCAACGCAAGTTCTGTTTTCGTATTACGTAGGTGAACGATGGCAAGCCGTATCCTTGCTCCCATGGTTGTATGGGCATCCTACGAAATTAGATCTTCAGGACAGGTGTTCACTGTAATACCATGGCCTGCTGGTCAACTGCTTCCCATGAAATAAGCTCATATAACAGAGTTGTAACCAATTTTAATGAATACGTGTGCCTATAATGCAGTTTATACAATAGTAAATCGCGCGGACCTAAATATCGCTTTACCCGCGACACATTTTTGTCTTCCCCAATCAGATGGACTGCTCATGTAGATCACCGAAATCAAGCAGTGTGGGCGCCGTAAGTACCTAGATGGAGCACCACATGGGAACTCGGTACACCGCTTGCTGTTGACAAACGCCACATGGGCATAGTACCCCTACGTAAAATCCCGGACTTTACAAACATTCATTTTGTATCGATCCCTTGAAAATAATAATATATCTAACAGAGTGTGTCTGAATTGAAATTTCATGGTTTTAAGACATACTCGTATGTAAATGTATGTAATTACAAGTAAATGATTTAAGCAGTAATACAATCTAACCTATCTGATAACGTGTTCATATCAAATGGGTGGACGCCTATAAGCTACGATGGTAGGTGGATGGTATTTTGTATAAAAACTGATCTCTTTCTACTGGAGTTCTGACACTATCGTGAGAAATAATTTATTTACGTATGGTATAGCATTACCATGGTATTAAAGGACATAAACATCTACCATGACAGCACTGGGAATTCTCCAACTGCCATGACTCTCATGTCAGAATGTCCAGACGGGTCAAGGACAGATGTCGGAGGTCATTTACCCAGTGACAGAGGGCGGACTACACAACCACTATGAACGGAGGTATTCATTCAGAATTAAAGGAAAGTTGAAATAGTTTGTCCTAACTACCATGTAATTTATTTCCTGTTTGAATGTATGAAGGAGCAACAATTTGACATTGATGCACATTCTATACGAACAAGGCTAATGGTTCCCTTTATACAAACAATAAAACGAAATCAGGAAGGAATTCCATCAAGTCCATTAAAATAGCTCGAGATCCATGGCATCGGACAAAGATATGCATGTTAAATGGAAAGCTATAAATATCCACCTTAATTAACTGCCAACTATACTCGTAACTTGGTGTTTGTTTATAAAATTTCCAATTTGAAAAGCAAGAGCTCCCGATCGATCGGAATACGCATAAAAATTCTTCAGCATCATGTGACTGACTGACTGACTGTCTTGGCTACCACCCACCATCAGACATCTGTGTTGTGTCATCGAATTAAGTTTTTGTTGATTTTGATTGTAGCCGTGAAGTGAAGGACCGCCACCAGTGTATCCGTACTCATACCTACCAATGAACCGACTCTTGCACTATGTCTACGTAGTTTATAAATTGCTTTTTGTGATTCTAGTAGCGTAAATAAATATACACATTCGGAGCCAAATTGAGTCATCCTTTATCGATATTATTGACAGCAAGAGAGTGTATCTAATATTTCATGCAACTGCAATTGAACGGAAATAGCTCGTCGGATGAAGGCAAAAGTTCACTTCGATTACAAAAAAAAAAAAAAACAAAAAAAAAGTATCTTGGTCATTGGAGGCCAGCTATATCGGATGACACACGAGAGCTGGCTGGTCTATCATTTTCCGCCTCCGAAGCAGTCACCGGTTGGGATCCCTTTGGATTGCAATTAGCCCCCTCTGGTGAATTCAACACATATGTACGATGGATGTAGTAGTTTGTTAGTACGTTGAAACGTTGGAATATTTTTTGGATAGCGTTTGGGTTGCTGTCGGAGTTGCATTAGGAGAGCGGTCAGTAGAAAGAAGAGATTTTCCGCCTCTGATTGATTACAAGGTTCGAATGGGCTGCACTCTGTAATTTTCCTTAGGGCCGATTAGAGAGGTTGCGATGAATTTGATATACAATACTCGAACCCATGGATTTCGGTTTGTTCACCGCACATGGCGTGATGTTTTTGTTTTGGTTTTAAAATGAGGAAATCGCTTAGAGTGCTTACGTATACATACATTCGAGGGAACTATTCTATAATTTGATCAACAGATACATGCACGGATATCACTTTATACACATAATATAATTAATTATTAAAGTACTCTAGAAAATATTGGCACTCGACTCGATTTTGATTTGTACAACAAATGTACATACAACTTGCTGCGCAAGTACTAAATGACTTTTCTTATAAGTGCTTCTTAGGCAGAAATTCATTTGTAGCAGCTTCGTTTAGTAAATACTAATCCATTAGATGCGCCTGAACTAACGCGAGTTGGTGGTTAGCAGACAGCCGAGAGCTTGAACCAAACCTGTGGAGTTTAGTAATAGCAATTGTTAACAGCGATATTCCTCTTCTTTTATATACATCATTCTTGCACTGCTACCCAAAATTGGGGCAATAAATTCCAGCGATGCGCAACAAACAGTGATGTACTGTGGTTGTATGGATAGATTGGGTCAGGCTGTAGTTTTCGAAAATGCACTTTGGCCACCCATCGAACTAATTACTGTACCGGCTCAATACATTTTACTTTTGATAAGCATTGTTTTAGAATTTGTCAGGGATAGATTGGATCCCTGAAGCTATTGAGGTAATGTCAACTAAATAGCTGAACTAGGTTAGGTTAGGTTAGGTAAGATGGGCTGTTGGAAATACCAACCCACTTAGGCCTATTGGCCCATTGTGATGCCGCGTGTTATGATCTATGATCCTCTTACTAATGGAACCAGTTTGAGCTTATGATAAAGCGTAGGAGACTGTTAACTAGATCGTTTAGGTCGTTGTAGAATAAAGCTCCTAGATAAAGCTTTCTTCTCTGGGAGAGAGCTGGACATGTACAGAGTAGGTGGAGGATTATCTCCTCCTCTTCCTCGTCCATGCAGTTTCTACAGAAATCATTTGTAAAAGCGCTAAGCCTTCTTGCGCGCTTGCCTATGAGGCAGTGTCCAGTGATGACACCTATTATGGCGCTGAGATGTTTCCTATTTAAAAGGATCAGACACTTAGAGCGATTCAGATCCAGCTTTGGCCAGATCTGTTTGGCCGCTAGACATGTTTGCACAGCAGTCCATCTAAGGTCTGTTCTTTTATTGGCATCCAGCTTTAGTGTTAGTTTGCACGTAGCGATTGGTATACCTATACTACCTTTATCCGGTAGAATAGGTGGAGGGGTTCCAATTTTGGCGAGTTCATCGGCTCTACAGTTCCCTGGAATGTCTCTGTGGTCCGGCAGCCAACAAAGATGAATGTTGAACTGCTCTGTCATCTCCATGAGAGATGATCGGCATTCAACGGCGGTTTTAGAATATAATGAGACCGAGTCCAGGGACTTGATGGCGGCCTGACTATCCGAAAAGATGCCAGGACAGAGCTTCTTTAATCGCCAAAATTTCCACCTGGAATACGCTACAGTGATTTGGAAGACGGAAAGAGAGACTTAGATTTAGCTTATCTGAGAAAACACCGCCATCAACTCCGCTATCGGTTTTAGATGCATGTGTGTAGAGATGGATTGACTTGTCCTCCATGAAAGCATCTTCCTCCCAGAATGATCTAGAGGATAAGCTTACATGGAAGTTTTTGTCAAACCAAAGTTCAGGTATGGTGTAATCGATGTTCTCTGTGAGGATTCCTAAGGTGTTAAGAATGTTTGCGTGGCCAAATGAAATATTTGTCCACTGTTTAGTCGCTTTAAGGCAGTCGCAGCTACTTGCCTGCTGAAGATATCTAGGGGTGTGAAATATGCATAGACATGCATAGACATGCTTATGCATAGACATGCTGTTCTCTGGACTCTGCTTAGTTTAATGCAGTTGACTGCATTACGACTGCGACCACCCCGTAAGTAAGTATCGGTCTTATGACTGAGATTTATAGCCAGTGGGTTATGCGAGGTTTAAGGCCCCATTTATTGACAATGGCTGTTTTGCAAGAGAATAAAGCTGTTGTAGCTTTATTGATACTTTCTTGAATATTAGATTTCCAGTTTAGTTTCCTGTCAAAAATAAGACAGTTTGTCTCTCATAATCAGACCATGAATTGGTCACGGTTGCAGTAGGCCTGTTCGAGCTGCTACTAGGAGCGAGTTCGGAGATACCTGGAAAGTGGGTGTCTAGTAGCAAATTGAGTGATTCATCACTTGAAGTTGTCCATGAGCCGTCGGTTTTTTTCAAACAGCTAGGCATCATAGGATTTGTAGAGAGCATTTTTCTTAGCCGCGATGCCTCAGAGAATGACCTCCAGGATTTTCGCTTTTTTGCATAATTTAAGGGATTCTTTATATGAGTCCCAGTCAGTCACTTTTGTTGTGCTTTTTGCTACGTTGAAAAGTTTTCTACAAGAGTTTCTGAGCAGTCCCAGTGCTGACATCCACCAACGTGGCTTTTTCTTGCCTCTAGGTTGAATAACAAAATATGAAAACCCATATGATTTATGAAACAATTCAGTTAGAACTGACAAATTGTCCTACACATGTTCAGGAGGAGAAGGTGGTTACATTTTTCAACTATTATAGTTTTTTCTAGATAGCAGTCAAGGACATACTTCCATTAGACATGGCAAAATTATGAGCAGAATAGTGTTAAGGGCAGCCTTCTTAGTTTGCTGTGAAGTGGCCTTGTTTTTCTGGTTATCTTGTGGTTCAAGGAAGGAAAGATAGGGTAAAAGTGAATTTTCTTTTGATTTCCACAATTATATGCTGAGTAATTGGCTGTTTTGAAGGACTGTCAGCGCTGCTGTAGTTTAGAATATTTTTTCGTTTACGACAAAGACAATAGTTCACTGCCTAGTGGCGTTTTTGCTGCTGCTGTTTTGATAACTTAATTTCCGGCTGCTGTTTTCTTACCATAATATCAATGTTGTCAGGATAAGCGAGAGTTTGTGAAGACTTTCGAAGTATTTGGGTTCTGATATAACTATATGCTCCCTAAAATAAGCACTCAAAAATTTGTTGCAATAAATGACTTAAGGTGCGATCAGACGGTCATCCAAACTCGTCATCCGGATGACAGCCTGACGTCACAATGACGTAGAATTTGTCCTAAAGTGGTCATCCCGTGTGATCGCCTGTCATCCGGCATATCATTGAACGTGTCAACCGGATGACACACCAGATGACACGATTTCTATGTCATCCAGATGACTGATTTGGTTGACCGTGTGATCGCTTGGCATCGCTATTGGTACTGGATGACCAAATTTTTTTGACAGCGTGTCATCCGAATGACAAGTTCCCATGGATGACATTGCTTGATTTTCCACATTGTCATCTAACATCGGATGACACGTTTGAATCGTTGAAAAAGTTAATTTTCGTGACAACGACGGTGAAGCCGATATTAAGGCCAAAAATAAAACACCCACAGTTTCAGGAAAAAAAAGTGCAGAAAAATATTATTCTCCTAGGACCGTCAAACAGAGTGTGCTTTAATTGCAGCTGTTGAGGTAAATTCTGTCCTTTGGGATAGTGGGCGGAAAGATTACAAAACTTCGAACTCCAAAATTGATTCCTGGAAACAGGTAGCGGTCAATGTAAATATTGAGGGTGTTGACGATGTCGAGGCGAGTCTTAAAAGGCAATCACTTCCTAGCCATTTTAAAACCCATTTGGGCAAATTTCGAGCAAAATCATCGTGGCCTCATCTAACGCTGAACCATTGCTCGAAGCTGCCCAACCACCAGTGCCGAAAAAACGGCAAAAAAAAGAACCAGCGAAAACGCCGTTGTCAGTGGGAACGCCATCACCATCGTTGTCCTCTAAATCCAATTCTGGTAGCTTTCGGAATTTGGTGGCTGAAGTGTTGGGAAATATAGTACGTAGGCAAAATGATCGACATTGTGTGTTCGGTGAACTGGTCGCATCACATTTGCGAAGACTTCCAGAAGACGTCGCCTTCAATTTGGAGGGTCGAATCATGCAACTGATTTACTCTCAGTCGGCGCCTTCACTCACAAATGTCACCGACCCGAACGCCATGCCGACTACTTCGCCGAATCAGCAGCGGGCCATTCATCAACCAATATCCCGCCTATTGGGATTACATCCTCCACTACCACATATTGAAATCCAGATAAGGGTGATTATTTTTTTTTCTTTTTCTACTATTCATTCCGTTTGAAGTCGTTGATTATTTTTCTATTATTAAAAGGATCGCAGATTAAATTCATCGAACAATGAGCGGCCATATAATCATGCAATCTGTAGTTTTCCCTCCGCGTTTTTCGCTGACACTTTTTTGTTGTTTTATTTTTATTTTACTGACGTTTTCGTTTTTCGCAAACAACTAATTACAAATTGTCATCAGTGTCATTGGTGTCATCCGTGCCATTAGTGTCATCTCGTGTGATCGCCTGTCATCCGGCTATGTCATCCAGGCATGTCAACCGGATGACAAAACAAGCGTGACATACATTTTGGGACAAAATGTCACTCGGATGACCGAACGGATGATACTGTGTGATCGGGAGTCATCTAGCTTATCTCATTCTCGCAGATGACAACCGAATGACAAAAGTTCTCTGACGTCAGCAGGTCATCCAGATGACAAGTTTGGATGACCGTCTGATCGTACCTTTAGTCTAGTCCAGATCAACCGAAAGATTACTCTTGTTATTCGTTGTTTCTTAGGACTAAGAAGGTAATTTCTCTTAGAAAACGAAGTTAGCAATGTTACAATTATAACGCTAACGCTCGAATTGACTTATCGAATGAAGAATATTGATCGGTTCGAACGGGAAACTTTTCAGTAAAGACGTCATCAACCAACTTTAAATTATTAGGCGGTCTACAAGAGCTTGATCTTACTGGAGAGTAGTTGTGCTTGTTCACTTTCACTTTATTAATGAAAGACATCGCTTTAATGATAAAAAAAAACACTTCTGATGTAAGCGTGTGGGCTCCTCATAATCCTTTCAGAAACCATATTCCAGAAATCATAAAAACGTGTCACCTTGCTAAAATACTTTTTTGAAAACAATTGGCTCGACGATATTATTACCGATCTTCATGGATCAATGAGCGTTCTCTACTGATTTAGTTAACCTTTGTGCTTGTCTTAATGAACAATATTGTATGCGGCCTTGAAATTTGCAGGTGGTTTATGTACTCGTACTTAAATTTAGAGTTCCTGGGATTCCCTTAAGATCTCTATACGGTAAATATCTGGTTGATGTTGGACTCAATCAAGCGTGGATAAGGACCAATCAATAATCATCAAATGGTGTTACTTAGGTTGACTCAATCTAGAGGGCATTCTGCTCAATTTTGATGTCTGTATTTTAGGCCCAGATATTTCTTGCTCGATACAGTGATTACTAAAACAGTATTTTAGGTCCATCAGAAGCTCTGAGTATGTTAAATACAAATTCAAAGGTAACGGATGAACGAGACTTAAATTTAGTGTACATGAGTCCACACCCGCTGGACTTACGTGGCGATTGATCGGGAAACTTCTGAGTGGCCTACAACTTAGATTGGGCCAGCAGCCAGCAGTGTGGTGAACCCACTAAGGCCACGTGCAACCAAACAATTAGCAGAGACCCTTGACTGCTACCACGCAGATACGAGTATCACCGCCATCCATGAGGTACGATGGGATGGGCCAGAAATAAGGATATACTATGGTGATTGCTATAAGGAAAAGAAACAGCGCTTGTTCGGATGCGGATTTGCCATATGCCGCAGACTTAGAAAGAATTATTAAGCTTCCGAGCGAGGGTCTTACGACAATCCGCACCAAGCCAAATCCGTTAAAATAAGCCTAATATGGACAACGCCACAAAAGAATGTTTCTACGAGCTCCTCAACAAAATCTTTGAGTAATGTAAGTCAGGATAGGAAAGGAGGACAGTTTGTAAGCATTGCCTACACGACACCACATCTGGCAAAGAACTTAAGCTTATTGACCTTACAGCGGGATGAAATATTACTAAAAAAGCACACGGTTTCCTCTTCTCAGTATACATAAGGAGACATGGTAGACATGGCGGTCTTCGGATCATCAAACGCTAAATTAAATTGATCATTTTGCGATAAACGTAAGGCATGCATCCAGTATTCTGGATGTCTGAACATTCCGTTCTGAACGGCAAGAATACCCGTCTGTGAGATGAAGAAGAGAACCTTGTATTAGATGTAGAGCATGAACCAACTCATTTCTCAGATATACAATAGTTTCTGGCATACACTTTTTCTTTCTTTGGGGTTTTTTGAAAGGAAAGGGTTATGCCAATAACTCGAGAACGATTTTTAAACTGAAAGACGAGATTCGACGCTCCAAAATAGCATCCTCCTCTCCTACACTCCTTATTAAAATAAAAACATCAGAACTTTTCAAATTAGATAGTCTTAATGGGACACAATTAATACGCTGTCAACAGGAAGATACACACAACATCAACGAATTAGAGGGAAAGCCACAGTCGACCGCTGTAATTTCGAGGCTGTAAGGGATCTTGTTTACCTTGGCGCTGCTATAAATTCTGCCAACAACACCTATGTACAAATAAAACAAAGAATTAATCTTGAAAATCGCTGTTTCGTTGGGCTAAGAAGGCAATTGAGTAGTAAGGCCCTGTCCCGAAAACTAAGGAGACTCTAAAGACCTTGATCATCCCAGTCCTACTTCAAGGAAAAATTTTCAAGAGAAAAATTCTTCGAAAAATATTCGGTCCCGATTGTGTTGATAAGCTTTGGAAAGAAGATTCAATAACGAACTATACGAGCTGTATAGCGACATCGACTTAGTTAAAAAATCAGGCACCTGATGTACCTTGGATATATGGAGCAATGCTCCGGGCCGCAGAGTTTTCCAATCAAACCTGGAGGGACAACGCAGTAAAGGAAAACCTCACTTTAGGTGGCGAGCACAAGTAGATGGGGACCTTAACCAACTTGGAGTGAGCAAATGGAGGCAGTTTGTTAAAGACTGGACTAACTGGAGAGGTTTGTTAGTTGAGGCCTAAGTTAACCCCGACATGTAGCGCCACCTATTTAAGAATCTACACCCAGATACATGCTCGATTCAATAGCTAAAAAACGTGTTGACCTTATGATTGTATTCACATTTTGAAAGTTTCTTCTACGAGTATACTCGTATTTTTGGAGTAGCCATAGTGTATAGTATTCGCTACTCAAGGAATCCCTGTAGGGCTCCTTAGTAGTGGTATTTCAACCGACTTTTACGAATGGAAATTCGAAAGGACTGCTGAATTAGAATGATAGGCTGGTTAATATAAAGTTTTTTTTTTTAGATTAGACTGAGGTCCTTATAGATTAACCAGCCACATATCTTACATAGAACGATTGACCAAGTGCTTACAAAGTTCAGATCTTAATGAACTTTTCGGTGGTATTCCATCGAAATCTCTTGATTTACGAGTGAGCAAACTACTTACATAATTCTTACGATAATTTATCTAAATATAGGGTTTTCCAATAAGGACTTGACAACTTTTGAGATATTTCAAAAACTTTATTATCGGCTTGAAGTACAATCAAAACATTTATGAATGGAGCTCGACTTCGTTCATATGGCCACCGCGGGCACGTTTGCAGCGGTCGATTCGTTGGACCCAATTTTCAATGAAACGGCCGCTATTTCGCGTTCAATGTTGGCTCTGAGCTCTTCCAACGTCGTCGGCGTGTTGGCATAAGCCAATGACTAAACGTAGCGCCAACGAAAAAAGTCAATCGACTGGCCCATTTCTTGAGATAACACGCTCACCATACTTACTCTTCATTAAATCGATTGTAGCGTGTGCTGTGTGGCTTGTGGTATCATCCTGTTGAAACCACATGTCGTCCAAGTCCAGATCTTCCAATTCGGGCCAAAAATAATCGATGATCATGGCGCGATAACGCTGACCATTCGCAGTAACGTGACAATCCTTATCGTCGACGAAAAAATATGGCTCAATAACGCCGCCGGCATGCAAACCGCACCAAACAGTTATTTTTTGTGGATGAAGTGGTGATTCATGAAGCACATGTGGATTTTCACCCGACCAATAACGCATATTTTGCTTATTGACTAACCCGTTGAGCCAAAAATGGGCTTCGTCACTGAAGATGATTTTGCGATGAAATTCATCATCTTGGCGCATCTTCTCCAGAACTCAATCGGAGAACGTACGTCGCTTCAAATGGTCCATCGACTTCAATTCTTGAGTCAGCTTGTATGGGTGTAAACCAAGATCCGTGCGCAAAATACGCCATAATGTGGTCTGAGCGATGCCCAATTCTTGAGAACGCCGTGGAATTGACTGATTTGGATCATTTGCTACGGACGCCTGAACGGCAGCGATATTCTCAACACTTCGACCAACCCGTTGTCTCACTGACACGGCAACATCAAACAACGAATATGTAGACTCAAATTTTTGCACTAGACTTGTTATTGCCTCTTTACTAGGGCGAGAATTACGGCCGAAAATTGGAGTTAACGCTCTTAAAGTTGCAGTCACCGACTCCGAATTTCGGTAGAAAATTTTTATAATTTGCAGACATTGCTCGTTAGTGTACTTTACCATAATGAAAATGTTGAGTTTACTGAATCAATTGACAGTGACAGTTTGATGATTAGTGAAAGAGTGCGTTCACAAATTAAATTCAAAGTTGTCAAGTCCCTATTGGAAAACCCTTTATATTCTTTTAATTTTGTAAAAAAAGTTTTTATATTTTTATTCAATTAGTGACTGCCTAAGACCATATAGCGACCTAGGAAACAGTGAAAATGCTGCTAGATTTCGATATAATTTTTTTTTTAATACATTTTTACAGAAAAGGACCATGGTCGGCAATTAAATTTCTGGGCATCAGGTTGGTTGTTTTAAGTCTGCTTTCCAGATAGATTGTTCATTAGAATATTCCCTGCACAGAATCCCATAAATGGGGTTTACCATCTAACCTGGTAGGGTACATCATAGTTGGAGACAGTTTTCTGTCTGATCTACCATGTATGGTAAGTTACGGTCCCTTTTCCTATGAACGGTCACATATATCCAATCTTATTTTGTGGCTGTTACATTTGTCAAAAAGCCTTAGTTTATTCTGCATGACTAAGTGAGCAAAACACTTTATATCTCAGTATGCCAGAATATTATTAGAGAAATTCATTTTCCAAACACTTACCATTCATGTGGCCGAGTAATTTATTAGAAAATAGAAAATGAAGAGTTCAAGATGCTATCGATCATGATACATCGCAATCATGCAATTCTCAACAAAGGCCATGATACCAATACATATGTACTGGACGTATCTTTGAAAGAATTTATGTGCTTGTGTAGTTTATTTGTTCGTTAGTCACAGTAATTTCCCTGATTTCCTTTTTCCAGTCAAACAAAGTGCACTTTTCTTAGAAGATCGCATGTTTCAATGCAATTTTCAACGGTCATAGTTGACACCCACAGCCACATTTTTCGTATTACCGTAGATTTCTTGTACATAGTACGTACAAATCAAGAATGGTGAGCTAAAAAGGGCCACGGGCCACACTTTACGGTGGTAAGCGAAAAGCAACAGACAGCAACAGCAACAGCAAAACCAAAAGCAAAAGCAAAAGATGCCCCCGTGGATCGTTTGGCCGTAACCATCGATCTAGCTACACACCTCTCAACCTTTTGGCGCAATTAAATTATCGATCAAATTTAATAGCAGCACATCGATGGATGTGCGCGATGGATGCGAATAGGTTGCTTTGTATCCAGCAGTGACTGTGAATACTTTGAATGTACTCGTAAGGCTTCGTTAGTTCGGCTGGTTTCAGTTCTTTGTCATCGATGACGATAAAGTCGATAATGCTGCGCTAACATTGTGCATTGTGTGCCAGTTCGCCGGATACCTCTAGGGTGAGGGTGTTTGGAGTACCACATACCATGCTCCGTTCCGCCCATCAACATCAGCAGTATTCGTATCTCGATCAATTCGAGTGCATCTACGAGTATGTAGGTTGCCTGAAACCGATTCCTGGTTTCCTCGCACTCTGTGCACCGCCGCCGTGCTCGGTTTTAGGTCTCAATTTAAAAATTGCCATTGCATGTCGGTGGGGTATAAGAATAATTGCGTTTTAAGGGAAACACGCAGGTGGTGGTGTGCGGTAGATCGTTTTGCAATTACCTACCATTCATTGGCGACGCATCGACGATAGTAATCTCGAAATTCTACATAATTTTTACTTCCTTCAGTCTCTACTATTTATAAATATCTACTTTCCTTTCGTCCCGCCATTGGGTGTGGGCCACACTCAAACTGAAGAGAAATACATAGTACGTACTGATATCGAAATCGAAATCTCAACTTTTAACTTAAATAAGCAAAATGATCCGATCCCTTCAATTCTGTTGCTTGTGCGGTGATTGATGGAGTGCAATTGAATGTAAATGGAAGGCATAGTATCCTAAGGAGTTTGATTTCATGAGATTGTCTACATAAATGGTTTTTTTTTTTCTTCCTTTTCCACCAGTGGTGAAGTGAAAAGGATAATTTATGGATTCGCGTCGAATTTGATTCGAATGTTTGCGTTTGACAATGCAATCAGTTTTACATTGACAAGAAGAAAGACAACCAACACAGGAATTAAAAGAGTCCAGCTCTCCTGATGAAGTGATTTCAGTGATTTATGCTTTGTGAACAAACTTCATTATAATTTTAAATAAATTCTCAAAATATTTTGTTCTGCTTAATATTTAACAGATTCCATTCCAAGCGTATCATGACCCCAAAAACCTAAACTCACACTGATTAAATTACTCATGTACATATATAATAATTCTTCTCCTTAATTAATGGATTAAGCCTGCTAAGTATACAGATAAAAACAAATCAGATGAAATGGCACTTTCCATTTTTTACGTTTAATTGTCGAACGTCAAAACATTAGAAGACGCCATCATCGAATGCATTAAACTACATCGTTTCTCACACTATGCCAATGCCAATGCATGAAACGCATAATTTTTCAAAAATAAAGGAAAAACGAACCAAAACTCATTAACATGAAAATTTGTGGAATAAAATTAAATTAAATCAATTCATTTAAATAAAAATTCCAAGAGAGATGAGAAAACTAGAAAATTATTCAGTTTTTATCGGGAGATACTGGAACCGGGGTTATTAAAATTGTGTGTCAGTGGGGCCAAATGCCATGGGAATCTGAGTCGGAAAGGTGTCATTATCTTCGCTGTGGTCATATTGACGCATTAATCTGCACGAAAATGCCCATTTCTAAGGTTTCGAAGATGATTCATTTTGAAATAATCGTTTTGGTATAATGGTTAGTTGTCTGACTGTAGTAGCAAACCATATAAACACGTTTGTCACTGTTGAGTCGTTAATTTATACATACGGGTATGTATGTCCACCAAAGATTCCTCATGAAGTGTATAGTGTCGTATAAAAGAACAAAATATTATTTAAGATCGCAACGCTTAATAGGGCGGCGAACAACACGAGAAGCAGTATTTTTTGGAAGATTCTTACTGGCAACGTAAACAGCAAAACATATGGCCTTGTTCAAAAGTTCCCGGAATAGGCAACGTGTGGCGTTCTCTTTTAATATTTTAAGTTTGGTTTTTGCTATTTTGTCCTTAAGATTGTATTAGCGTCATATCCCGAGATTTGTAATAGGTACAGCGTTGCGTTTCGTTGAAATGGGTACAAAACATAAGCACCGAATTCGCGTTAAATTTTGTGTGAAAAATGAAATAGTCGGCAGAAAATCAATTGAAAAGAAAATAGTGGTTTACGATTGGCATGCACCCTTGGAAGAACACGAGGATGAAATCAAAGATTTACTAATCATCTGAGCGTTAGCAAAGTTGACCACCATCTCTACTAAACGTGTTGATGGAGAACTGTTGCCTAAGGACTTGGATTTCAAGCGAAAAACAAAACAGCATGTGAACCTTGCCTTCTGATGGTCATTCCGACCAATCATTACTGGTGATAAGACTACGAGTACGACACGCAATCCAGACCATCCAGCGATTGAATGCCGTGCTCCAAATGAGACAAGATTGAAGAAACCACGTCGTTTTTTCTCAAGAAAGAAAGCAATGATCACTGTTTTCATAGATAATAATGGTATTATGTGCATCATGAATTTCTTTCTGAAGGTAAGACTGTCAATACGGAGTATTGAGACGTTTGCCTGAAGCCATTCCTCCAAAATGCTTTGATTGTGGAAGACAATTCATGGATTTCATCATCTCACAATGTCAAAAACAAAAACAAACATTCAACAGTCATCAACATGGTCCATGGTTAGTTTAGGTTAGGTTACATTTGCTGTTGCTGTTGGAAAAAGTGACCCACTTAGGCATAATGGGCCATTGTGATGCCACGTGGATCTGCGATCCTCCTATTCTTGCAACCAATTTGAGCTTCTGACAAAGCGTAGGAGACTCTTGACGTCTATATTATTTAGATCACTTAAGACAAGGGAGAGAGCTGGGCATGTACAAAGTAGGTAGAGAATTGTCTTCTTCCCCCCTGGTCCATGGAACATCTACGGAAGTCGTTTGTAAAAACGCCAGCTTTCTTGCATGCTTGCCTATAAGACAGTGATCACAATATTAAACTCTTAAAACGATTCAGATCTAGCTTTGACCCAACAGTCCACCTAAGGTTTGTTCTAGTAATAGCATTTAGCTTTGTGGATGTCAAACTGCTCTGCCATCTCCCTTATTATTACTTACTTACTTACTTATGTCCTATATCCCCTTGTGGGTCCTAGGGCCTCTACAACGCCTACGCGTCATCGTGTGCGGTTTCTGGAAATGTGCCTCAGCTCTTTCCAACTCTTTCCCAGTTGCCGTGCTTCCTTCTCGCCATGTACTTCTAGGACCGCCGCGTATCCTGCCATCCTGAGTAAGTGGATTCCATTGCATCGCGTGGTTAGCTATGGACCTGTCACCTTTTCGGAAAGTGTGACCAATCCACTTTCGTCGTTGTATGGTTGTGCCAATAGGTTCATGGCCGGTTCTCTCATAAAGCTGTTCGTTCGAGATACGGTTTGGCCAGAAAATCCTTAAGATATTGCGTAGAAACCTAATAACGAACGTTTGCGGCTTTCTTGTGATAGTAGTGGTCACTTTCCAAGTACCACATCCATATAGCAACACGGACTCAATGTTGGAACGAAACAGTCGTAGCTTGGTGTTTAAGCTAATTGCATTACTTCGCCAAATTTTATTTAGCGTCCCAAACGCAGACTTCGTTTTACCAATTCGGCTGGCTATATCCAGTTCGGTTCCGTCATCGGTTGAGACAATACTCCCAAGGTATTGGAAGCTCTCTACTCTCTCAACCGTTTGTCCAGCAATGCATATACAAGTATGAGTTGGTGAGTTCGATCCCAGGCTGATCATTTTTGTTTTTCCCGAGTTAATTTTCAGCCCAACGACGTCTGCTTCCCTCCTCACATTTGCTGTCATTTGGTGAAGGTCCTTTATTCTGTGAGATAGTGGGCATACATCGTCAGTGTAGTCAAGGTGTTGGAGTTCAGAAGTAAGAGTCCATTGAATTCCTGCATTTCCCATCGATAAAGCCGCATTTAGCACATCGCTGATCACTAATAAAAACAATATTGGTGAGAGAATGCAGCCTTGCCGAACTCCACTTTGGACTCCGAATTCCTCAGACAGCTTTCCTCTGTGCAAAACGTGACATGTGGACCCATCGTACGTAGTCTTAATAATTGCTATTAATTTATCTGGGATACCTCTCCTGAGCAAGGCACGCCAAATAAATTCCCGATTGACACTATCGCACGCCTTTTCTAAATCGATGAGAAATCCAGAGCGGAAACCTGCTTTTTCGACGTCGAGTGTGCCTTCAAGGTGTTCTTTAATTCGCTCCAGAATAATTCTAGCTATTATCTTATTATCTCCAGTTTTCGCACTGCATTAAGTTGCCTTTTTTAGGGAGTTGTACGATCATTCCCTTCTTCTACTCATCCGGAAAACTCTCGGCCTCCCAGGTTCTCCCAACAAGTGGGAGCAGTAGCTCAGCCGATGCAGTTGGCGCAGCTCGAAAAAGCTCTGCGGGTATGCCATCAAGTCCTACCACCTTATTGGTTTTCAATGCTTTGATCTTGGTAATGATCTCTTCCTTACTGGGAGTAGTGCTGCGAATTCGGGCATTTCTTTCGACGGACTCCTCAGTCTGACTTGGGTGCATATTGCTGGCGAATACTCGGTTCAAAACCGAAGCAAAATGCTCCGGTGATGTACACTTGAGCTGATCCTCATCCGATATGTGCAACGAATCGTCTAGGTCTTTCATTGGGTGTTGAGTAGAGTTTCGGCCACCTATTAGCTCTTTGGTGTCGCACCTCGCTGCTGCTTCTTCTGCTTCTATAGCCAGCGCATTGATGTAATTACGCTTGTCACGCCGCACGAGTTCGAGCAATTCGAGTTCTAAGCTGTTTACGTTCGTCGATCCTTCTCCAGGAATCTTCGGAAAGCCACACCCTATGTCTTCCCTGCGATCGACCGACAATCCTTTCTGCACCTGATGTGAAAACAGTTTTCACCGCATACCAATGATCTTGTATGGCGATGGGCAGTGAGCTGCTGATTGTTTCCACTCCACGTGATATATGGTCCCTTAGTTCTTGGCGCACTGTGGGATCTCTTAGTCGGTCGGTCTAGAAGACAGAAGTTTTAGAACGGTGACTGATGTGAAAATGGTCAATTTGGTTGGAGGTCACTTGCCTGTCAGTTGACACCCAACTGATTTTATGGCAGGCTTTGTGCCAAACACGGTACCATCTATGACAAGGCGATTTGCGTTCCAAAAGTCAACGAATCTTTCGCCGTTATCATTGTTTGATATGTTTGAGCCCTTTGTTGTCGCTGAATACCTTGGCGTTCAGGTCCCCCATCACTATGACCATGTCGTCGTTGGGTGTTGCAATAAATACAGCTCCCAACTGGTTGTAGAAGGTCTCCTTTTCTTCCTCAGACGAACCGTCTGTAGGGGCGTAACACTGTATAATTGTGACGCGACGTACTCTAGTCGGGAATCTGGCCGTTAAAATACTATCACAGTGAGGTTTCCCGGAGATTAGGCCTCTGCGTGCTGTGGGTTTTAACAGCAGTCCAACTACATATCCACGGGAGCTTCTGTTTGGTCTTCCGAAGTAGAGTAGTACAGTGTTACGCGTTGGGGATTGGTACTCACTGTGGCTCAAGGAGCGTCTTCACATTCCAGAACCAATCTTTGTCCGGGTACGATAACCAAAAGTCGTCAATGAGTTATCAGTCCTTATCTGAGGCATTGTTTCGGTTTCCGTGACGGGTGAATTTCGGTAACGCGGATGGCTGGCCCAGGTTATCTAGTTACAGAGTATCCCGTACAGTGGAGAGAGTATTACGTAAGGCGCCGCTTATGCGCAGACATGCTGTCCTTTGGACTTTGGTTAGATTGCTGCAGTTGGCTGCATTGCCACTCGCTGCACCAGACATCCATCTCGTAGTGAATGGGTAATGCGAGATTGAAGTCCCATTTGTTCCCAATAAAGCTACTCCAAATCCACAGCGATCCGCCCAACGGATTAATCTGTTTAGATTTTGCTGCATTTGTAAGAGCTCTTTAATGATGTTGAGATGCTTTCCCTAGATGGCTATAGCCTCTGCTGAAACATCTTTTGGCAGAAGCTGCACTCAGTTTGGAGTGGAAAATCCTGCTATTTAGCATAAGATTTCCCAGTGAGTCGTATACCATCGGAGCTGACAGTGCAGTTGTGATTGCGGATGTGTTGACGTTGTTAAAGGCACCTTCTATGTCCAGAAAAGCGACTATCGTGTACTTCTCACGAGGTTCTTTTGTGACAATATTGAGAACATTTTCCGGCTTTGGAAAAGAAAACTGCCTTTACTTCTCTCCATGACAAGGGAGTTCCTCATAATATTCTCTATCTTTGGCAGGACGATATTTGAGGACATTTGTAGCTCAGCAGATATTATACTGTCTGGCCTAGCAGACTTGTATGGTTCAAAGTTTTGCAGCTTGCAGCAGAGCATGAATTTAATTCGCGGTAGCAGTAGTCCTTCTAAGGTTGTTACTGACTGTGAATAGGGAGATACCTCGATGGTGGATGCACAGTAGCAGCTTGAGTGATTCGGCACTTGAGGTCGTTCAAGAGCCATCGGTTTTTTTTTCAGGCAACTTAGCATCGTAGGATTGGTGGAAAGGATTTTTCTTAACCAAGATGCCTTGGAGAATTTTGTTATTTTGCCACTGAATGACCTCCAGGTTTGTCGTTTTGCCTTGCTTAGATCTTTTTTGTATATAATTTGAGGGATTCCTTATATGATCCCAGTCTGTCACCTTTCTTCTTCTGTTTTTTGCTTGGTCGAAAAGTTTCCGGTAAGCTTTTCAAAGCTGTCTCAATTCTGATGTCCACCAGTGCGAGTTTTCTAGCCTCTAGGTTGAATAAGAGTTCAGGAATCAGACACTGCCTGATTGAGAGCCCTGGTAAAATGCTTGACTTACATGTCGAGCTCTGTATTACATGTGGTTTTGAGAGTAGTTTTAAAAGTGTTTTTCTGTAATTCGGCCAATCAGTTTTGCGATGATTTTGTAATGCAAGTTGGCTAGACTGAATTGGATGTAGCGGTGATTTGAAAAGTTGTGTTCAGTCGGTACCATTCAGTTTGTTATCATTTGAGTGATATTGTCTGAGACAATATATGCAGCACTTCTTGTAGTTTTTGAATTACAAAGGCAGGTTAATTGCCAATATTGCAAACAGTAATATATAATGTAATCAAAAAATGACTCACCTTTATCGTGGCATACCGTGTGATATGCGTTGGTACGCACCCGATGATAAGGCCAGTTTTCTGCCAGACAGCTTCCAAAACCACACTTTCTAGGTTGTCACTAGGGATTTTGCCCGCATAGTCGTGGCCAAGATACCTTTGGCAGTTTCCAGTCTAGCAACGGTTATGTCGGAGTCGCTGAGATTAGGAAGTAAGAGTACATTAAGGTTATGTTTCACTAATATACAAGTTCTGATCTTACTTTTGTCATCTGCATAGAACGGAACATATTCATAGTTCCTGAATTAGGATGGTGTCTTCTTTGTCTTTCGATAGAGGCAGAATGAGCGTGGCTGAGGCCTTTTCAGAGTGATGGAGGTTAATCTCAATCAAGATGAGAAGCCTCCAGCAAGGTGTCAATTGAGTCCTCCGATTCTGAAAATGTGCTCAAAAGCTTATCTGCATCCTCTGAACTCTTTTTGATTTGCCGTCGGTTTCCATTTCCGACTGGGTGTGAGAGCTGGAGACCTTTGACTTGTCTGTCTCTTCAGAATGATTGAAGTCGTCGTTATCCATTTTAGGAAATGAGATCGACCGATCCGAATTATGCCTTTAGTCTGCGCTAGAGGAAGGGATCTCTTATTGATCACAATTTACGCGAATCTACAAGAGACCCCCAGTTGCTCCAATTTCGCGATTTTCCAGACATGGGTCGGAAGGGTCGAGTTGCTGAGCCTAATGATTTCCAGAATGTCTTCAATGGAGTAGGGTTCAGCTGGGGTCAAGGTGCGGGTTGTAGATCGGCTAGGGTTATTCTTCTTAGAAACAACCTTGAGCTTTGCACCCGCTCAGACTTCTCCTAAACAAATTATGGCTTTACGGCAGAACGCCGTTGCCTAGAGTCAGCCAGACGATGGCAGCTTTCGGGGGATATTGGACTCGCACCATGTTCCACTGGCTCCCCCAGCTCTTGTTATTTCTTGGTTTCGTAGTCCCAATGTCATTTTTAATGTTGGCCCATAGATTATCAATAGAAAGATTTAGCTCTTATCAGTCCATAAGATCAGATCTCTTGCATCTTGGTTACAGGATTTTATTGATCAGTGGAACTTTATGTTAACTGCGAGGATTCAAATTGTGAGCTCAGTTCTTTCACAAATCACAATCTGGATAGCTGCTGAAGAAGGATGCGTCTGGAGTACGAGTCCCTTACCACAAGTTTGATAATTACATTTCTTTTTCGTTTGCGTGTTTCAACTTTATCTTGGTATTTGATGGCATTGTTAATGATTTTTGTGGTGCATCCCATAAGTTCTTAAATTTTTTAAAGCTTTGCTTGAGTCTCTCTGGTGTGCAGTGTATCGCACAATCTACTTTTCCAGATATATGTAACTAGCTTTACTACACATTGATTAAATAAACACAAAAAAAGCTTTTCAGTTACTCTGTTAAACTAAAGTAAAAACACAAATTTTATAGAGAGAACGCTCCCGTGATTGAGGTTTTCATTCCCCTTCCCTCTTCCTACTATCGTATAGGATCCATTTCTTGTTGCAGGTGACGCCGCGGCGCAAAAAATAATAACTCTGTGTCTGCTGATCAAAGATATTGTTATTTCCGATTGTCGTCCACCACAATCAAGAGGTGGGATAGCCATCATCCCAATTTTGAGCCTTAAAGCAGGACAAAGACCAGTCGCAGTTGGACTTCCTTTAACGGCGCAAGGTCTTCATTATTGATAACCTCCTCTGGTTTTCAATTTGGCTTATTTTCAAGCAAAAATTTTCCTTCACTGAACTCTATACACCAGTTTCGAACTATACATACCAAACCAAAGGCACAGTCAAAAGGACAAACCTGCACTCTTCCAGAAAAATGTAACTTTCTTTTCAATAATTATCTACAACCTCATGCCAAAGCGATTATTTTGAATGATCACTAAACCAGCAAATCCATACGTAGCGACCTGACACATACTAGGTACAAGTACATACGAGTATTTCTGAAAAGTTTAAAACCAAATGCATTCTTAAGCGGTTGTCATTTTGCGGATTTATCTCGTGCTTAAACGATGGGTCGCCAACCGATGTCCACAACCCGCCAAATTACTAAGAAGAGATTTGAGGTTGCTCATGTACTGTTCATTCATTGTGTTCCTCCACTGAGAAGTTAATAAGTATCCATTGGTGTAGGCACTGTCACATAGGATTAATACAATTTTCAAACTTAAAGCATTATACGCCTGAGTCATTAGCTGATGCACCCACATGCTGTCACATTTCCAAGTGACTGACATATATCTGACACATTCTGCCTATTTCGTAATGATAACTTTTGATTTATTTTTGTTAAAGAAAATTTCATGTCTTATGCAGGTGTTCGCTAACCATCACTTCAGGTGTCCAAATCACAGCAATTCAGACACCAAATTACCGCTTTTACTTTTACAGCATTCTCTCTTAACATGTCCGTTAAGAAACCAATTAAAAGCTAACAACTTAATTCACATGTTTGAACAAAAGAAAGAAAAAAGGATCACCATTCGCCTTGAGGAAAATTTTCCACAATCTGTACGCATGTAGAGAAAGAAAGGAAGTTCCGACGATACCATGTAACGACTGTGACTGAAGTACGAATTACGAGTACCTCCGCATTACATCAAAATATGATCTCAAAATTACTATAATCAAAATGACTGAAATAATGTGGTGGTAGATACATTGAAGATGGTGGTAAAATTGTACCCCGATATGGGTTTAAATTTCAATCTGGTTTTCATTGAACGTTCAGATAATGGACGGCCGACGCTAAATTATGCACCGTGCACCCATAATATGCTATGCCGTGGTTTTAATTTGTTTCTTCTCTTTTTATTGATTGATTAAAATTGTATCTGTGGATACTGTGTGAGGCGAATGTGAGTAGATGGCTGCGGATTTTTTTCATAGATAATTTCGTCAGGAACTTAAGGCGGGCGAGTAAAACTAGCTGGGAGGTAATGATGGTGTTTTAAGATTTGAGTTAGCTACTTGGATAGTCTGCAGTAAATTTTCATGAAGTTAAAATAACTAAGAAGTGCTTCAGGAGGCTCTACATGTAATCCCTAATATGCATATACAGTTTCATGGTATGTATTTCTGTACTATAATGCTGTAGTTCTTGGACTGCATGATAAAAGGACAATCAAGAGACTCGAGTTGTGTGTTAACTTATCAGTGACTAATTTTTTATAGAGTTTTTGTCATGAAATGTGGTTTAAAAATTGATACAGAATAGATGAATGAGCATATGTGGGCTGCTCTTGTTTAAAAGGATGTCCTTGCGAGCGTGGAAAATTTAAATTTCTCATCAGTTTTCTGTTGCGCTTTAACAGCCAAAACATTGTAACACTTGGATGGAAACATGGCCATGTTTAACAATATATTTTCACAATTTTTTAGTGAAAGTATCAAGTGCATCAACTGGTAAAAGAACAATTGACGAGACTAGGTCGATAACTCACGCCAGGTCGTATGGAATGAAAACATCACGGCTACTCTGAGCAGCATGTTACCGAGAGTCCGAGAACATCTATTCGGCATCTTGGTCAAGAATTGAACATGCAGCTTATTCTCACAAAAAATTTGCTTCTTCATGTCTATAAGATCGCGCTGACTCAAAAACTCAAGCCTACAGACTATAAACAACGAAAACAGATTGTCAGTTAGTTCATTGAGCGTCAAAATAAATAAATCGTGAATTTCACAACAAACTGATCCTCATGATTTATGAGACTTATTTTCATGTTCATAATTTGCTGAGTTTGGAGTGATGAAAACGCACATATGTTTTAGAGAAGGAAACGTGGCACTGTTTGGTGTGGAGTTTTAAAGAAGCTGCAGTGAATGCCCAAACAGTCAATGGCAAACAGTCAATTGCGAATCCAGTTTTTTGTTCCTCAAATGGATGGTATGGATCTCGAGGACATGTGTTTCCAACAAGGAGTTGCCACTTACCACAAATCATGCACAGAACTGGTCCTCTAAATCGTATTTGGACTTCTTTCTCTAGTATTTTTTGAAGTCCAAGATATATCCCACCAATGCACAGTGGTTCAGGTTCCAAAGAAGGGCGGTCATAGGGTATTTTGGGCAGATTTACAATGAATTCATATCATTTTGGCCTGGAAAATGGTTGTTATGATTACTAGAGGGTTAGAACAAGACAAAAAAAGCTATTTTTTTTAACGGAGTATATTCATGCATAAAATATTCACCATATTGGGTTTTCCAATAAGGATTTGACAACTTTTTTTTTAAATAAAACGCAAACCATTTGAGATATTTCAAAAACTTTATTATCGACTTGAAGTACAATCAAAACATTTATGAATGGAACTCGACTTCGTTCATACGGTCACCCCGTGTACGTTTGCAGCGGTCGATTCCTTGGACCCAATTTTCAACGACTCGGCCACACATTTCAGCCAAAACGGCCGCTATTTCGCCTTCAATGTTGGCTCTGGGCTCTTCCAACGTCGGCGGCATGTTGGCATAAACCAATGACTTAACGCAGCCCCACAGAAAATAGTCAAGCGGCGTTGAATCGTACGAACAAGGCGGCCAATCGACTGGCCCATGTCTTGAGATAACACGCTTACCATACTTACTCTTCAATAAATCGATTGTAGCGTGTGCTGTGTGGCTTGTAGCACCATCCTGTTGAAACGACATGTCGTCCAAGTCCAGATCTTCTAATTCGGGCCAAAAATAATCGGTGATTGTGGCGCGATAACGCTGACCATTCACAGTAACGTGACGATCGTTATCGTCGACGAACAAATATGGCCCAATAACGCCGCCGCCGACATGCAAACCGCACCAAACAGTTATTTTTTGTGGATGAAGTGGTGATTCATGAAGCACATGTGGATTTTCACCCGACCAATAACGCATATTTTGCTTATTGATGAACCCATTGAGCCAAAAATGACCTTCGTCACTGAAGATGATTTTGCGATGAAATTCATCATCTTGGCGCACCTTCTCCAGAACCCAATCGGAGAACGTACGTCGCTTCAAATGGTCCATCGGCTTCAATTCTTGAGTCAGCTTGATCTTGTATGGGTGTAAACCAAGATCCTTATGCAAAATACGCCATAATATGGTCTGAGCGATGCCCAATTCTTGAAAACGCCGTGGAATTGACTGATTTTGATCTTTTGCTACGGATACCTGAACGCAGCGATATTTTCGACACTTCGACCAACCCGTTGTCTCACTGACACGGCAAAATCACACAACGAATATGTAGACTCAAATTTTTGCATTAAACATGTTATTGCCTGCCTACTAGGGCGAGAACTACGACCGAAAATTGGAGTTAACGCTCTTAAAGTTGCAGTCACCGACTCCGAATTTCGGTAGAAAATTTTTATAATTTGTACTTTACCATGATGAAAATGTTGAGTTTTCTTTAATAAATTGACAGTGACAGTTTGATGATTAGTGAAAGAGTGCGTTCACAAATTAAATTCAATGTTGTCAAGTCCCTATTGGAAAACCCTCTATCTATCACTTCTGCTCCGTGAATCAATACTTTATGTATTGATGAAGGTAAGTCATACCAAGGGTATTCTTCCACAAGCATCTTGACAGTATCAAGAGCATAGCTCTTAAATTTTTCTGAATTTATTTTATAACCAGAAGAAAGGCTCTGCAGAAGGTTGATAAGATCTTTTCTAATAAATGTTATTTCAGATAAAATATCAGAGTTATGGACAAGTGTACGTGCTGTGTTTCCATCATTGCATGTGCCACTTGCTCCACTTCGAGGTTTGTCTACAATTAAATCTAATTTTTGCCGTTGAACTCGCTCTATTCTACGAGCAAGACTAGCTTTATCTTCCGCAGAACGCGCTTGCCACTTTTTAATATTAATTCGATAAGAAACGTGAATAAAATGCTCGAAAAATCTAATGTATGAATGCAGAGGAGATAAGTGTTGCACCACAAATGCAGCACCTACTCGTAGATAAGTCGCTAAGTGCAGAACAACCTTTACCATCTACCAAATTTCTTCTTGCAAGGTGACTTCCTTTGTTTCTTTTGTAATTTGAAAACGAATTGGTCTGCACCACCTAGTAGAGGAAGGGCGTGGGTTCTTCCAAAGGGTGGCCGTGTTGTAGTGGTACTAGCAATTGCTTCTCACTCGGAGGGGTCTAGGTTCGAATCCTGCCCATGAACAAGTCTTTCAAGTTTTTCAGTTGTGTAATTGGAACTCAGACAGAAAAATTCTGCGTGTGAAGGCATAACACTGACACGTAGATTTAGCTGTTGTAGAGTTTCAAGCACAAATAATTACTGCGAATTATAACCTTCCACTCTAATTGAAGAAAAAAATCTCCGTCCTATTCAGACTCCCACCCCCGGAGAGCAAATACCGAAACCAAACACACCTGAGTTTCTAACCACTACAAAACAATTTTCCTTTCTCCTCCTTTCTACCTTTTCGCCCGCGCCCTTTCAACAGTAAAAGGGTATCTAACCCCTAAAATAAAAAAAATGATTGATTCATCATAGGTTGAAGAGGTACATAAGATGTGACAAATAAACTCGAATCTTCGATAGTTTAATCTGAGAATTTCTGCTTATATTCACTATGGCCTGTGCTGCCATCAAAATCCCATTTACCAATTAAAACTAAGTCATCCTTATGTTCGTGAAGACTTTCAAACACAGAGTTTTGAGATTCAACAATGTGACTTGATGTATGGTCTAACAATGATTGCAAATTGATTTCATCAGAAGATTCTGTCACGCGAATATGAGTTAGACAGCACTTTATGTTAGGACGGAAAAACATTTGGTATTTTAGAACGAATCACTTCTCTTAATAATAAATATTGGTTTTTAGTAAGCTTAGCTTCATTAATAAATGAAACAACTTCATCCGTGCTAAATTCCAAAGAACTTTCTGATTGATTTGAACTGCTAAGTAAAGTAGTTACAGCGGAATCGTCCATCTGTGATAAAACTGCTAATCGGCGACGTTTGGACCTCTTGCTGCAGTCTCCACGATCTGGTGAATAGAGTCCTTGTGCACAATTTCTACCTTCGAAATGAAATTGTGAATTGGCGATCCGAGAGCTCGGGTTTCACCCAGTTCAGTGACGAGAATATGGCAAATAATGTCATCACCAACGATAGGGTACCACCCTCGTTCATTTCGAAGGAAGAGCTCCAAACGATTTTCGAGTCGCTTGGAAGTAAGAAACCAATGGGAACCGATGAAATACCGAACATTGTGCTTCGACATCTCCCACCCTGTTTAATAATGTGATGAATAATGCACATTATCCAGCGCATTGGAACGCGGCGGTGGTTCAACTTATTACCAAAAAGGGAAAGAGTCTTTTCTATAAGCTGACTAGGCTAGGAATGAGTAAACCACTCTTGTACATTTTTTATAATATGCTACACAACAGACAGTTATTCGTGAAAAATGGTGATGTGACTTCTGTTGGAATATTTCAAATTAAAAATGGTCTTCAGCAAGGCGCGGTCAATTCGCCGATTCTATTTAACATTTATACAAGCGACTTGAAAGGCTCACTTCCCCATACTATCGCGTACGCAGACGATTTGGTAGCGTACAGAACAGGTCCAAAAATCAAGGTTATTAATACTCTCTTGCAGCGTGACTTCGATAAGATAAGACGATTTTGCGATGACTGGAAGTTGAAAATCAACTTTCAGAAGTCGGAAACTATTCTCTTTAGGACGCCGTTGTCTGGAGCCTCTAGGGATACCAGAAAAAATTGGCGAAAGTTCTCGATCATTGGACAACACGGACAGCCTCTTGCCTGTCCAAATGTAGTCAGATACCTTGGGATCTGGCTAGATCAGTTTCTGTATTTTGGCAAAAATGTAGATGCTGCTCTGGACAGAGCTAAAGGTGCTTTTGCCCTTACAAAGAGACTATTTTATAGCAGCCAACTCGATGCGAGGGTAAAAGCCCTTATCAATCCCATGCTGGTATTTGGTTGTCCCGTGTGGTTCAATGTACGAGCAAACTTAATGGAAAAGATTCAGGTGTTTGTGAGGGCTTGCCTTAGGGCTTGTCTTCGCTTGTACAGAACACCAGAGTCGGAGTACAAGAAATTTTATCCTAATGAGGTCCTTTACAATAGGGCGAACCTAATACGAGTGGAC
Source organism: Volucella bombylans (assembly GCA_949129095.1). Lineage (NCBI taxonomy): Eukaryota > Metazoa > Arthropoda > Insecta > Diptera > Syrphidae > Volucella > Volucella bombylans. The sequence continues at coordinate 206,530,833 of OX422141.1, forward strand.
AACTTCGTAATTAAGCTGACTCGAAGGCACATTGCAAGAGCAATGACCTCGACCAATAACCTGATATCTGGGGCTTACTACCCCAATTACCTTTACCACGAGAGTGTGCGCTCTGACGGCTTCGTTCCACCGTAAGCATTCCTCTACCTAGATCAGATAGGGTTGATCCAGGATAGATCAGCGGTGCCGTTAATCTTCCATGTCGCTCGGACAGCTTGGGACAGGCGACTCAACTACAACAGAGACGTCGCACAAGGCAGTGTGGATCGCCTCAGGTTCAGTAGGGCGGTGGGGAATCGCGATAAGAGGGATATCGTTCGGCAACACCAGCATTTCTGGTGGTTGAATGATGGGGAAGATGTTTCGTCGTCGTTTCCGTCAATTACGGACCAGCCTCACTAATGAGGCAGAGCTGACCAAAGTAAAATGTAAATAAAGTCGAAAGAAATACTCGTAGTTATAAGAATTTAGAGTAGCTTAGAGTGCCTGTGTGGGGCTAGTAAGTTAGTATTAGATTGTTAAGTAATTTTAAGCTAGAATTTAAGCATTTTGTGTTGGTATGTAAGAGTTAATGATTAAGTAAATAAAATGCATTTAAAACTCTGAAAAAAAAAACTCTGAAACTGCTAATCTGCGACGTTTAGACCTCTTGCTGCAGTCTCCAAATTCCTTCCTGTATCGCATTCCACTTTGCTCGTCGTTGTAGTTTCCACATACGTCTCCATTACATACTTTAAGTATGCAAACTTCGCTCTCATTTAACCAGCTTTCGATCTCCTAAATTGCTTCCAGTATGCGCAAACCGTTTACAGAGATTCAAAGGGAGATTTCTCAAGCAATCAGTCTGGATATTTTCAGCATCCGGTAAAGAATTCGCAAGGGATTTAAACACTTCCCGGAACCTTTCTGCTTCATTTTCTTTATTTTTGGAAGCTATCCACGTATTTAATTAAAATAATTAAAAAAGAAAATTTCTAGTACTGGACCTAGTCTCCTCAATGACCTGTAACAACCCTCAGAGCACCTAGACTTTGCGGTTATTGAAACTAGGAAAATAAGAGATTATATTGATATATGACTCATTTATGGCGATTAGTGCCTTCCTAAGTAAAAGCTTAGTTGAATATGGAAAATGGTTAAAAACAAAAAAAGTGGAAGGTGTGTTTTGACGGAGCTAGTTATGAATAGTCGCATTGTTAAGGAAAACATAATTACTTTAAAAACATCGTACATTCCTTCAATTTCAATATCCATTGCACTATTATATCACAAACAATAAATTTCTCGGAAAAGCCACACTTTAAAAACAACAGCAATTTACGTGACAAACTATGAACAAATAAACTAATGAGCACTAATCAGATGTTACCACTTCCTGTGAATAGAAGGGTTTTTATGTTTCCTCTAACGGTAAAATAACATCGGTATTAAGTCCCTATGATCTACAACTGAACCACTGTGCAATGCCTTGAAAAAGAAGATAAGATGCAGGATCACTAAACTCCAGCCACTTTTATGCCAAACCGTGACTGAAATTTATGTTTAGAACTTACAGTATTAAAAGAACGAACCATACGCTTGACAATTGTAAATAATACTGATGTTTATTTAAGGAATACATAGACATTTATAGTATTTAGGTAGGCTTGTATATAAGTGAGTTAAGTACATAAATGAGCTTTTGCGCTCATTGAGTACCATAACATCTTCCTTTCTTTATTGTGTTTAGTAAAAAACTATTGTATTTCAAATTAAATTAAACTACGAGTACATATCGTTATAACTATGTTAACGAGTATGTAGTAAATTCAAAGTTTTAACTTTATAACAAAAGTAAATTCAGTTTTAGACTACATATAAAAATGAAATAATATTTAGAGTTTTTTTTTAGTTCATCTGATTTTTACCAACTTTTTCTTGAAGTCGTTTAGACCTTCTAGGGATCACTTGTTCTTCGTCAATCGTGGGCCCTATTGCATGATTCATTTCTGGCTGTACTGGAGCAAGAGCGTCTTCACCAGGCTCGTTCAAGTTTGCTACGTCATTGTTTTTTCTTATCGGTAGATAGGCGTATATGTTGGCGGTTACGGGTATAGTCCACATCATCCACTCGGACGACTGCTTGACGGTCGGATAGCAGACTCGTAATTGTACCCTTCTTCCACTCTGCACCGCTGCACACAAACATCTTGTCCGAACTCTAATTTTGGCAAATTGCGGCACCCCTTATCATGAAAATACTTTGCCGTCTGCCTCCTCTTCTCAATATTCTGCTTAATGTTTGCTTGCACCACCGGAAACAACCTCTTACGGCTAACAGGAAGGCCACACCTTTTACGACGGGACATCAGACGCTGCACTGACCTGCAACCGATTTCATTCACGGTATTCCTCCATTCAAGTAAGGCCTTCCAAAAACATCGATTAGTGCGTTGCGCTTTCCTGAAAAGAGATTTCATTATTTTTACACACGTCTCAGCTTTACCAGTTCCTTCTTGATGGTTTGGTGAATTCCCACTGTTTTGAAAACTCGTAAAACTCTTTGTTAATGAAGGGCGTTCCTCCATCGGTAGTAACCACCTCCGGAATTCCATGTCGGCTGAAGTTTTTCTTGCATATTTTAATAACTTCTTCTGCCGTTGCTGGATCAAGCTCATCAACTTCAAAAAAATCCGAATAATAATCTGCTGTTATCAAGACTTGCCTCTTTTTGTTGCCATCTAATACCTCGCAAATATCTAGACCAATACTCTGAAACGGATAATTTGGGAGAGCAGTACTTTGCAAAGGTTGCCTGACTGGCTGAAGCTGTCGCGGATATTGGTTGATATTCCAGAGGAAAAAACCATATCTCTGGCCCGCCTCTGACACGACTCTATACCTTGATGACTGTAGTGTAATCGTTGCAAAATCTTTTTGCGCATTGATTACAATTCGGTCACCCTTGAAAAGATACCCGTCTTGTGATGTTAACTGATCCAGAGAACATTCTTCCGATCGGGCCAACCCAAAATGACAAACTCCAAAACCTGTTGCAGGGTTTCATCGGTCTTTGTTTCCCTCTTTATTTTCAATAAGCACCAATCTTCTATTGCTATGTCATCGATTGCATTTATATAACTCAAATTACAAAGAGCTTTTTCCATTGACTTGGATTGCTCTAGTAAATAAATTTCTTTCCTTCCTAGTTCGGATTCATTGCTAGAGCTGTTTATTGAAGCTCGAGAGAGCGTATCAGCGAAAATCATCTCGCTACCTTTCATATACTTAACATGTATATCATATCGTTTAGGACTCTCTAAAATAGATCTCTTAAAAATGGTCTGGAGTGGCTGGTGATCGGATTGAATGACGATGTTTGGCTTTCCACATTATGTATTGATCAAATTTCTTGCATGCAAATAGGATCGCTAGTGTCTCATTTTCAATTTGCGCGTATTGTTGTTCTGTTTTAGTTAATACTCTCAACGCAAAAGCGACTGGGCGTTCGTCTTGAAGCAATACAGTTCCAAGGCCTGTGGAGCTTGCGTCACACTGAATGACTATGGGCTTAGTAGCATCAAAATATTTTAAAACCGGTGCTGTTAAAATCAGCCTTTTGAGTTCTTTAAAAGCGTTATCCTGCTCTTGTCCCCAATGCCACTTCGCGTCTTTGCGTATAATATTTCTGAGCGGCTCCGCAATTTTTGAGAGAACACAGTCCTGCAAATCGGTGCGTACCCTTTTCGTCTAGTGGTGTTGGCATTTCCTTGATTGCTTCCACTTTTGTCCTATCGATAGCCAGGCCCTTATTTGTGAGTAAATGCCCCAAAAATTGGAACTTCTCGCATACCCATTTTGCACTTGTTCTTATTTAATTTTAAATTTTTGTCCCTTACTCTCTTCTTCATTTCTTCATTTGTATCCTAAACCGTGACGGAAATTTCGTCAAAAAAAAAAACGCAGCTGTGCCAGCAAAGCCAAGGAGGATATTTATCATACAAATTGTTTCATACGTATTATAATTGTAATGTGTCTATTTTACTTATTTACAAGACATGTTTTATTTAAAATTTAAATTCTTCACTCTTATTGGGACAGCCTTTATTATATGCTCGATTTGAAATTTTTTTAAAATTTTTATCAATCAACATCTTATAACACTTTTGCCATGAATTGAAAATATAACCGATTTTTGACGTTATTATGATAAGATTTGTCAAATTTTTATCTAAAATATTTACATATGTATTTAGGTACATCAGCTCATGTATGGTAATCTTAAACTGATCTTTAAGATCTTTGATGCAATCAAAAATGGAAAGATAAAAGCTGTAAATCATCGCTAACAGCTACAGCTATTATTCATATGCGATAGTTTATGGCATTCGTTCGCGGGGTCGTAATCTCAAACATCTTAACTGTGAATCAATTAACTGTAAATTGAGAATAATCGTAGGTTAATGTTTTATTGATTTAAAAAATTAATTTACACGTCAGTCAGGCTGAAATTTTATGGCTACTTCAGCACTAATTTCAGTGCTTCATTGTACAATAAATACGATATCTAGGTTAAGGTTGGTCGTAAAATTTTTATGATAATGAAAGAAGGTTTCTTTTACTGTTTCTTTACTGTTTCTGCCTGTTAGAACTATGCTAAATTTAGGGTATTTTCGGTGTTAAAATGGGTAAACGTTAATCCGGCAAATGTTACGCGTATGCCATAATTTTAGCTCAGAAAATACTTTGGTATTATATGAGATTGTGAAGGTTCTAACTAAGGGAAATAAGTCTTTGTCTTTTTTACTTCATTAAATCCAGCACGAGGTATAGTTCTGAAAATATATAACCAGAATCCATATGCACGTAGTGAGATACATGCCATTTTATAACTTCATGCTCATCAAATACGTGAATATAACAAATCGGATGCTGCATATGTACATGCTCCTATGTATTTCTCCTGTATATTTGCTTTGACACTGTGATATTTGTAGTTTCTCTAAGTTTGCAGAACTCAGTACCATTCTACAGACCACTTAATTTAAGATTTCTGCATCTCATCTTACAGCCTTGATTGCAACATGAGCTTCAATTGCCTTCTTGAACATATTTTCTGGATACCTTCTTTCTACAATATATGACAATATTCATTCCATCGCATGCATTCAGCCCAGATTTTACTTATTGTACCGTAAAAGACACTGTTTCCACCCCATGAGCAAATTTTTGAAGATAAAAAATGAGTTAAATAAATTTTAATAATTACTGGTGGGGTGAATAGTAACCTTGGGAATGAAATAATTCTGTTTTTAAATGATTTTTTATTTTATTCAATATAGTCCCCTTTTAGCTTGATACACTTATTCCAGCGATTTTCCAACTTCTTGATCCCGTCCGAAAAGTAATTTTCCGGAAGGTCTGCAAAATACTCTTCCGTGGCGTCGATGCTTTCCTTGCGTGAGCTGAATTTTTTACTGATCAGCCATCTTTTGAGGTTTGGGAAGAGATAATCGGGCGAATACGGTGGATGCGACAGCAATTTTAGCCGTAAGTCATTGATTTTAGCGGCGGTTGCGATGCTCTTGTGCACCGGCGCATTGTCTTGCAAAAACAAAATTTTTTTAGCTTCTTGTGAGGCCGTTTTGCAGCGACTTCGGGCTTCAATCGTTCCAATAATGCACAGTAATACTCGCTGTTGATGGGTTTTCCTTTACGAGGTAGTCCACGAAGTATGCCATGACAATCCCAGAAAACCGACGCCATAACCTTTACGACCCATCGAGCCTCCCTCAGCCGCTTCGGAGCACTCGTGCCGACTTCAGTCTATTGCCGGGCACTCATTCTGTTCTCTGGTGTGTAATAGTAGATCCAAGTTTCATCAACAGTTACCAATCGACGCCAAAAGTCCGCCCGATTCCGCATCAGCAAGTCCAAACACTCTTTCGAAGTGCTCTCGCGTTCGTGGTTTTGGTCAGGAATGAGCATGCGCGGCACCCAGCGGCAGGATAACTTTTTCCTATGCAGAATATTGCCCAAAATATGGCAAAAATGGGCGCTCAGTACTAATCTTTGTGGTATCTGCTAGCTCGCGCACCTTCACTTTCCGGTCAGCCAACACCATTTCATGTATTTTTTTGACATTCTCCTCTGTAACCGCATCGGAGGGCCTGCCGCTGCGTACTTGATCGGTAGTGGAGTTGCCACCACGAAACTCTCGAAACCAATATTTGACGGTGTAATCTGACGGAGCATTAGCCCCATAATATTTATCCACCTTTTCTTTTGTTTCCTTGGCCGTTTTGCCTCTCTAAAAATAATGTTTTACGAGAGAACGAAAATCGTTTTTGTCCATACTCAACAAGATGCCAAACACGTCAACAACAATCAACTGTCAAAACAAAACTAAAGACAGTATCGCACTGAAATTTGTCATGTTTGCCTAAATATGAAGGCCTAAATATCTCCGAAAGCATGTGTTAAGTGTTTTTTTGCATATTGTCCTGCAGGGTTTGGATCGTTAGAGGATTCTTATTTTAAACCTGAGTTTTCGAAACAAAAAAAAATTAGCTTAGTGTGAGGTCCATCTAGCGAGCAGGTTAGGCAATGTCTCCATACTGGCTAAAATAAACAATTTCTTCAACTTCAAAAACGACTATTGCGGTGTACTGAGTAGCACCATCTTGCTGAAATAGCGTTCTGTTGTTGTATCCGGAAATTCTATTTGCGGCAATAGAAGCTTTTTCGGCAAAATACAATATTTCAGCAGACACCATTTCTTCCTTACAGTAAGTCAGTAAATTAAATCCTATCACCCCTCGAAGGGCATAGGGCGTTAACAACGCCTGCGCGCCATCTTGTTCAGATTTCTTCAATGCGTTTGATGACATTATTTGCCATATTCTCGTCACTGAACTGGGTGAAACCCGAGCTCTCGAATCGCCAATTTCATTTCGAAGGTAGAAATTCGCCTTGTACTCTTCCTGGAAAGTCGCTCCTATAGCCTCTACCTGCTCCTGCGGATCCTCGATCACAAAGAAGTTGCCATCATCAACAGCCTCATTTGGATCTATGCCCGCTGTTACCAGTATTTGTTCGTTGTTCGTCGTTCGAGCGATTTTAAGACATGGAAGGTCGTTCTGATTATTTCTCCGAAATATTTTATTTATTTGCGGGAACATATTCGGGTTGCTGGTGTTTACAGCCCGAATTTTATTGTTCCAATACAAACTTACAGATGCTCTGTAATTTTCCTTTATTAATGTTTGGAGGTTTTTAATCGACGACTTCAGTGTCATGATCTCCGGGTTATGTCTGTCAGTAAACTGTCTGTACAAGGTTTTTAGTCTTGACAGCAGTCTACTTTTATGTCGGTGCAGTGCGTCAATAGTTGCGTTGCGGAATAAGTTTTCTTCGTCAGTGCGTTGGTACCGAGGTATCGTTTTGTCCATTGTTCGTTTGATTGTCTCGTCCACTAGCCTTTGATACCTGTCAATCTCCTCGTTTGACAGATTTCTGTTGGACTGTGGGTAGAGCGAATTCGAGGAGAGTGCTCTAGTCAGTGTTCTGGTGAAGTGTGTCCAACGCACCCTACTATAATTGGAGGAATGCCTTTGGACAAACTCATCCAATTCCGCAATTTCGTTGGGAACAGTTATTTCGGTGCTGAGACCGCAATGGTCACTGTCATACACGAAAGTGCGTAGACAGTTTGTAGTTTGTTGGTTAGTGCATGTCAGTTGTATTCGTGAGTCGAACAGCAGAAGATCCAAGTAAGACCCGTGTCTGGAAAACGATGGACTATCCGTCGCCTTAAGCCTGAGTCGATACATTATACTGTGCTGATCTCACCAATTGAATAGTAGGTTCCCTCTAGTATTTGGTGTATTATTTCCCCAATCACTATGTTTGGCGTTGAAATCTCCGCCGATAATAAAATAAACTCCAGCCTCAGGAAGCGTCTCGACATCTGAGATGAATAAGGTGGATTGAGTAGCCTTAGGCGCATAGGCAGACACCATGTACAACCGCTTTCCACTACGGAGAGGGATATACACGACTGTATACTCTTTTAAAACGTATTCCTTTTCATACAAAGATCGCAACGCCTCCTCCTTGAATGGTGTTGAGTCGGTTCCTCCGTACTATTTTAAATCTTCTATGCCTCATTTTGTGTCTTTTGGTAAGCTTAGTTTCGCTAACCAAAAGCATGTCAGGGGCTTGGTCTTTGAGCAACTTAAATAGTGCGGCTCGTCGTTCGAACCTAATCACTGAATTCACATTCACTGCGAGGACCTTCAGTGTTTGCTCCGCTACGCACAAAAGGTGCGTTAGGCCAGGCAGCAGCGCGTAAACTTGATCCACCCGCGCGGTCTGTTCAGTTATATGACCTTGGAGCTGAGCCATCTGCCCCTGGATAGAGAGCAAGATAGCTAACATGTCAGGTACTGGTACCGGTGCTCTGGGCGCTGGGGCCTGAGAAGCCACCTTCGCTTGCTGTACCATATTTCGGCGTAGGTAACATTGGGAGTAACGGCTAACTTCTACTTTCTGCTGCCGGGCCAGATTTACTCTTTTGATGTACTGGAATTTGGGACGACGCCGTTAGTTGGCAGTGTGTCCCGTGTTCCTACATAACACGCAAGAGAGTTGGCTTTTTTCAGACTCTCCTTCCTTACCCAGAGCGCATTCCTTGGACTTGTGGTTCTTTCCGCACTTCATGCATGAAGGCTGCATTTCGCAGTTCGACGCGGCGTGCCCGAACCTTTGGCAGCAAACACATTGTAAAATGCTTTCGTTCCTCTTTAATTTTTCCCAGTGTACAACCTGGTAGTCTATGACTTTTATACTCCCTAGACCATCCAGATTGCTGTCGGGACTTAGCTGGACGAGGAAAAACGGTAGTTGCCGCTTCTCCCTTTCTGCTCTAGCCGTGACGAATGGCTTGACCCCCACGAATTTGAGCTCTTTTTGCACTCCTTCTCATTCAGCAGTGCAAGGAGCTCCTCCGGGTCAGTCGACGGTTCTAACCCCCTCAGCAGCATTGCTTGCAGCTTCCCCCTTTCGGGGTGTAGGAGAAGAACTCCGTTGTCGAATCCTTCAATAGACTTTTAATTTTGTGGTAGCACTCCACTATGTTACAGTGGATCGCATGCCTATCTACACTTAATCGTTTTATAAAAAAATTAGAGCCTACGGCCGACTTACACAGTTCGATGGTGTCCTTTAACTCCAATTTGAAAGTGTTAATTGGTGGCACTTTCTGTATGGTAGATTTCTGCTCTTGCTGTTGTTGTTGTCTCTGTTGCTGTTGCTGTTTTTGCTAAGTTTGTGCTCTTGTTTTTGCTAGTTCTTGTACAGGTGCCTGTAGTTTTTGCTTTCCCATGGCTTGTTTCTGTTGTTGTTTTTGTGGAAGCTCCACGTTTATGTTTTCTTGCTGCTGAGGTGTCTGCAGTTGTTGCTGCTTCTCCATCTCCCTCCTTCCCACTTGCTTAGCTCTTATGGTCAGCACTTTTTTCTGTAGCTCCTTGTTGCTACTGTAAGGTCTTCGACCTCGTCCTCTTCGTCATCTGACTCCGATTCAGCTAGGGATACGAAGCAGTTGTCTGCTTCCATGCATTGGCCTTCCCCTCCGTCAGGTAGATACGGACAGTCCTACTCTTGCCTCCTTCGCTTTATTGCTGCGCTTGCTAATATCAGCGCAGCCCTTTGTTGATTTTGAGTGGACTGACTTAACGGTTTGATCATCAGACGATATCATATCATCTGCTGACCGCGCTATTTTGATAGCGGACCGCTTGTTTCCACTCATCGAATTTTGATTTATCACTTTATTATTGAAACAACCCCGAGATCTGTTGCCCGAGTTTTTACCACTTCGGCTACCGGACACTTCTAAAATTGTTGCTTAAAAGTATGCTTTGTTTTCACACGTGTAAAGTCGAACACGAAATATGTTTGATCTCCGCGGAGGTCTATGAACGACTTTGCCACGCTTGCTTAGGCCACCCCACATGGCATATTTGGCATATGACCAATCCATTGCCACCTCCTCTTTCGTATGCTGACGTCTGTAGGTTCTTTGCGTTTGAGATGCGATTCGGCCAAAAAAATCCGTAAGATGTTACGTGTACATCTATTTACGAAAGTTTGCAGTCTTCGAGTGACAATATTGGTAACCTTCCAGGTACTACACCCGTATAGTAGTACTAATTCTAAATTGGATCTGAACAGTCCCAGCTTGGTTTTTGTGCTGAGAACATAGCTTTGCCAGATTTTTAATAGCATTCCAAACGCAGCTTTACCTTCTTACTTTTAAATTCATTTTTATTGTTTCTATCGCTATTACTTAAATTCTAGACAAAAATGCTTAAATCTAATTTGACAAATACCGAGCGCTCTAAACTTAACAATTTCATTTCAAGTTTGCCTTTCGACCTTAAAACTATCTTACGATTAATCTTATCTATCAATTTCACAATATATGAAATTTCTAAAAAAAATTTTTTTTAAAAAAACTTAACACCGAGATTGCCATAAAGCATCGGTCACTTCTCAGAGGCGCCGCCTCATGTTAACAAACGCGGCCTTTCCACGAGACCGCCCTAAATATTCTTAACCTAACTTACAACTAGGAGGAGTATGTTACCTTAGTAACGAACCGATCTAGGAGAGCGAGCCAACCCTCTCCCCTTCTAGAAGCCACCAGAATTCGGTGTATTGTTTTTCGGCATCGATCCGATCCCTGTACGCAATCGCGGGACTAAAACGGAGGAGCTCTTGAGCATTATCGACATATCCGTCGTAGATGAGCCGCTTGTACCTTGCACCGCGGTGGCGGTGGTATATTACCGGGATACCATCCCTGTTCTGCACTAACCCTTTAGCATCAATATGGAGAAATGCCTCTGGCGGGATAAAGCCCGATGGAAGTGAGCTCTCGTGGTACATTTTATTGGGGAAATAAGCCCCAAAGATCAGGCTATTATAGTTGGTCATTACCCTCGCAACGTGTCTTCGAATCACCTTAATCAGGAAATTGTCAATCCTATTCAGATTTGCCCCATCGTAAAGGACTTTGTTGGCATAATATTTTTTTTACTCTGATTCTGGTATTCTGTACAAGCCGAGACAGGTCCTAAGACACTGCCTTTCAAACACCTGAATCCTTTCCATCTGATACGGCGATACATTGAACCACAGGGACAACCATACGCGATGACTGGCCTGATTAGGGCCACATAGCATATGACTTTCACCCTGGAGATAAGTTGACTGCTGTGAAACAGTCTTCTTGTCAGGGCTAAGGCCTTCTTGGCCCCAACAAGACAAGCATCTATATGTTTGTCAAAATACAAATACTTATCGAGCCAAATACCAATGTATCTAACTACGTTTCTCACCGCTAATGGCAGTCCGTGCTGTCCAATGATAGACTCCATCTCAATGGAGTTCTAAACAAGATTGTTTCCGACTTTTGAAAATTTATTTTCAATTTCCAATCGTCGCAATACGCCTTAATATGATCGAAATCACGCTGCAGCAAAGAATTGGTGACTTCGATTTTTGGACCTGATCTGTACGCCACTAAATAGTCTACGTACGCTATGGCATGATTGTTGGAACCTACTAGAGCACTTGTGTAAATATTAAACAGTATTGGAGAAATCACAGCCCCCTGTTGTGAGCCGTTTTTAATGTCAAAGATCTTGCTCGAAATAACGTTTTTACATTTAACAACGAACTTCTTTCCCATAAGCATGTCGTAAATCATATATAGCAAAGTTTTCGGCGTACCCATTCTCGTCAACTTATAGAAAATCCCCTCTAACCATACGGTGTCGAAGGCCTTCTCAAAGTCAACGAGGCAGGCACCCGTACACTGGTTCTTTCATTTATTCCATTGTATGTCGGAGACCAGGTTTGACGCAACATGAATAGTGTCATGCCTCGCCCTAAAACCAAACTGATTTTCCGGAATTATATTATTTTCCTCAACCCACCTTAACAGGGCTCTATTAACCACTTTCTCGAATACCTTGCTAATATTCGGAAGCAAACTAATTAACCGGAGATTTGCAGGGTTAGTTCTAACTTTATCCCTTTTCGGCGAGATTGGATGTACCACCGCTGTTTTTCAATGCGTCGGATCATATGCATTATTCAGCGCATTGTTAAACAGCGTAGTAAATATATCCACTGCTTTCAAGGGCAGGTGTTTTAATATGACGTTTGGAATACCGTCTACTCCCGACGACTTTTTGTTTTTCAGAGACTCGAAGATGCATAGGAGTTCATCTTTTCGCACGAACAAATGCGAGGGAGCTCGTTCATTGGCGATGATAATGTTTGCAGCGTTTTCTTCACTGAATACGGTGAAGCCGTGATTCGCAGCTTTAGCTCCCCCGATTCTGCTGTCAACATATTGTTCGGTACCACCGTCGGCCGAGACATACGAGTAGCTTCCTAAATATAGAAAGTTATCGACTTTCTCGACCTGTTTTCCGACAATGTTGAGTTGGGCGTTGGAATTTGAAATGCTCAGGGGCTTTGTTTTTTCCGCATTTAACATATATTAAGGCCTACTTTGTTGGTCACAGCCTGCACATTTTGTGACATTTGGTGGTGATCCATTATTTTATTATATATGCAAGGAGACAACCATCGTCAGCGTAGTCCATGTGTTTGAGGTGAGATCTCATTGTCCTCCCCAATCCTTGGTTTCTTTCGATTAGTACTGTGCGAAGTACATCGGTTATGAGTATGGTGAAAGTATGCGGCCCTGCTGTACTCCACTATGGACTTCAAAGTTATCTGACACCTTACTATTTCTCCCTGGTTGAACAAAAGAAGGGTAAACTATCCATCGGACATTACTTTGCCGTTTTTTTGCTGTGTCTTGTGGATGGCGTTTATTCAGATAGCAATCGATATGAAAACTCGCTCTCGTTATTATATTCGTCGCATATTTCTCAGTATTCTCACAATTTATCGATTTCCGGGGATTCCCAGTAATTTGGTTTCTTGATTCTTCTAGAGCCACACGCCTTGACGTCGCTGTTGTAGTTGAAGGTTCCGCTAGAGTTATGCTAAATATTGGCCCTTTTTGCCAGTGCTTTTGCGGCCACAACCAGATCAGTTTAACGCACAGCCCTTAGCTTAATTGTCAAATGTTGAAGTGTGTGGAAATAGCGCAACTTGAGCGAACTATTAAATCACCGTACAGACCAGTGATTTATGGCGATATGGTGAATATCCCTTCACCCCAGATAGCTTCAGAAGAATTACAAATTTTAGATCCATATTTTCCACTAGATGTACATATTTTTGTATGTAAATATGCACCTTTACTGTACAATAAAAAGTAGAAGATATTTTAGGATTTAGAATATGTATGTGTACGCTCTTTCATATGAAGGTATATATGGAAATAGATAGGTGCAAATGCTTTCAAAAAACTGAAAATTCATGTACCCCTATTAAATAATGGTAACCCGAAATAAAGGACAGATACATCGAAAAAATCTTATACCAGTAATTCTCAATTACATTTTTCACAAAAAGAAATTACAAACAATGGATCGAATAACTTCATTCATAATGATTCTCAAATGTCAGTAATCATTGGGGTTCTACTCTTATCCGTCATCCATCATTCATCATCGTACATCAACCCAACCACGTCATGAAATCAATCTCTTCAGGTTAAGTACAACTGTCTGTCAGATACATTAACACAGATATTATAACGAAGGGTTTGAACAAAATGCACGCACCCTTTCAATTTACTTCTTTGTAAATACAAAATGAGATATTGAACGTGAGCTGGTTTTTCGAAATCAAACGTGAAACTAGGTGAATACAAAGGCAAGGGTATATCAAATTAAGAACAGGGAAATGTGTTACCTTTTTACACTTTGAGCACCTAAAAGCGGTTACAGAGTAATAAGGAGTTCTATCCCCATTTCTTGAATAGACATGATAACATTTTGAAGAATACCTCATCCATATAAATCGACGCCATTCAGACAAATCATTTAGATCTCTTGTATTTAATTTGTGAGTGCATTGATGCAAACAAATTAAAAAAAAATCTTTTTAAAATTAAATACCCTCATACTCCTTCGATCCGACGCAGCGTGATCACCGACTTGCCTGCCAATGGTCATTTATAATGAAAACCTCGGTTTATGCTTGGTGCCTGCTGCAAGGGAAAAACCCGCTCAATCCCATATTAACATCTTAATCAAAATTGGCTTAATAGCATGCTGTTTTGCGTGCACTGCAGTACAGTATTGTACATACTCGTATCATATATTTTGTAAATGACTGTGAGTAAATTAGCAGATGGAAATCAGAAAAATTTATTGACATCCTTTTGCAGTAATGTGATGTGATGGATAGTTTTCAAAACTTATAAACTTATAAACCATCAACATTTAATGATTTACCATAAATATTTACGAAGTGTGCATCGGTTATTGCTTTTGGCCATAAGTTTATATCTGACACTAAGAAAGGGTAGCGACCAGTGGAAGACCTAAATAATTTCAGATTTATGATTGCTAATATTGTAGTTTGGATTGTATTGAAGTTGCAAAACTTAATCAAACCACTATACTGGAACTGTATGTCAAAGCAACTAGTGCAATTCTTCTCTTACGATTTTTTTTTTTCAAAAAACCACGACAAATATGCTACCCTTTTGTCTATTATCTGATTGCTTCCGTTTATTTTTTTGAACCGAACTATACCAATGAAAAGTTATTTCAACAGTCATAATATTTACGAGCATTAAAGAAATGAGGGAAACACACCTTGTTTAGTTTGGGTTAAATTTCTCACAGTTTTTATGTAAATTAGTTCAAAGTTTGCTGTCCTAATGTTCGTTTAATGTGTGCATGTGTAGTACATAGTCGTTTTGATGTAAAATATGTTATTTTTGGAGTACCACAAGGTTCTGTTCTTGGTCCGGTGTTGTTCAACCTGTTTACATCGTATCTAGCCAAAATTCCATTTTGCAAAATAGCAATATATGCTGACGACACTGCCATATTTACATCGGATGAGCGAGTTCTCGATATTGGGACGAATATAGCTACACAAGATCTTTGCTAGTGAAGGCCAATCAGCTGAGAAACAGTAATAAATGCAAGTATGTCTGGATCAGGAATTCATCGGTACTTATAAGAAAAAGAGAAGGCGACATGACATCATTACATCAAGAAAGAAACATGGTGGTGGAAAACGTTACAAAGAGAGTCCTGGCCCAAACCCGAGCGGCAGCAGCGGAAAACCTTTACCAGGACTTGGAACAAATATCCTCACGATCGGCAGATAGAAGACAAGCTATTCAAGAAGTCCAAACGTCGTACAATAGTAAAGTGCCAAATATTTTTAAACTCGCTGCGCAAAGGCGAAAAATGCGATGGAAATAACGTCGCCAAAATACATCAAAGACTCCTACGGGCACTTACTAACAAACGAAAAGGACATCTGTGATAGGTGGCTTGAATACTGTGAGGACCTGCTTAACAAACAGTTTCCACGTGAGCGCGTCCCTGCAGCTGATCCATTTGAAGAAGAAGTTGCTAACTTTTCAACAGAAGAAATAAGTATAGCTATCGGAAAAATGAAACGCGGGAAAGCGGCGGGACCAGACAACATCCCATCAGAGTTTTGGTCGAAGATGGAATGTATCGGCAGTGAATGGCTGTCGAAACTCTTGAATAAAATAAAATGCGGACAAACTATACCGAATCAAATTAATTTTATTATGATCCCTAATATTATTATTATTTTTTATTTATTTATTTTCATTTTTATTTTGTTTTGTACTAAAGTTTTAGTGTAAATTTTTCCTCAAAATGTAAAATTTAAATTCAGCTTATCTATGTCGTAGAACTATAAATTCCCAATTTCAGTAGAAAATTATTCAATAAGCTATCTAATCTCTGTGTAAGATAATGTGCGGTAACTAAGACCTAGTTAATTGTTTTTGTTTTACTGAACTAATAATAAACTAAAAAAAAAACACGGCGGCGCAGTGTACTCGGCAGTATTTAATGGTGATAGTAGTACCTCCTGGGGCGTACTGGAGTCAAAAAAGACGGTCAGCATGAATTTCACATCGGGGACGTTACGAGTTTCAATTGCGATGACTGGAACTTACCCATAAACCTAAAACCCATCACCAGTGATCTTTTTGTTGAGAAAGTTTGGATCACAATTCGCAGTCTACAGCTTGTCCTCAATTGTTAGCAATTTTGGACCAAGTTTTGCTGTGACCGTGGCCGTAGCTCAAGTGATAGTGTATTGGCTTCTCAATCGGATGGTTCGGGGTTCAATACCAGCCGTGACAGAAAGACATTCTTTTTTTGAACGAACTAAAATGTCGTGAGATAAATGGTTAACTAAAATACAACAGCAAGTCAGTTTGCACTAATAATTTAGTCTCCCAATTAAATTCTGGATGCCACCCATGAAGCGAAATAACCACTGAGCCGAAACATCTTTCTCTCTCTCTCTCTATCCAGCTTTTCATAACTCTCCTAGGGGACCAGTTTTTAGTTCAAGTGTAACGAGTTGATCCAAAATTAATGCTCCCCTTATCATTTCTCTAACCATTATTCGACGATTCTGCATCACCACGGTCCTTACTTGATCAATGACAACCTTATTTTTGGATTATGAGGGCCTACCAGAACCTGATTCACTCTCCAGTGATGAGCGGCTATCTCTCAAGCATTTGTACCACTCCTTTATCTGCGTGGTGCTTATTGTTTCGTCCTAAACATTTTTTTAATTTTGCGGATTGTTTCCACTTGAGAGGGCCCGCGCAATTATATATACACGCTACGTCTTTTCAATGGCGGGTTCAGGGATTCACGACCCAAAGATTAGCGGAGGTTTGAGGTAGGCCTCAAGCTCGACCAAAGGTGAAGTCTAGCCTACGCGATGACTTCGAATCCGTACTGGTCTGAATGGGTTTCCTTAGGACGATCAAATGATCGAGAATGGGAGTTGTTTCCCATTGTAGATCAGGGTGCTGATTGACGCACTTCAATTCCTGAGTTTAAGCCAACATGACAGGTTCACACGTAAGTCAGTAGAGGAGTTCTGTTTCCCCATGGGAATGCCCAAGCTTTCAAGAAAATTTAATGCAAAATAAAATCCAACGACTGTTACACATGCTCACTCTTCAATAAAGTGCGTGGCGGCGATTGAGTGGTGCTATAGTCTTGAAAAAATTGAGCGTACGCACTTGGTGTGCCTACCAATGGTCACTAAGTCATTTGTTCTTTTACGTTGGGTTAGCGTATGAACTTCATGCCTCACCTGGTTCGAATCCGACAACGCATGCTGAGTGCTGTAGGCCAGGTAAGGCGCATTTTGCGTTCTGACTGGGGACTCAACAGGCGTCCGGTCCGTATCATATATGATGGCCTTTTTGTTGCTTGTGCATATATATATATTGAGCATCGGTATGGTACATATATATATTGAGCATCGGTATGGTACGACAGGGTTATGACTCTGGATGGTCGAAAGCGGATCTTGACTTGCCTGGGGGTTTACCTGTGTGCCGCCACACTGTCTCCACAGAGGCAATGCAGGTGTTGCTGGGAGTGCCACCTCTGGATTTGGAAGCGACAAGTCGTGGTATTGCTTTCAAAATCAGAAAAGGTCTCCCTCTAAATGGGCGAGATTGGGTTTCCCCGGAAGAAGTGGATGGCCTATCCCTGAAGCAGCGTAAAACCTTTCTACAAGCATCTATTTGGCAATCTAGATGCCAAATCTTAATGGATTCTTGCATAAGAGAGGGCTTAGCGGGGTTGCGAGTTGCGAGTTGTTCATGTGGAGCCACCTATGAGGACTGGCTTCATGTCCTATGTGAGTGTCACAATTACGCTGAAATTAGGGACTTGCAGGTTATGGGCATCACTTTTAATGGTGAGGCCTACGATTTCAGTGGAATTATCACTGATACCGTACGGTTCGAAAGATCCCGTAGTTTTGCAAAAGAGTTATTTAATAGAAGATGCAGTAGGCAGCTAGCGGTTAGAATATAAAAATTTTTAAATTGTTGAAAGCCCGCCAGTCCTGGGCAGTGAGGTGCCCAACTGGAAGTAACTGCAAGGTTGCTAAGCTAGACCGGAAACTATATTCTGGTACCACGGGAGGTCAGGAGCCCCCGGAAATATGGTTCCGGAATGACCTAGGAGATGGCCCCCTTGTGGGAGTATCGTGGTGGCTGTAGGTTTGTACCCAAAATCGCTGGGAGAGTAGACCGAAGAGCTGGGACATCTCATGGCTTAGCATATGTTGTAGTGTGCTACGTCCTGTGCTCAACCATGGGATTGCTATGGAACCAACTAGTTTGCTCGATGTGGAATTGCATTGCAACTGGGTGCCATGACCCTCAGAATGGCGGAGGTGTTAGATAGGCCTCTGCTGTTCAAGTTTTGAAGATCATGGTTTATGCAAATGGCATGAAAAGTACCTCTCCGTGTGCTAACAGCACCTTCCTTTCGTCTATCAAATTTGTATAAGAAAATTCCATTAAACTGACCAACTGACTAAATGGTTACAAAGGAAACCAAAGGCAATTATCAGTACCACACAACTTAACCTATACCTACACTATCTGATAAAGAATAGAACAAAACAAGATCTCCGCCCACATTGCTACTGCATAAACAGTTATACTCCCTGCCATTCAAGGAAGTTTACAACATAACCAACTCATCACACCAACACAAAACAAAAAGCAATAAAATTTTTGGAAGAAAAAAAAACAAAAAAAATTATTCATGACCCCAGATGCGACCTCAAATTACAAACGATAGATGCCCCACGGGGCAAGAAAAATTGATTCCACTACCAATAAAACTAACACTTTGATTTTGATCGTGTAACAGGTGTAGAACTCGTGAAGGCCTTACAACCGAACGGCAGCAACAGCAGGAGATCGAAATATCGATAGACAAAGCTCTGTGTTGCCTATCATAATGGCCTGACATCACAATACCATCGATCACCAAATTATGATCTGTGCAGTTACAAAGAGCTGGTCTAAGAAATCACTTCCAGGGAATCGCCACAGGTGGGGCGTGACTTTAATTCAAATCTCATTAATACTGAATAATTTTCTTTTAATTTTTATATTTATTATTATTTTCTCTTTTGTTGTTGTGGCTGGGGCTATTGTAATTTTTAATTTTTCAACGAGTAATATTCATAATGAGCTCGTCTTGCTCTCCGATGACAGATCTATTGTCTACACATACCACAGATGAGCTGACATATACGTAACGCCTTTTGACTATCACTCTTGCTGACCCTACTTTATACACATACGAGTACGAGGTGGGGTTATGATATCCCTTTCCGTAGCTGTCATGTTTGAATCCACTTAACAGTTAACAGCTGCAATCGTTGGCCGTCCAACTGGCTGCTGGCTGGCTCTGCCTCTTTATTTCTAGAGATACAATTTTTGAAAGTTGTTCCAACCCAATATTCAAAGATTCTTTTGTTTACTAGAGCCAAGTGCGAGTGAAGCGCTTGAAAGAGATCTTCACGATGAGATAACGAACAAAACGAATTCAATTAATCAGGTGATTTTTATGCAAAGTTTCAGGCCTTGAAAGCGATCTACGTATCTGAGTGCCTGGGCATCCAGTCATCTAGGCATCACAACACACAAGTATTGTACTCGTATTTCTGTTGTCTTTCACCACATTTTTGGATTTCTGAAGCACTTTGAGATTAACCTTTTAGGTTTTCGGTTTTCTCACCGCATGGAAATTGGTTTGTAGTTTCTGTTGCAGTTGAAGATAATGAATTGAAGGGATATGTGGTACATTATTATCAGATACCATCTTTATGGCAGTTATCTGACAATATCATCTAGAGGTTATTTAAATTGATTGCTATAGCGTCATGTCTGTGCGAATTCATGAAAGCGAGGGAAAGCGGATAAATATTGTAAATTCGAATCAAAAGACTTGACCGCTGTCCTATTTAGATTCTAATGATTTCTAATAGACTTCCATAGGTAATCTATTTGACACTTGAAATGGGCAAATTATGTTAATGTTGATGGAAGTGGGTGATATTTGTGGAAAAGTTATGGTTATGGGGATTTCGTGTTGGAATTCAAAGTTGTTGCATTGCAGATGCTATTCTGAAGCTACGTGTAAAACGTAATTTACACTTTATCTATGCGTCTCGGTTAAGCATCAGCCTAAATTATGTTTCTGAGAAAACTGCCTCACTTTGAATACAGCAAAAATATGATAGCGGGATGATTTAAAAAAAAAAAAATAAATAAACATTGATCGCATGTTGCTGATAATTTTTTCATTATATAAACGCCTCCGCGTCGATTGATGTTTCCAGCGTGTAATGAAGAAAAATCTCAGATTGTAGGTTTACCTAATGCGAAAAACATCAGCACCTGAAAACCGATTGTTCTTGGATCCTGTTATGAAAACTCAACTCCATTCCTGAATCTTCGTCGAATTCCAATTCCACCATCTGTTTTTACAGCGCAACTACGAGTAAATTCATGAGTGCTGTCTTGTATAGATAATTTCTTTGAACCCCTGACACTGTCAAGGCGCTGTCGATTTTCCGGCAGTGCAGAATGAGATCTGTTCTATCTTATGCGTCGGCTGTTTGTTGGTTTGCGGAGCTTCTTTCTGCTTCTGCTTTTATCAGGCTCCAAAAAAAGTATCTTTCAATTAAAAAAAATTGTTTTTATTGTAGTAGAACTCGCACAGGGGTTTCGACTGCGTTGCTCGTCAACTATCTTTTGACTCTTATAGGGACGCAGTCTGACTCAATGAAAATACCGTACGAGTATAGCTCTGGTTACTTTGTAAATCAGCTTTTCCCGCACTCAGGATTGACTATTTTGCGCTATCAAGCATGCCAATATTGCATTTATAACCCGAGTTATAGCGATTGGCAATGCGCGCGGTTGACAATGGATTCTGGCGCCAGGTGTAGAATGGGACGAAACAACTTATGGAGTACGATACGATAAAATACAGGAATAGTTGACTCAATGCTGTACGGAGACTTTGTCATTACAAAAAAAGAGTCTGGTCACGTCCAGAAACGAATGGGTACACAATTACGCAAAGTCAAAAAAGGAAATAAGGGCCTTGGTGGTAGAGCAAGATTGACTGCCAAGCTCATCGATGAGCTGACAGTTTATTATGGCCTTGCAATCAGAAGAAATGTGAATGAATGTGAGCTACATTCTTGCATAAAATATCTTCTGATGAAAATCCACAACATGACAATTGTCCATCCGGTCAAGATACGTGGTGTTCGTATCAAAAGCAAAGGCCTCTGGCACTCTAGGCTCATATAAACATACCGATCCTGTTCCTGATGTTGTTCAAGAGGCGATCCGACCTGTGTATGAAGAACGATGCTTCGAAGGCTACACACAAAATAAAAATGAAAGTCAACGCAGCGGTGCAAAAATAGTGGAGATTGCATCTTTCATTGCCGCTGGTACGAGTATATTTAATGATGGATATACTAATGTATTACTAATGATGCAAGTATTAAATCTCACTATTGGACCAAACGCCCTTAGAACTGTGGAAGAATTAGACGCGCGTCGAGTATCGATAGCCAATGCGAGAGCTCAAGAGGATTCAAAAGAGGCCAGGGAACTGAAAAGAGCGTCACAAAAGGAGTCGAAAGACATTTTTGCGGTTATGGAAGAGCCCATCTATGGACCAGGAATAGCAGATTAAAGGTAATATACAAATTTACGTGATAATAATACGCTAGTGCGGCACTTTTTTATCTTTTGCGTTTTTCTCAAAACTACGTTTTTCAAACTAGTGTAACGTATATCATGAGAGCTACTCGACCTATTTTGATCGTATTTATATATGCTATACCTTCTTTATTCTACTATCCGTCGAGTAGCATAGGGGTTTTGTATTGCGGTGTCTCCTTCATTTTCCAAAAAAAAAATCTTTAACTCGAAATTCTAGGAAAAAATTGAATTTTTTTTCCAACGTCCGTAGTTTTCTTAAAAAAAAGTGCGAACAAATTATCCTATACTACTTTATAGCTATTACGATTCTAAACAAGAAAATATTTTTATTTTTTTTTCATCCCATTTCCTGACATCCAGGGAGTTACACCGTCCGCAAGGATTCTAACAGAGAGGTCCCACGGGATCGGGGATTTCGCCGCCATTTTTCTTTTTACTTTTTTTTCCATTTATTTTTAGCCAACAAAATAATGTACTAAGCCATAATAAAAAACAATTTTTTTTTTAGGCTAGTTTTTTCGAGCGCCAGGGTGTAGTAGAATGTAGTAGAATATTAAAGATTTTAGGAATATTCCACCAATTTAGAACGTCTCGAAGCGGAGCACGACTGCTTTAAATACCACTCTTGGATTCGTTTGCAAAGAAATACTCAATCGTACTTAATTGTTATGTACGGGATTAAGCAGCAAAGGCTAAGGATCTTGAGTAACACTCTAACCAGGATTTATTTGCTGCAGACATAAGTTACGAAACGAACGGAGAATGGCACAAATTCATCGTTGTGTCTCCTTGTTTTGCCTATGATTCGTTATTACCACGAACTCATTGAATACTGAAATTCCAGGAAGATGGGACTTATCGTATGCTGCAGTAGCAAATGCAACGTCAGCTGCAATCATCTCCTGGATTGCATACTATCGTCTGATCTGTTTGCCAACAATGTTAGCTCTCAGTCAACTTTTGTTACGAGAGCAAGATAGCAAGTAATTAACTTAATGTTATCCAACAGGAATGTTAAGGAGATAATTGGCTGGATACCATAGCTGGTTGCTGTTCTTAAGGATGAGCCCATTGAACATACTGTTGCTTCCTTTGATAGTTTAAAGTCACCTAGAACCGATGGCATATATCCAGTTATATTACAAAAAGGTATACCTATGTGAACTACTGGTAACTGAACAAAATCTTCACTGCCAGCCTGGCACTGGCATGCATACCAAAACCCTATCGAACTGCGAGAGTAGCTTTTATACCAAAAATCGGAGAAGATTACTACACAGAGCTTCAAACCTATAAACCTGACTTCCTTCATGTTGAAGAGCATGCAGAGCATCGTAAAGATCCATCTGCGCAAAATTACTTTGTCTGCTATGTAACACGCTTACGGGCGGGCAAGATCTTGCAAAAGTGCGTTTCAGAATCTGGTAGGCAGAATCAAAAGTGACATGAAAGAATACGTCCTGGGAATTTTCATCGTATCTCCTCCCCCACTCACCGTCTATGGAGACAGGAACGAAAATTACTCTCATCTATTTTTCCCAAAGTGCACACCTTTGCGCCATTGAACTGGACTAGGATTATTAAGGTCGTATATGGCGTCACTTGTATACTTCGAGAGATGGCTTTGCTAGTCAATTGCCTCTTCAGCCCAATGAAACAGCGATTAGCAAGAGTTATTCTTCGATGTAAAGAAGACTGATGGCTCTATAGTTGGCATGGTTCAGAGGGTGTCCTTTTTTGAAGATCGGACAAACGATGCTGAGCTTCCATTCATAGGTTATACTTTCGTCCAATCATATTTTGCAGAGGAGATGGTGTATGCTCCTTACCAAGTCGTCGCCTGCGAGACCGTCCTCTCCAGCATCTTTCTTGGACTTGGATTTTGTTGGATATGGCTATCTTCACTTAATCCAGATCGGGTGGTCTATATCGTTTAGGTTAAAAGGCTCATTCTGCCTAAAAGCGATATTTGGTTCGTCATAGCCGCTGTACAGTCTACAGAAATGCTCTTTCCAAATCCTCAGCATCGACTGTGTGCCTCTACGATTATATTTTGGTAAATCTTATTCCTGCAGTAGCATATCTTAATTTCCTCGACCTCGCACTCTCATGCTTGTTCTTTTCCTTCCTGAGAAGCCGACGTTCGTCTCTTCTCTACTCTTCTCCTCGTAGAGCTTGTGAGCAGCTTTAGTCCTTTTATGCAGTGGCAATCATCTCTTTCTGGTAACGTTGCCACTAGTGTCCAATATTTTGTTCTGGCGGCATAAGACTTCTTAACAGATTAAGGAAGACTCTCTCGGAAAAAGATTTGGCGATCTGCACCCATTCGATGTCAAACTTCCTCACAGTATTATCTTGTCTTTGAGATGTTCGGGATATCCAGTACCGTATATAGGATAAAATAAGGTAATGATCCGAGTCAATGTTGGCCATTCGGAACGTTCGGACGCACACAATACGATAGGAGTGCCTTGCGTTGATTGCAAGGTGGTTAGTCTAGTTGACCGTTGATTAATCAGGAGATCTTCAAGTCTCCTTTGAATATCGAGATGCGGTAACCGCGCGCTGGTTACGACAATGTTTCGCTCCACCGCAAAGTCGATTAGCCTCAATCCGTTATCGGATATGGTGTCACGCAGGCTATTCGTTCCCACAATACTACCAATGAGGCTCTCTCTTCCTAGTTTTGCATTAAGGTCGCCGACGACAATTTTCATAGCTGGGGTACTGCTCGTAAGTCTTGTCCAAGAGCTCATTGCAGCTGTCTTTGGTGTCGTCGTATTTCTCCTCTGTGAGGGCGTGCGCGCATACGATGCTAATGTTGGAAAATTTAGCCATAATATGTACGCGTTTGCCATCGGTAATAATCGCCCTAGCATCCTAGCATATGTATACGTTGAAGTTTTTCTTCCTCTTTTGTCTGGTCCATCCCATCGCATTTTTGGAAGGTTTTAACATCTGCTACGCAGCAGTTGTTCTTCTTCTCTAATTCTTCGGCTGCGCATGGCGTATTAAGGGACCTAACATTCCACGTGCATGTCCGGAGTTCGTTGTCCTTATTTTGTTTGCAGGTGTTGTCAACACTAGATCTGTTTTTTGCTTATTTTTGCTTCGTAACTATGGATTTTTTCCATGCCCGGGCAGTTACCCCGAAGGCACAACCACCAACCTGGAGGAGCCTTACGACGAGGGGTCGGTTAGGTAGAAGCATTGCCGTTGGTCTATTAATGAGTCACCTGCCATTTCACTCTTTTCCAAGACCCTGACTTAGTCTCGGGAATCATTACTAGCCTGATCGTGTGGCGCTCCCATTGTTCCGATTTGAGTTCTGATTTTTTTTTTTTGTTATGTTTGTATATCCGTTGTTGCCATTCCCTCTAAATCTTAGCGTTATAGCTTGACACTTGCAAAAGTTACGTAGCCAAGAGTATATCCATCTCTGTGCGTGTTGGCGATCGAAGATGATGAACGCAGTGGCAGACCATCGACATCGAAAACCGACGAAAACATTGATGGAGTAAAAGAAATGTTTGTCAATAACCGCAAATTAACCATCAGAGAGATAGCGGAGGACTTGAACATTGCCTATGGATCTGTCCAAGACATTTTGGTTAATGATTTGGGTTTACGTCGTGTAGCAGCAAAGTTGGTGCCAAAAGACCTCAATTTCATGCAAAAAAGGGACCGTGTTGACGTCGCAAAAGAGATGATTTGCGAGGCTGAATCCGAGATCCCACATTCATCAAAAGGATCATTACTGGAGACGCGACGTGAGTTTATGAGTACGACACGCAATCCAGACATCAGGCAAGTGAATGGCGTTCATCAAGTGAGCCGAGACAAAAAAAAACACGTTTTCAGTTAAAAAAGACGGCAATTCTCATGGTTTTCACGGATTACAACGGTGTAGTGCATCATGAATTTTTGCCAGAAGATCAGACAGTAAACAAAGAGTATTATTTGAGCGTTATGAGACGTTTGCGTGAAGCAATTCGCCGAAAGAGACCAGAATTTTGGGCAGAAAACTCCTGGATTTTGCACCATGATAACGCACCGTCGCACAGTATATATGGACATTATTCGTAATTTTTGACGAAAAATGCAACAAATACAATCCAACAGCCACCGAATTCACCTGATTTGGCTCCTTGTGACTTCTGTCTGTTCAATCGAGTTAAAAAACCATTACGGTGAACGCGTTTCAGCAGCGGAGAGGAAGTAATGGAAAAATCGCAGGAAGCACTTATGGACATACTGAAAACCAAATACAAAAAATGTTTCGAGGATTAGATCAAGCGCTGGCATAAGTGTGTTGCAGTCGATGGGGATTACTTTGAAGGGGACAATACAGATTTAGATGAATAAACTTGTATTTTTAGTTTTCTGAATAAATTAACCGGGAACTTTTTGATCAAGGTGGTATGTCGAAGTAATCGGTATAAAGTCTTCATCACCGTTGACTCCATCTGGGAATTCATCCGCTATCCCGTTTATAGACCAATATCGGATGGTTACTACTTGGAGGTAAAACAAGCACATTTGATGTGTAGAATGAGTTACAACACTGGGCATCGCCAAGTTGACACCTCTAAGTGTCTACCGCACCCAACCATCCACTCAAAGATATAGCCGAGTTTATTAAAATTTCAGGCATCGTAGAAGAGCTCTAACTTGAGGAAATCACAGTATGCCTCACTGAACTTACTAAACATTCTACGAAAGACTAGGATCCTACATGACTGGGAGTAAAATGAACAGATTCCATGTCTGGAAGTATTTGAGAGTTCGTCTCATTCCTCCTTGTTTCAAATTTAAGGAATATATTTAGAGAAAAAGTTAAGTAGTGCTGACGCTTTAAGCATAGGAGTATTTCGGCTGTGTCGTGTTTAAGGGTTTGGCTAGAGTCGTAACTAACTCTTCGTAGTTAAAATCACTTTTTTCTTAAACTATGTCACTAAGTACGTAACAGAGTCCTACAAGCCATCTATGTCTGCAATCTGTATGTTTATGGTGAAACATTTCTACGTGATGTGCCGATATTTTCTATGTAGAGTCATAGAATGAAAGGTACGGTAAACTTATTTATAAACTAACTTATGAATGGTTATTCTAAACTTTCTTTCTGCTAGCTGCAAAACTTGTTTAACCAGGCTTACGATGAATGACCATCATTCAGCTCTTGGAAATACGTACAACCACAGGCCTTGAATGCTCGTAAATGCTCGTATCATTTGGTGGAGATCGCTAATGCTCTTTTCCCTTATGCAATCTGTATAGCGACCGAATTTTGCCTTTTCAAATGCGCGGACGCAAGTTTTGAGATATCGACTTAATTTTCCAGAAATGAAAATCAATTATTGGAGATCGTAGAGTTGAAAAATAATTATTGAAATCTATTCAAATACTTTTGAAACCAAATTATAAAGTGATATAGATAAATTACATACAATCGCTGGCTTATCCGTATAAGAAGGCAGTTTGAGGAATCTTCATTTTATCAGTTAGTGCCAGACGCATATGGTTGCCAACTGATGAATATATTAAATCAAAATTCCGATAAAGATATAAAATTTTCTAACAGACACAAGGGCCTTCTCGAAATCGGCAAACAATATTGGCTAGTGACAACTTGAAAAGAACAAAAAGTAATTACCAACGGCAAGTGATGATAAATTTATCAGCTGATAAGTCCAATCACAACAGGTAAATTCTGAAAATTTTGTTATCACCTGATGGGGAAGAAAGCTTTCCAGTATAAAAGGACCAACACGCAATCTAATAGGCACATAGTGATTTCTTTTATTTGAAGCTCCATTCGTTACTGAAACACAACAGTGAGTTGTGTTGTGGACAAACACCTTCCAAACGTTAGTTAATATAAAATTGTAATTTTCTAGATGAAATACTTAAGCGTTGCCCTTTTCTTGGTGGCTTTTGCCGTCAGTGCTTACTCTCTGAATGCCACATATGGCACAATCTCCAACTACAACGTTCTTCTTTCAAAGGAAACTGTTATTAGATTCCCTCAAGGTGGACAATTCATTAGCAGCGATGTTGTGTTCCCAAAAAATGTAAGTTACTTTTGTGAAGCATCTTGTTCTGTTATTATGCAATCATTTCCCGTTCCGCAGGGTCAATCAAACTACCGTAAAATTTCTGGAATTCGAGTAATTGACAATTTCAAGAACACTACTGGAGCTAACCCCAGCTTGTGGTCAGGTGGACCAGGATTTACTTTCACCACTTTGAATTTGAAATCTCAACTAAGCAGGGGTATCAATTCCACTGTTGAGATCTACGCAAATTAAAATAGTTTCGAGATGTTGAAATTGGTGTGCGATATTGTCAGAATAAATAGTTCGCTGCGTAATTGAATTTCAATGTTATATTTCAAATTTGGAATAGTAATTCATTTCAGTGATTTAAATGAGACCTCGAATATGAGAGAAGTACGAAAATCACAAGATGGAAAAGAGAGGTAATCTTTGAAAATTCTATGAAGTCGTTTGCATACGTTGGTACTGTAACATATTTCCGGGGATATGAACATGCCACATACGTATATTTAAAGGGACACGGTCAAAACCAACTCTTTCAATGAACGAGTATCTCGTATGTCATGTCTTCATATGCAATCTACTGTCACTTTATATCCAAAATTATTGAACAACTCTAATAGTTTCGAGCAGAATGAATTTTAATTAATTTTTGATTCCATCTGCAAATTTTTTAAGAGATGAGGTAGATGATTGGTTAATTTTAAAAGTTTTTAGCTCATTACCTTCATAATAATGCTGGCTAATAGTTTACGTTGAAAAAGAGGCGTTGAAGAAGGCGTCAACAACTCCTTTGCGCAATCTTGTTCGGGTTTCTGTATTGCGTTTCATCTGACTGCAGCTCTTTCTCAGTAGTCTCGATTCCCCTTTGACTATTTTTTGCATTGTTTGCATTGATCTCTCCGCTTTCTGTTTGACTGGATGAGTGGATTCCACTGCATGACATATTTCGTAATATGGCCTTTTTCACACCGTAAGGTGTGACCAATCTATTTCCAATTCTTCCTCCGTATGGTGACGTCTATGGGTTCTTGACACGTTCTCAAATAAAGTTCTTCGTCGGAGATGTGGTTTGGCCAAAAAATTCTTAGGATGTAACGAAGGCTTACAGTCTTCGAGTGATAATGTTGGTAACCTTCCAAGTACTACATGCTTATAGTAGTATTGTCTCTACATTGGATCTGAATACTCTCAGATTGGTTTTTGTGCTAAGAAGATTGCTTTTCCAGATTTTTAATAGCATTCCAAACGCAGGTTTAACTTCCCCGATTCTGCTGCCCACATCGACGCGCCGGCCGAGACAATGCTTCCTAAATATAGAAAGTTTTCGACTTTCTCGACCTGTTCTCCGGCAATGTTGAGTTGAGCGTTGGAGTTTGCAATGCTCAGGGTCTTTGTTTTTCCCGTATGTATATTAAGTCCTATTTTGCTTGCCTCAGCTTCCAAATTTTGTGACATTTGGTAGTCCTGGTTTCTTTCAGTTAGTGCTGCCCGAAGTATATCGCTGATGACTACCAGGATTAATAACGGTGCAAGTATACAGCCCTGACGTACTCCACTATGGACTTGCAGTTGACATTTTACAGTTGTGCAGAACGTCACACTTGCCAACGTCGTACGTAATCTCAATAATAGCTATAAGTTTTACCAGGATAGCTCTTCTCCGTGGTAACTCCATAAGGCTATCCAGGTAGCATATCTGTTCAAACAGTCGAAACCCTTTTCAAAATTAAAGAACAGTAGATGTAGCGGAGATCTCAAATCGACGCATTGCTCAATGATGTTTCACAAGGTGTTGATGTAATCTACGCAAGTGTATCCACCCCGAAGTCCCACGGTTCGGCACTGAGTGTTGGGTTTAGACGCTCTCTTATCCGCTTTAGAACTATCTTTGCTGTTATCTTGGCTACGGCTGGGTGAACACATATTCCTTTCTAGTTCCCGCATTCCATCAAATTGCCCGCTCATTTTCCCACGCTCTAAAAATCAGCGGTTGGAGTAACTCTCTCGTTGTAGTTGACGCCGCTTGAATAAGCTCGGCAGGGATACCATCAATGCCTACTGATTTATTCCTTTTGAGAAATCTGATAGCGGCTGCTATCTCTGTGTTGCTCAGGGGTCGGGTTCGAATTCTTAAGTTTGTTGCTGCCGCATGCTTGGGACTATGACCTTGTCGCCTAAATTATTTAGCACTAAAGCGAAATATTTCCTTCATCTTTTGGGCTGATCCTCATTCGAAATCAGCAGACTTCCATCTAAACTTTTCTCTGGATGTTGTTTAGAACTCTGAACACCAGTAAGTTCTTTTGTGATGGTATAGACGGTCCTGCTTTCATACCTGCTAGCTGCTTCTTCAGCCTCCGGGGTCACTACGTTGATGTTTGAACGCTTGTCATGTCTGACACACTACGCTGCACTTCATTTCCTTTCACAAGGTATTGGACTTCTAAATCGGGTTTCTCTACTGCTGATGCCGTTGGAATCTGAGCTTTAAGTGAAATACGCTCATCGATCCGTCTCCAGGTATCTCCTATAACCTTGGGCTGTAACTTGTCGAGCCCGGCACCTGCCCCAGATGCAAAAACATTTTTCACAGCATTCCAATCGTCATCCATGTCTTCATGCGTTGAGCTGCTGATTGTCTGCTGGAATTCCGAAGTCTGTCGATGTTGTGCGTGGTAACTAGAAGCAAGTTTGAGCGTTTGCTGTTGACGGATGCAGTACGTAGGTAGGTATAGTGGGTAACACAAGATAATGGCCGCGCAACATTCCGATGTCAGCTCCGCGCTTGTTTCGGACGTCTAGGACGCAATTTCTGAAACGTCGACTTATCGCAAAATGGTCGATTTGGTTTGACATTCGCTGCCTGTCAAATGAGGCCCAACTGATCTTGTAGCAGGTCTTGTGCTCGAACAAAGCGCCTCCAATGCCTAGCCGGTTGGTATTAGAAATTCTACAAATCGGTCCCCATTATCAGTGCAGTTTTCGAGGTCGTAAGCTCCCATAACGTGCTCGAGCACTTTGTTGTCGTTGCCTCACTTAGCGTTGAAACCTCGCATTATGATTAAGATGTCTCCGATAGGCGTTAAGTTGTAGGCGTCACCAAGCTGACTGTAAAAATTGTCCAATTCGTCCTCAGTACTGGATGATAGTAATTTTTTTTACTCTACTCTGAACTCTGGCCGCCAATATAGTAACCGGACAGCATGGTTTACAAAATATGACGCTGCGACCAACAGTTGGTGTTGGCATCAGTGCTGCACCAGACTCTAGTGTATTTCCAGGTTGTTTTCTAGAGCAGAATAAGACTTTGCTTTTTGTGGGCGAGCGGTATACCCAAGCATCCAACCATCTTATCTCTCTTAGCCCCAAGATGTCCATATTATATTGTGAGAACTCTCGACGACCTTCGTCTCGTGAGTCGAGAAGGGTCCTAACATTCCATCCTATCCTATCCTATCGTTATCCGTAGTCGATAGCCAAAGGTCGTCAACAAAATATCAGTCCGTATCCGAGGCTTGTTGTGGCGGTTCGAAGCAATAAAATTTGTTACGATTGGGGCTCGCTGGGTCACAGAACAACCAACACTAAACCTATTTTGTGGCGCAGACAGCTCGCCATTCGCAATTTCCGTTGACCCCGTGAAGAGGGGTGGGTGGGGCTTGCTAACAGAGCTACAAGATGTTCGATTGTAGATGCTTCTTTCTCGTTATTTGCTGAACCAACTTCTGTCGGAAGATGCGCCTTCTACGTGGCGTAATGTTAGCCGTTGCCATCTACCATTTGATCTATTAATCCCTAAAAAATGTTCTCGGTCGCAGAAAGAAAGAAAGTTGCACCACAGGTTTCCGTATAGAACTGGCTTTAAGTTGAGTCTTCTTTTAAGAACTAAATGATGTTCAGTGCCAACTGAACTAACTAGTGATACATTCTTTGCTACTACTGCTGCTTACTCGTAAAGTGGGAAGATGGATTTTGGGAACGGATAATATTCTGTAGCCTAAGACTTATTATTTTGTAGCCCTTCCCTATTCATTTTGATGACAGTTTTCTGCTGACCTTTCTGACTTAAGCCGCAATAGGTGCACAATGCCTATGAGGGGTGTGATCATATTAAAACATTCTCGTATTTTAGAAATAAAATTTGAACTAAACAACTTCCTTGGAAGTATACCCACTTTGTCCAGTTCTTCTATATTCGGTATCTATTCTGATTACCAAAGTCTTTCCTCGCACATTTTGTATTACTCCCGTTTGAAGCACATCTATGTCAAGTCTCGCAAGAACTAGTAATGACACTACGACAGCACGCTGCTTCCCGATAATTCTGTATGGCCAATGTTGCCAACAAGTAGTGCACAATCTTCTCAAAGAAAACCTCTGCACTGTTGTGTTGAGTTGTTAGCTTAATACGATTGTTTCTAATGCGGTACAAGTACGAGCATGAGGACATTTTTAACAACAAAGACTTCGGGTGCGTTTCTTTTATAAGGAATATGCAACTATCGTACATTGTAGTATTTTTAATTTCAATCTATTAAACAATTTCAATAACCGTCTTGTTATAGTCACATTATGTTCACTAACATCAAGCGCCAATATAATCTTAACAAGGGAAGTTATGACTGTCAGCAGATACCTATCCGCTGCGTTATCAAGTGGCAGCAAAATACGAGTACATGCCAAAAATTAAATGAAAGTCTTAAACATACTCTCCTACTTCGTATATATTTTCGAACTCGTACATGCCACTTGATGAACTTGCACATGCTGCGTATGAATGGAATTCCAATCTGCTACACATGATATGATAGCAGACGAAATGAAATGAAAGCACACAGACGAAATGTCGAGTAGCACTGCTGACAAAGTTATTCTTAGAATTTTGGCAAAAGTTTCTTTTTACCCAAATGAGTGTATTTCTGGCATACTTTTTCGAATGCAACGAATGGTGTAATTCAAAAACACTTCTATTTTAAAGAGAGTTTTCTCGCTTCAAGAGGACTACCATACATACTCCTGGAATGACAAACACACATTTTACTTACTCAAACCAAAATCATCCCATAAAAACAAAATTGTGTATCCAAAGATCCCCCACTTCGCCCAAGGCTTTTAATATTAAACGTTGATGAGTTCGAAAGGCTAATTTTTGAAGCGGGTCGGTCTTCTTGGCATCCTTGGGGTCAACTTCTTAAGTACCTTTTGTTTAATTTTCATTGAGTCGTCTACTTGAAATGAAAACAATTATGTACTGTGAAACCATGCTGCCGGGCATTATCATTTAAGGAAGGGTTCAGAACAACTACCCATAAAAAAGGACAGAGACTTACTCACTCCATTTGTTGTAAATTGGTACTACTCGTACACTCGGAGAATTTACACCACAATGCTTATTGTGTTCGTAATAAATTGTTGAAAGAAATTGAGATGAATATGATGGCTCCTTTGTTGGCTTCTAAGATCTGATAGGGCTTTGTTGAATTTTTGGCACAATGACAGAATGTTTTGTGCTTTTTGGGGAGTAGACTTTGCCGCTTGATGGTTTCGTTCGATAAGGAAAAGAGTTAAGGACTTGAAATGAATTTTAATTAGAACTTTTGGATGCCAATGAAATGATGAAAGTTTCAACAAATGGGAAAAGATAAATTGTTGAAAATGAAAAAGTATGTCAACTTGCAAACAGTGTATTTAAGAATTTTAACGATTTTTTGATGTTATCTGAGTTTATTCAATTGGTTTAAAAAATTAAAATTAAAAAGAAAAATTGTTGATTGTTGATTATATAGGGTCATCCAACAAGAGGTGTCATTTTAAAGCAATACAGAAAGGCAACGTATTTACGAAAAGTGGTAATATTTTTATTTTAGTCTAAAGTAGAAGCTATGAGGTTAGTAATGGAATACAATATCTTCCAAATGTCTACCTTGGCTCTACCTATAAATGGTCATTCTTTTGATCAAATGTTTCATCGTGTTTTCTTATAACTACGGCGGTGTTTCGAGAACAACAACTCTGATGTTTTGTTTGGCGCAGACTTTATCTTTAACATAGCCCCAAAGGAAAAAGTCTAATGTTAAATAGCGCGATCGCAAATTGACGTTTCCATTTGGAGAAATCACACGTCCAGGAAATTTCTCACGCAATAGAGGCATTGCTTCAGCAGCTGTGTGGCATGTGAAACGTCATCCACGTCCATAGCATCAATCTCAGGCAAAAAAAACTTAGTCAACATCGTTCGCTAATGCAGTCCATTCACTGAAACGATCGTACCAACATCATTTTCGAAAATATATATTAGAAGAAGAAGAAATGTGACAACTTTGAATTTAATTTGTGAACGCACTCTTTCACTAATCATCCAACTGTCACTGCCAATTTATTCAGTAAGCTCAACATTTACATCATGGTAAAGTACACGAACGAGCAACGTCTGCAAATTATAAAAATGTTCTACCGAAATTCGGAGTCGGTGACTGCAACTTTAAGAGCGTTAACTCCAATTTTCGGTCGTAATTCTCACCCTAGCAGACAGGCAATAACAAGTTTAGTGCAAAAATTTGAGTCTACATATTCGTTGTGTGATGTTGCCGTGTCAGTGCGACAACGGGTTGATCGAAGTGTCCAGTCAATTCCACGGCGTTCTCAAGAATTGGGCATCGCTCAGACCACATTATGGCGTATTTTGCGTAATGATTTGGCTTACACCCATAGAAGATCAAGCTGACTCAAGAATTGAAGCCGATGGACCATTTGAAGCGACGTACGTTCTCCGATTGGGTTCTGGAGAAGATTCGCCAAGATGATGAATTTCATGGCAAAATCATCTTCAGTGACGAAGCTCATTTTTGGCTCAATGGGTTCGTCAATAAGCAAAATATGCGTTATTGGTCGAGTGAAAATCTACATGTGCTTCATGAATCACCACTTCATCCACAAAAAATAACTGTTTGGTGCGGTTTGCATGCCGGCGGCGTTATTGGACCATATTTTTTCGTCGACGATAACGATCGTCACGTTACTGTGAATGGTCAGCGTTATCGCGCCACAATCACCGATTATTTTTGGCCCAAATTGGAAGATCTGGACTTGGACGACATGTGGTTTCAACAGGATGATGCCACAAGCCACACAGCACACGCTATAATCGATTTATTGAAGAGTAAGTATGGTGAGCGTGTTATCTCAAGAAATGGGCCAATCGATTTTCGGCCTCGTTCGTGCGATTTAATGCCGCTTGACTATTTTCTGTGGGGCTACGTTAAGTCATTGGTTTATGCCAACACTCCGACGACGTTGGAAGAGCTTAGAGCCAACAGTAAACACGAAATAGCGGCCGTTTCGGCCGAAATGTGTGACCGAGTCGTTGAAAATTGGGTCCAACGAATCGACCGCTGCAAACGTGCCCGCGGTGGCTATATGAACGAAGTCGAGTCCATTCGTAAATGTTTTGATTGTGCTTTAAGCCGATAATAAAGTTTTTGAAATATATCAAATGGTTTGCGTTTTATTTAAAAGAAAAGTTGTCAAGTCCTTAGTGGAAAGCCCTATAGAAGCGAGAGCAGATTCACAAGCAAAAAATATTAAAATTAAATTACAAATTGAATGAGTGGGGTCATTATAGAATAACAGAAAAAGCAGTAACAAAAATGAAAAGATGATCATTAATAGAAATTAACATAAGAAGCAATAAAAAGAAGAAAAAAGATAGTTAAAAGCAAGACATGAGAATCGAAAATTGTCTGTCAATACACAAAGCAGGCCAAGAACGTCTCTGTAGCTTAAGTCTAAAAGCCATGACTTAATTTGCTTAAGGAAACTGGACTTATTAAGTATACGTTTTATATTATAAGGTAGTTTGTTAAAAAGTCTAGGAGCGGGTTTCGTAAAAAAATTAAAAAAGATTTGCACATTGTGATGAGGTACTTGGACGAGATTTTGTTCATTTATTCTAAGTCGATAGTTAGATAAGCGTGTTATTAAATAAATAGCCAGATCTTTTGGAGAATACCTTCAAAACTTTGCAGCAATATAAATGCTTTAAAGGTAAAATGTTTAGGTTTCTAAAGAGAACTAAGCTATTATACCATCGGTTTTTGTTACAAATAAGACGAATAATAGGTTTTTGGGTAATGGGAACAGGATACATTTTATTATAGTGAGTACCGCCCCAGGAAGATAAACCATATTCCAGTTTAGAATGCACTAAACCATAATAAATACGTTCAGTTTCACTTACTAACTCTTACATTCTAACAAAAAATGCTTAAATGCTAGCTTAAAATTACTTAACAATCTCATACTAACTTACTGGCCCCACACAGGCACTCTAAGCTACTCTAAATTCTTATAACTATGTTTTTCGACTTTATTTACATTTTATTTTGGTCAGCTCTGCATCATTAGTGAGGCTGGTCCGTAATTGACGGAAACGACGACGAAACATCTTCCCCATCATTCAACCACCAGAAATGCTGGTGCTGCCGAACGACATCCCTCTTATCGCGATTCCCCACCGCCCTACTGAACCTGAGGCGATCCACACTGCCGTGTGCGACGTCTCTGTTGTAGTTGAGTCGCCTGTCCCCAGCTGTCCGAGCGACATGGAAGATTAACGGCACCGCTGATATATCCTGGATCAACCCTTTCTGATCTAGGTAGAGAAATGCTTCCGGTGGAACGAAGCCGTCAGAGCGCACACTCTCGTTGTAAAGGTAATTGGGGTAGTAAGCTACAGATATCAGGTTATTCGTCGAGGTCATTGCTCTTGCAATGTGCCTTCGAGTCAGCTTAATTACGAAGTTGTCAACTCGTATTAGGTTCGCCCTATTGTAAAGGACCTCGTTAGGATAAAATTTCTTGTACTCCGATTCTGGTGTTCTATACAAGCGAAGACAAGCCCTAAGACAAGCTCTCTCAAACACCCGCATCTTTTCCATTAAGCTTGCTCGTACATTGAACCACACAGGACAACCAAATACCAGCATGGGCCTGATAAGGGCCATGTAGCAGATTACCTTTACCCTCGCATCGAGTTGGCTGCTATAAAACAGTCTCTTTGTGAGGGCAAAACCACCTTTAGCTCTGGCTAGAGCAGCATCTACATTTTTGCCAAAATACAGAAACTGATCCAGCCAGATTTCAAGGTATCTGACTACATTTCGACAGGCAAGAGGTTGTCCGTGTTGTCCAATGATAGAGAACTTTCGCTAATTTTTTCTGGTATCCCTAGAGGCTCCAGACAACGGCGTCCTAAAGAGAATGGTTTCCGACTTCTGAAAGTTGATTTTCAACTTCCAGTCATCGCAAAATCGTCTTATCTTATCGAAGTCACGCTGTAAGAGAGTATTAATAACCTCGATTTTTGGACCTGTTCTGTACGCTACCAAATCGTCTGCGTACGCAATAGTATGGGGAAGTGAACCTATCAAGTCGCTTGTATAAATGTTAAATAGAATCGGCGAATTGACCGCGCCTTGCTGAAGACCATTTTTTATTTTTTTTTATTTTTTTTTTTTTATAAAAAGAACTTAACACTCAAGTGGGTATTAATACCCTTAAAATGCCTGAGCATGTGTTAAGTTTTTAGGAAAGTGGGACAGAGAGAGAAAGAAAGATTTTTGGGCTCAGTGGTTATTTCGCTCCTTGGGTGGCATCCAACATTTAATGGGGAGACTAAATTATTATTACTTGTTATTGTATTAGAGGCAACCATTCGTCTTACGAGAATTAAGTTGCCTGAAAAAAAGAATGTCTTTCGGGCGAGGCTGGGATTCGAACACCGAACCTTCCGATTTGGAAGCCAACACACTACCACTTAAGCCATGGCCATATTCCAACAGAAGTCACATCACCATTTTTCACGATGAACTGTCTGTTGGTTAGCATATTATAAAGAATGTACAAGAGTGGTTTACTGATCCCAGTCCAGTCAGCTTATAGAAAAGACCCTCTAACCATACTAACTTCTCCAAGTCAACAAGGCAGGCACCAGTACATTGTTTTTTGCCTTTATTCCATTGGATATCGGACACCAGTTTAGACGCGGCATGTGAGATATCATGTCCCGCCTTAAAACCGAATTGATTATCCGGAACTATATGTTTGTCCTCAACCCACTTAGACAGAGCTCTATTGATTACCTTTTCAAAAACCTTATTGATATTTGGAAGGAGACTTATCGACCGAAGATTCGCCGGATTGGATATATCCTTCCCCTTTTTGGGGATAGGTTGAACCACCGCCGTTTTCCAATGCGTTGGATAATGTCCATTATTCATTGCATTATTAAACAGGGTGGTGTAGATGTCCACCGCTTTTAGAGGAAGATGTCGAAGCACGATGTTCGGAATACCATCGGTCCCCACTGATTTCTTAACTCTGATTGTGTCGAAGATCTCATGGAGTCCTTCCTTCGAAATGAAACCGGTTGAAACCAGAGCCGTTGGATCGCCAATTCTCTATTTCATTTCGAATGTAGCAGTTGTCCACCAAGATGCGATTGTCCAGGTCATAATTAGGGCCAACGGTGTCAGTGGCCTTGTATACTTGCTGGAAAGTCGCCCCTATATCGTCAACTTTCTCCTGTGGATCCACGATCACAAAGAAGTCGTCATCATCAGCGGCCTCATTTGGATCGATACCTGCTATTGTCCGTAACCGTTCGTTGTCTGTTGTCCGGGCTATTTTAAGACATTGAAGGTCGTTTTGATTTTTTTTCTCCGAAATAGTTTATTGATTTGCGGAAACATATTCGGGCTGCTGGTGTTTGCATGTATCTGGACCATTATAACAATTGCTGTGCGAGGAGGTGTTTCACCTCCAGCGAAAATTGTTTTAACTTTCTGCCATTTTTGAAAAGTATTTTAACAATTTCAATGTGTGGTTAAAGCGTTTATCGTTAAGTGCTTATCAATTGCGTAGTTTTTACTTGCCATCTGTTAAAAAATGATAGCCGATTTTGTGACAGATGCTAAAAAAGCGGACTATTCAAAATTAAACCTTTCGTTGGAAAAGCTGTGCTCTCAGTGATTTAGTTTTTCAAGATTATTCAATTCAATTCAATTCAAATCAATTTATTACAATAAACAATTTGTACATTAAGACATTGTCTCTTAAAGTACT
Source organism: Volucella bombylans (assembly GCA_949129095.1). NCBI lineage: Eukaryota > Metazoa > Arthropoda > Insecta > Diptera > Syrphidae > Volucella > Volucella bombylans. The sequence continues at coordinate 206,569,797 of OX422141.1, forward strand.
AAGTAATAATATTTAGTTACAAAATGTTAAGTTTAAACAGAAAGAAGAGAAAAGATATAACAAACGAATTAAAAAATGGTAAGTTTTAATAGTAATTATAATGATAATAATAAAATAAAAATACTAAAAAGGAAAAAGAAAGACAAAAAAAGGAAGAGCAAATAAAATAGTTGAGAAATTGGAGAAAGACTGAGGTAGAGTTGATAGTAAAGAGATGTATTAAGAAGAAAAGTACACATACACGCCAGTTTTGAAGCTAGCAGTATTTGACAAGCACTTTATATGAGACGGTAAGTTATTCCATAGTCTAATAGCATAATTGAAAAATAAACGCGATGAATTGAGGTATTTGCAACGCTGAGTGCTAATGTTGAAAGTTCTCCTGGAATGGGAAAATTCCAGTTTGGAGTAAAGGTAAGGGGGTTGCTTTGTGTTTATAATTTGATGTAGAAATATGCAATTTCTGAAATCAAGGTACTTTCTCAATATACAGCCAAGAAACCGGCATGAGAATTCCGAGATTCTATCGTATCGCTGCCTTGCATAAACATACTGAACAGCATCATTGTAAGCAGTGAGTCAAGGTCACTGTAGACAGCTGCAGCATATGAAATAATAGGTACTATGAGAGTGAGCACTAGTCTTCGGCGAGTATTCCAGGGGGTATAGTTGAAAGAAATCCAAAGTTTAAGCAAGCATCCGTACACGCGTCCAACAACGATGTTAACGTGGTTATAGCCAGAAAGCTTTCGGTTTATGGTGAAACCAAGACTTGTAGACACCTCAACTAACCTAACCTTACTACCGGCTAAGCAAACATCAGGAACTAGACTTAGCTCAAAAGACTTGTTTGATATTGGAAGTACTTGGCATTTTTTTGGGTTCAAAGCTAGTCCATTTTTAGTTGCCCATTCAACAATGAAACAAGATCCTCATTTAGTAGTGACACTAGTTTACCTATTTTATTAACCGGATGAGATAGGTAAAGTTGTATATCGTCTGCATAGAAATGAATAAGCGCGTGCTTACAAGTCGATGCTAAGTCATTTATGTACATACAGAGCAAAATTGGACCGAATACTGATCCCTGCGGAACCCCTTGAGAAACTGACCGGAGACCTGAGCGATTGTTACCAACAACGACTATTTGTGACTGTCCACATAAAAGGTTTCGAATGAGCCTTACAGCTCTTTCACTAAAACCATAGTAATGGTGCAGTTTCCAACAAAGAATGGAATGATTCACTCTGTCAAGAAATCAAGCAGGCAGAGCAGCGTCACAAATCCTTTGTCAAAATCTTGCCTAATATCATCCAAGATTTTTACCATGGCGGAAGAACAGCTATGGCTCTTCCTAAAGCCCGATTGGAATGGGCTCAACAGGGAATTTTCAGCCAAGTGTTTCTAAATTTGTGGCTCTATTACCTTTTCAAAGACTTTAGACAGGCAAGGTAAGATACTGACAGGTCTGTAGTCAGAAGCATCGGAAGCAACCGTACATCCTTAGCACATTTCCGCATCAGAGGAGTAGTAGATGTTGCTATACAAGACTTGATTATATGTGTTAGATGGCCTATGACGTGCGGCAAAATAAGTTTTATGAAACGAAGTGGCAAGCCGTCTTCACCAATAGCATTTGATTTTAAACTTTTAATAATGCAAAGGACATCAACCTCCGTAACTACTTCAAAATCAATTTCCTGTTCAAGGCCTCTGCTGGAGACAACGTCATACTCGAAACAATCGGCAGCAACATCATTTGATTAGATGATGGAAATTTTGGTGATTTTAAAGTATTCATTGCCAGAACTCATGATTCTGCTTTCAAATCTTTGATGTTAGCCAAAGTTTCCTCCGCATTAAAACTATTCATTCACTGCACCTACTCTGAGTCACTAAACTACGATTGCCTTTAACGATTCTAGACTATCAAAACTACACTTCTATGATCGCACTATCGAATATGCTTATAGCGAAAAATAAAAATCCAATCGGAAGTTTCTGTCTGATATTTGTTGTTTTTTTTTTTGTTTTTTATTTACTTCTAATAATAAATAAAGTAGAAGAAAAACAAAACATTATTTGAAGGGGCCTCTTTAAAAAGGCGATGCGTATCTTAATTCTCAGAAATAATACTAAATCCCTCGATACTGATAAGATTCTCAGTTGCGGGAATTTTCGTTTTGTTCAATATTAAATGTAAAAAAAATGTTAGTAATTCATGGGACTGCTTCAGTCGAATGCAGTGATTCTGAAAATGGTATTTCTCGTCATATATTGTATTTGTTTTGGTTGAGGCTAAAAAAAAAATGAATAAAATAACTACGTCATGACTAATTGCCTTTTGATTGTATTTGACAATGAATTATTATTTTTTGTTTGTATTTTATGTATCAGTAATAAATAATTAGCGTAGACGAACTGATAAGCTGGACCAAATGCCCGAGAGAAAATTATTGGTCCAAATAGAATCTCTCAAAATTATCAAAATTAGTTTCGGTTTGGTAGTTGACATCAACGGTCTAAATTTGGTCGGATTTCGTTTACACGCCTCGAGATTACGAGTAAATCGGAGATTTGGTGCCAAGTGACACTCAATAATAAGAAAAAGAATAAAAATCCAATTCAAGGAGAAAAAAAGAACAAAAAAGAAGTCATCCACCGATAAGAATAACTCTTAAGCTTCAAAGATCGAAGCCAGATTCAACGAAATACACTCACACAACATTCAACAATCAACAGAAGATACTTGTACTTGTACCAGAGCAATAATGAAGACGGTAAAAGTAGTGACCTTTGGCCTAGTAGTTGCATTTGCGGCGACTGCGTACGCTGTGACAAGTTCGTGGGGCAACTTTGCGCCGTCATCTCAGTTGTTGTATGTGGAAAATATTTTCAATTCATCATTGCCGCGGCAGTATGTAAACCGAGAAGTGCGATACCCGAAAAATGTAAGAAACACACAGAGAGAGAGAGAGAGAGAGAGAGAGAGAGCTATCGGCATGGCGGCACATGTGCTTTTTGCCTTTAAAATCCAATTAAATTTTATTTTAAGAGGCGTGAGCCATAAATTTGATGTCCAATAGATAGATAGATTGATAGTGTAATTTATAGCTTCAAAGCGAACAGTCTTTCGATCCACTATTCATGTGGACAAATAGTGTATAAAGTGCGTCGGTTTTATAGATGACTCTCCAGTGGGTGACACATACTTCTATTCGAATCTGTAAGACGCATGTAAATATTTCGACTGGAGGGCTGGTAGGGTAGTGCGATTCTGAACTAGATGGTTTTGCTGAGTAAAATTTCAAATACAATTTTCGAATTCTGAAAAGTTTTGCATTAGGCCGGGTTATTTTGGCGCCGAATTATCTTTGTGACATGTGTTGTTCGTACAAATTGTATATGAACTTATCTGTATACCGATGACTTTGTGTTATTTTTATCAATTTTGCAAAATTTTCGCATTCAATTTAATATTTTGTGATAATAATACAGGGGATAGGAAGTAGTTATTTGGCTATTTTAAAGCATTCGACATGAATAGAATATTTTGCATCATTTCCTAATGTGAACACACAGAACATATTGTACTTGCGATAACAGAAAACCATCAATGCAAAATCGTCTTTGAGAGAATTTGAAAACCAGTCCAAGAGTACGACTGATCTTTGCGATTCCCGATCGGAACGTAATCCTTCTTCGATTTTTCACAAAACGATTTTCACCAACATATTAACGATGGCAACACATTAGCTATACCATTTCAATCTTTAAATTTGTTTCTACTTCGATGGTTCTTGTGAAAGTCGATGACACTAAAAGCTATTATGACATGATGAATAGGATACATATTTTGTATGTGCAAAGATTCAAAAAAATCGAATTGTTTTTCTCAATCTACGAGATAAAAGATACTGTAATATATGGAGCTCTTTTACAATACTTCTCCATCTAGCAGGCTGATACCTACTAAGTTTGTCAGCAACAGATAGTTCGACGAAAGACAAATTGATACAGACTAAAGGTACATTCTGCATCTATGAGACTTGCTGTGTATAAATAGGTACACTTGGGCCGTTAGTATAAATATTTAAATATGTTTATATAATCCGTAAGACAGCAATTCGTATGAGAAATTCTTCGTATATCACCAAGTGAATAAGCCCGATGGCTACATATACTTACAAGTTCCCTCCCCATATACATATATACAGAGTTGTAATTGAGAACCCGACTTGGTGAATATGTTTCTTAAATGCAAGCAAAGACTCATTTTTGCACAACCCTTACCTAAAATTTATATCATTCAAAATTGATTGACGTCGTTATATCGTCCAAGTCAATTAAAAAATACCTTTATCTGTGCACAGTATTCTATTTTTGTGAAAATTCCAATTGAATGACTCATTACGAAAAGCAATTTCGGGAAATCCATTTTGTGGCAAATTTTATCAGGGATTATTGCGCAGCGCGATTTTTTTTTATCAGACTTCAATCGACTTATCTCACGAAATTATCTATGGACATCAAGTTAATGCCAATAGCCTTATCTCGGCAAAACCTATGATTTTTACTAACATTTCTCCGTTTAATAGGGAAATTCAAATGGTCGAATCATAACAGCAATTCGCGCCATCGATCAAGTGTCCAATGGTACTGGAGGCCATGCAACAATATACTCTGGAGGTCCTGGATTTAATTTCGTTAATATAAAACTACAGTCGCAGTACAATTATGGTTTAATATTCCGTGTTGAGATTTATGGGAGATAATCAAAGGCAAATTGCTCTGCTCCCTTCTTCAATTTATTAAAGTCTTATGTAAATATTATTTTAATTTTTTTTTTTTGATTTTTTTTTATACATAAAATAAAGTAAAATAAATAGAAATTGTTCACATTCAATGTTGGTTACTTAACATTTAGTTGTACGTATGTGCAAGTTAAATTGAAAATTTGAAAACTGACAAAAACACTGCATACTGTTCCGGTGGCCACCACAGATACAGTTACACTCGATTACGTGTGCAGAGTTTGTAATGCAAATGTTTTGGAAGAACAGTGTTTTGAAATGTTATGCGCAGGGATTGCGGTTGGAATGCGTGGTTATGCTGGATGGCACCCTTCGTCGTTGGTAGGTAAATTACATTTTATTTGGTTTTGAGGTTGCCACAGAATGGGTACCGATTTAACCTTACAGCATTCTGGAGGTATGTACCTAAGAGCGTGGGTTATGTATGTATGTATCTACTTTTAGGTGCTCGGGAGAATTACACCGCAATTAAATTGTGAACTTATTATTAGCCTACCTAAGGGGTAGGGTATTTTCGTGTATTCTATTAGGAAGTGTAATAAATTGTAGTAGATCGTAATAGTTACTAATTGTGATTTGGTATCACTGAAAAGTAATGCCCTGATTCTGATCAGGTCGAGCTGTCAAAAGGTTTTTTTTGGGGATTTTGACTTTCTGGTGACACTACGCCGCAAAAGGTTGTAATAATTATAAAATCTGAAAATACAAGAGAATCCGTAGGTTTTTTTTTATCTCAGAAGTGGGAGGAGGAACCACCGCCGATGTTAACCGATGTCCAGAAGTAACTGATGTCAGCCGACGCATAGTAGCAACCGATGCCAAGGACGAGCGCTGCCCGCTAGACTAAGTACCCGAGGTGCAAGAAGTCGACGCAGAATTGGCTCGTATGGAGAAAGAGATTCAGTTGCTCCAAAAACAATGGGAACTGCAGCCTCTGAAGGAACAACTAGGTGTGAGCGTTGTCAGGAGCTTCGATTTCTCTGCTTTTGAAGACATGATACAATGGCGACGACACGTATAATGTGCGGAAGTGGTTTGACGACGTCTAGAATGCCTTCGGAGTATTTAGCTGCAGTGAGCGTGGCCGGTTTATCAGTGTGCGTCGCATACTTACTGGCACAGTGAAGATGTACCTTAGAACAACCGCCGCACATACGCACGACGACCTCAAAAATGCTCATATTGAAGAGTTTGGACGCGTGTACACAATGAACGAAGTGTTCCAGCAACTGAAGTCACGCACCCTCAAGCCCACTGAATCCGTAAAAAGATATGTAATTGAGATGCAAGAAATTGCTTCACATGCCAACATCCCTGAGGCTGACGTAATTGAATGCATAATTGAGGGCCTGAATGACCGCAGCAACAACGCTGTTATTTTTATGAGTGCCACAACGATTAAACAACTGAAGTCCCTACTGGATCGGTATGAAAAGAAACGGATTCGTAGTGTCACACCGAAGGCCGCTGCAACTGCTGTAGTGAATACTAGATCGAAGTTAATGAGTGCCACTGCTAATACTGCTGGAACTTCGGGTGTTCCGTCTGAAAAAATTCGATGTTTCAATTGCTCTCAGTTTGGACATTACCAGTCCTGGTGCCCGAAGCCGAAGGGTCCACTAAACTCGTGCTTTACGTGTTATGAAATTGGGCATTTCCACCAAGATTGCCCGAAGAAGAAGCATTTCATCGCCGCTGTACAACAGTGTCCTGAAGAAGATGTCAGTGAACAGGAAACCCAGAGAGGATTCGAAGAGGTAGTCGAGAAGATGAAGGCCTTCCAAATGGTAAGTGTTGCCTTCATTTATCATCAGAATAAGTACACTGAAGCTAAGTTGTGTCTTTCTCTCTTTGATTCCGGTAGCCCAAGTAGTTTCATACAAAAGTCTCTGGTGCCTTATATGTTTGAAGGGAAGAGGCCTACACTATTCCGAGGCATGGGAAATAAATTTTTAAGCATGTACGGTACAATGACATGTAAAATTAGATTTAGAGGAAAAATAGTGGTTCATAATTTTATTGTACTTCCAGAAAACGAAACAACAACACCTCTGCTCATCGGACGCACCCGGCGAATTTTTCTAATTATGAATGCACTGAAGGTCAAAATACGATCGAGCGGTTGCTGGAAAAGTGTTTAATTAGGCAAAGTAGCTCGCCCTATGCATCGGCCCTGGTTTTGGTTAGAAAAAAGAATGGAGAAATTCGCATGTATGTGGACTAAACAAGTGTGTGTATTTAAACAAGTACACGGAAGGGGATAATTTTCCTTTGCCATTGATTGAGGAGTATTTAGAGTATTTTGCCAATAAGAACATTTTTACCACATTAGATTTGAGATATATGAGGAATCCATAAAGTACACGGAATTTGTCACACCTTTTGGACAATTTGAGTATGTCTACATGCCGTTCGGTCTAAAAAATGCTCCTGCTGTTTTCCAAAGATACATTTCTTTAGCATTGAAGCCGCTGATTATTAGAGGCCTAGTCATTGTATGCCTTGATGATATTTCTATTGCAACCGAAAACATGAAGACACATATCGAAATTCTTAGTGAAACATTGCGATTGCTGAGAGAGGCTGGCTTAGAATTAAACATGAAGAAGTGTAGATTTACTTACAGTGAGGTTGATTATTTGGGTTATCGTGTAAATGAAAATGGAATTCGCCCTAACGATAATCAATTAGAAGCAATACGCACATATCCGATGCCCCGCAGTACAAAAGAAGTCCAAAGGTGCAATGGCGTATTTTCTTATTTCCGACGCTTTGTCCCTGGTTTTTCCTGTATAACCAGACCATTGACCAACTTATCGAAGAAGGAGATTAAGTTCGCTTGGTCCGATGAGTGTGCCGTTGCAGTTAAAAAATAAGCTAATTTATTCGCCAGTGCTGGCGATATACGATCCCAAGCGAGAGACGGAATTACACTGTGATGCAAGTTCGCATGGTTTCGGTGCCGTCCTGATGCAGAAACAAGATGATAATAAGTTTCACCCAGTTGCTTTCTTTTCTAAAAAAGACGTCTAGTGTAGAATCAAAACTAATTAGCTTTGAGTTGGAAACGCTAGCATTTGTTTATGCCCTGGATCGTTTTAATACTTTTCTTGATCGTTTGCCATTTGTTATTGTCACTGATTGTGAGGCCCTATCTCAAACATTATGAACCCTCGAATAGCAAAGTGGGCTTTGACATTTGAAAAGTATAATTATCAAGCACAGCACCGAAAGGATGAGTGAATGGCACATTTTGATGCACTTGGTCGTGTCCCTGTTATTGCTGCAGTGACAACAGAAGAACTGGATAAGAATATTCAAATCGCTCAGGCGCGCAATGAAGATATTCAGTCACTCAGGGACAGATTGGAAACTGATGAACAGAACATACGTTCTGGAAAATGGTTTAGTTTTCCGTGTAGGGTCGCAGAACATTCGTCAACTCTTAGGCAAGACACTTAGGCGTTGACAAGTGTGCTAGCCAAATTTTGAAGCATTATTGGATTCCTAATTGTCTGAAGTATATCTTTTACTCGGGCCGTTGTCGAAAAACTGAGCGGAATTTGTACAACATACCTAAACATTCAGAGCCTTTTGATACCATACATATTGACCACTTCGGTCCGTTGCCATCAATAAATGCAGGAAGCAAATATGTTTTGGCAGTGATAGATGCTTTTACGAAATATGTTAAATTATATCGTGGAAATACGCCCGGACCGAGAGAGACAGTTAATGCTTTGGGGCGATACTTTGATTATTATAGTCGGCCTCTAGTACTAGTTTTACTTCCGAAGAATTTGGTAATTTTGTGAAGAAACACAATATTAAACATGTCAAAGTTGCGGTAGCGTCCCCACAGTCGAACGGTCAGGTTGAGCGAGTCAATGCTGTTATGAAGGCAATGTTACCGAAACTAGTTGAGTCCCCAGAGCACTCAACTCACTAGGGTTGAGTATGCTATTAATAATACTCATCACAAGAGTATCAAGTTTTCGCCAAGTAAGCTGTTATTCGGCGTTGAGCAGAGAGGAAGTGTTGTGGATGAGCTGACGGAATATTTAGATGAGAATTATACGGATGTTGAAAGAGTAGACTTAGTTGAGTTGCGAAATGAAGCTTCCGAAGCCATTAGGAAGCCCCAGTTGTACAATTTGAATTATATCAATGAACACCATACCCAGGCCAAACAGTTTTATGTTGGCGATTTTGTAGTTATGAGGAATGTGGACACTTCCGTCGGAACTAATAAATAATTAATACCTAAATACCGCGGTCCATATGTTATAAAAGAGAAACTACAAAATGATCGTTATGTAATAGTGGATATCGAAGGTTTCCAAGTAACACAGATACCATACCATGGCATTATAGATTCAAGTAGACTTAGAAAATCGGTTGGTAGAGACATAGATAGAAATAGTTTGGATTTTGAAGGCAGCACTTACGCTTAAGGTATATTTCAAGCACAATCGAGGTCGATTGAATAATTAGATCGTAATAAAGGGTTTTCCAATAGGGACTTGACAACTTTGAATTTAATTTGTGGACGCACTCTTTCCCTGTCTGTACTGACGCACTGTAACTGTCAATTTATTCAGTAAACTCAACATTTTCTTCATGGTAAAGTACATGAACGAGCAACGTCTGCAAATTATAAAAAAATTTCCACCGAAATTAGGAGTCGGTGACTGCAACTTTAAGAGCGTACAGAAGGACCACTAGCCACTTTCCTTTTTTTCAAAAATGAGGCTGGAACTCGCTCAAATGCTAACGTTACTGGATAATATTCAATAATTGTTTTAAAATATGAAGGGCAATAATCCAGGCAGTATATAGTTCCAGCAGAATGGCGCTACGTAGTATATTCTGCGTGTGAAGTCATAACACTGACACGTAGATTTGGCTGTTGTAGAGTGTGAATTATAACCTTCGAATCACTCTGAGTGAAGAAAAAACTCTCTGTCGTATTCGGACTCCCACCCTTGGAGGGCTAATATCGAAACCAAATACACCTGAGTTTCAAACTACTACAAAAAAATTTTTCTTTCTCCTCCTTCTACCTTTCCGCCTACTCCAAGGCAACAGTAAAAGGGTATCTAACCCCTTAGGCGCGCGTAAATTATAAAAAGAAAAATACTGCTGATGAAACACCTAACTTACTGAGGACTCAATTCACCGAGAACATTATATTGCCAAACGGAGCAGCGAATTGACTAGACTATGCTATTTGACGTCACTCAATTACTTCTCGTGGACTATTTATATGAAGCCAGTATTCGGTGTGTTATTGGTGAGGCAGAGCTGCATATGCACGGAAGAGTGGCACAAAATTAGAGCAAAAAAATTGCATCCTCATATTTCTAGTCTTCACACTCAAATTCTTTCATTGATGAATTCAACAGTGGGTTCCTAGGAGGACATAAGTTCACTGGTCAACTAAGCTACCACCAAATTCGCCACTTTCCCAAAGTCCTATCGTTGGTTAGACAGAAAAAAGGACAAAATTGAGTTAATTGTGACTTCATATTGGTATACTGAACTAGGTTAAGAAGTAAGCAATAGTTGTCAGCACATTTCAATTCAATTTATTATAAAAACATTGTACAAATAAGACCTAGTCTTTTATAGTACATAAAGTAGCGGATAGATTACAATATTAATTAAACTAAATTTAATATAAACATTAGTGAATAATTACTTAAAAATAAAAATATTGGAAAAGAAAGAGTTGTGCAGAGAAGGATAGTGAAAAGATTTAAAGAATAGTGCAGAAAATAGATAAAAGAGAGAGGATTTCAAGAGAGTAGTAATGCGTTGCTTATTCAATGTCTACCAATACGGCACTTTTGAATTTAATAGCTTCAATTGTTTGCTTTGTTGTTGTCGAAAGTTAGTTCCAGAGCCTGGTGACATACACAAAAAGAGACGCGACGAGTTCAAATAATTGAAAGAGGGCGTTATGGTATTAAATGTTCTGGAGGACTGAGCAAATTGAAGTTTATCAAAAAGATATTTGGGGGATCTGCTGTTTATGACCTTGTGCATAAACAAAAGACATCGAACTTTTTGGAACTGCTGAAACGAACAACCAAGAACCAGCTTGTGACAGTGTGAAATGTGTTCATACCGACAGAGACCATACACGTACCTAACCATATCATTAAACACCACAAGCAACTTGTGCTGAGAAAGGGAGTCGAGCTTGCAGTAAATAGTGGCATAGTCAAAAACAGGCATAAATAACGTTTTTATTAACCTTAGTTTAGCGTCAACCGGAGTAAAACTAGAAGACAACCGAAGTTTACGTAGCCCAGCATAGATTCGTCCAATAACATAGTTTGTATGGTCAACGGTAGAGAGAGAACAATTTAATTTGAAGCCGAGATTTGTGACAGAATCCACAAATTTGAGTTGCTTATTGTTCAAGCTTACAGGCGGCAGCAGATCAGTATCGTAATGCTTCTTAGAAATAAGAATAAGCTGGGATTTGTTAGGATTCAGACTGAGACCATTGCATAGTGGCCAGTTGTATACTGCTGACAGGTCTTCATTTATTCTGTCAAAAAGATCCTCAATGACCCCAATCGGTCGTGACATGTATATCTGAGCATCATCAACGTAGATATGAGTGTTTACATTCTGGCATACTTTGGGTAGGTCACTAATATAAATACAGAAAAGTATTGGTCCTAATATTGATCCCTGCGGTACTCCTGCCGTTAAGATTTTAAACTCTGATTTTTTTCCATCAATAACAACCCTTTTAAAGCGATTTTGTTAAATAGTTACTTATCAGGCCCACCGATCTTGCACTAAAACCAAAATATAGCCTGAGCTTGTGACATAGTACTTTGTGATCCACGCTATCAAAGGCCTTGGAAAAATCTAGCAAGCAAAGCACCGTTATTTCGCCTGCATCATATTTGACTCTTATATCTTCTAGAATTTTAATCATAGCTGTCGAACAGCTATGATGTTCTCGAAAACCAGACTATACAGGGGATAGCAAGCAGTGTTGGTTTAGGTAGTTTGAAATTTGGCGAGCGAGAATTTTCTCTAAGACCTTTGGCAAACAAGGCAAAATACTTATTGGGCGAAAGTCAGAAGCTACAGATGGCTGAGGTTTTTTCGGAACCGGAATAACCTTAGCCAACTTCCAACTATCAGGGAAGGTAGAGCACGTAATGCAAAAATTGATTATGTGTGTAAGAGAGATTATGATATGCGCTAATATCATCTTCACAAAACAAACGGGTACACCATCCTCACCTATAGCATTGGACTTAAGAGAACGAATGGTATTTACTACACCAATTTCTGAGACGACTTCAAAGTCAAATTCAGAGCTAAAAAACAGTTGGCTATCTGGAGTAAAGCACTGACTATTCAGAGAACTTGAAAGAAACGCCTCGTTAAGGTCGTTTGCATTCGGAACATTATCGACAACAGCCTTTTTTCCTACACCAATGGATCGTAGATAGCTCCATAGCTTCTTAGAGGTTTGGTCGGTGCTCAGTTTCGATAGAAAATATATTTTTTTCGCTCTTCGGGTCACAAAAGTGGGCACGACAAAAAAAACTCCCAGTTAAGACTTGAGGGCCTAAGCTTCCATCTAGCGTACAACTTGTTACGAACTTTCATGGAATTGTGAACCTCAGTTGTGAACCACGGGCACTTTGTATTTTTAATCGCAACTATTTTTAGAGGAACGTGCCTGTTAAAAAGGTCCACGAGCAGGGTTTGCAAATGGTCAATTTTTTCATTGACATTCGAGTCGTAATAGCAATCATTCCAAGGGAGAAGACTTGCATTTAGTTGTAACATAGTGTTGTCGATAGAGGAGAAGTCTCTAAATTGAAAAGATGATGGTTTAGGGGAACGAGAGAAGTCAACATTGTACGTACAATATATTAAATCATGATCAGAAATGCCGGCTAGAGATAGCTGATCATGGAGTAGCAAGATTGACCGATCTGAAAACATGATAACGTCGAGTAGACTAGGAGGAACTCCTGGAGCGAATCGGGTAGGATGGGAGTTACCAATAGTCAGCCCGGTTGAAGCCGCAAAATCTAAGAGTCGACGTGCTCTGCTCTCGTTTTTAAGAAGGCCAGCGTTGAGATCGCCACAGATAATAATATCGTCATATAGAGCAGTGAACTCACTGATTGCCGAAAACAGTGGCTCTGGAGAGTGACATTGGTTTGGATTGTACGGAACACCAATCAGGCATTTTGAGTTGCAGTCACTAATTTCAAGTAGGAGATATTCAACAACGCTACCTTCAGATTTCCTTAGTATGTTGTACTTAAGTGAGGAGCTGCAGTACACCGCAACTCCTCCACCCGCGGTGTCGGTCGCCCTATCATTTCGAATGAGTTTATAACCCGGAATGTCATATAAATCGGACACTTTATCTTTATCGTTTGGATCAACCCCTGAGCCATTAAAATTATATCCCAAGTAATCTAATTTAGATAGGCTTAAACTTCGAGCGTTCAGATAGCATATTTTAATACCCTGAGATGCACAAGATAAAATGTTGATCACTGATCGCACTGCAGCTCCAGTAATATCACCAGATGAGTTAAACATACAAATCATATTTTTGCGGAAAACAAGCAGCAATTTTTTGTCGTATTCTCAAGGTATGTGTGCAAAAGCGATTGAGTGGCGGCGCTGTGTTAAAAAAAAGTTCTATATCTCTTGTAAAGACAAACCTTGGTGTGAAATATTGAACAAACATTAAAGGGTTTTTTTTAAGTTCATGTAAATATGTATGTTTTCAACTATCAGATGATACAAAAGCGAAAAAGAAAAACAGATTTATGTTACATTTTGCAACTCTTTAATCATAGCAGTTTTCATTTAATTTCCACTGATGATGAATTTCGTTTTACATCACCTAGCGTCCGTAAATTTCAACAGTTAAGTTCAAACTTTGACTTCGCAATGATTGCAACTGCAAAGTTACGTTCTGGAATCCTGGCCCACCATGGTACAAAGTTGCATAGCCTCCGTTTTGGTTTCGAGTGTAATCAGCAGCACGTACAGCAGAGATAACTCGTCTATTGATGTAACCCTAAAAACGAAAGTAAATACAGTCATTCCAGTAAAGGTAAAGGTAAACGTTAAAATGTTATAGCCTTGTACCTGTGCTGGAAATTGTACGGTCCTTGTTACAATTCGCAACCACTTTGCCGGTACAACAACATATTCCCGATGCAACAATGTATTATATGGGGCAACAGCACCAAAGGTAGCATTGATGCCCTCCGATTCAGACACAAAAAGCGAAGCAAATAAAATTAACGCAAGGACTGTTAAATGTTTCATAGTGAATACTTGTACTTGAACAAACTGCACGAATAATGTAACCTTGTGGTCAGAGAACTGGGAGACTACTTACGGACAGAAGATGTTTTAATTTTTTAAATCTAACGAGAACGATGTTGATTCATTCAGATTTAAAGATACTTGTTATCTTATCTACTGTTACGAGAAGTGGTTGTTTATTTTCTGTGGAATAACTCATTTTAAACGGATTAAGGGACAGCTGACAGCACTTCTAATCTGGCAGTGTTAATCAGAGTAGCATAAAAATTGTTTTTACAACAGCGTTATAACTACGATTAGATTCAATTATGTAGCCTTTAATTGATTTACTACGATGTGGATGAAAATTTTAAGCATTTAAGCAGATTTTTCAGACTAAGTTAGCTTGTTACTCATATTGAAAGTTGTTACTTATATTCAGTAGAGAGAAAAACTGTTTTCCTGTAGACAGTTTCTATGTACAGTGGACTCCCCCTGGATACCATGGTTTTTTCGAGTTAGAGGGAAGGCAAAACAGTGAAAATGGTCGGATCAAGTTGATACTTTTTTTTCACGTAGATATAGGTAATATTCTTTAAAAAATGTTATGCAGTTCGAGCGCCATGTTAGAATTACTGAAGACCGTCTTACTTTGATGGAATTTATAATTTAACATTTTTTATTTGCAAAAAAACAATGAATCAATTATAAAGTGTTTTTTTGTCTGTGGTGATAATCAAAAAACAATTTTTGTTAGGAGTACAGCACATGTGAAGGTCACTGTTAACAACCCTGTTTCGTCACATAAGCCAACAAACAGAAAAAATATATATATACCGATCTGTCAAACGACACGTTTGAATTCTTCCTTTTGAATTAGAGGTTAACTGGGGAACACGCAGAAAAATTGCCAAGAGAGAACCGTGCTACATATATATATATATATATATATATATAAATAATTGAAATTTACTAAAAGTATGTATCAATATAAATAAAATTAACATAACTAATCGAATTATAATTTAGGAATTTTGTAACCCACTAATGAATAAAGTCTGAACTAAATTGTTTCGTTTTATTTCTGGGTTCACAAAATCTGAAAACAACTTTTAACAGTCACATTTGGAATAAACGATCTGTGTATCAGACTTTTTACAGTGCTTACACCTTTTCTTTTCGGTTCTATTAACCCAACAGAGTGAACAGCTCTTTTTCCACAACTGGATGTGCCAGGAACTGCTAATGATGGTTGCTCAACACTTTGAAACAAGTCCGGCATATATTTCTTTTCGAAATTGTGGAAGCTTCAGAAGCTGTTCTCCAGACAAATTCTTCAGTTTTTCGACGCGAATTCGTTTATACAGAACACATGCGCTCGTTGCAGCCATGTCAATAAAATGGTAAAATAGCCTCGTCATGATGTTGCGGGTTTTAGCTCGAATACGATGCACCCATAAGCCCATCCATGAGGTCTACTCCACCCATATGAGCATTATACTCGCGAATAATTTTCGGGCAGTCGATTTCGATGAATAATTTTTGCTTTCTATCGTATCGAGCTGCCTTTGCTTTGTTTTCATCACGATTGATGAAAAATGCCTACATAGGTGGATGCCAAGCGTACACACTTGTTATCCTTCCATAAAACCATATTCACATCCACTACATCGATTGATGTCATATATTCTATGGAATATCCTCTACTTTCTTTACTTACTTGACTGTCAGTCTGCAACTTACACGCTGCTATACGATTAGCCATATAAAAAAAATTTATTTTATCTCAATAAACCAATATTTTGCTTATTGACGAGCATTGAGCCAAAAATGCGCTTCGTCACTGAAGATGATTTTGCCATGAAATTCATCATCTTGGCGAATCTTCTCCAGAACCCAATCGGAGAACGTACGTCGCTTCAAATGGTCCATCGGCTTCAATTCTTGAGTCAGCTTGATCTAGTCTGGGTGTAAACCAAGATCCTTACGCAAAATTCGCCATAATGTGGTCTGAGCGATGCCCAATTCTTGAGAACGCCGTGGAATTGACTGATTTGGATTGTTTGCTACGGACGCCTGAACGGCAGCGATATTTTCGACACTTCGACCAACCCGATGTCTCACTGACACGGCAACATCACACAACGAATATGTAGATTCAAATTTCTGCACTTCTTCTCTCTCCTCCAACAGACCCATTGCACTTACGTCCCTTCTTTTCACGGTCATGGAAACACTGATAAATCGTCAGCTCATGAAATATCTCGAAACACGAAAACTTCTCAATGACCGGCAGTACGGTTTTCGTAGCAACAGGTCCACTGGTGATTTGATGGCATGTCTCACCGAAAAGTGGAATCAAAGCGTACATCAATCTGGCGAAAGCAAGATAGTTGCACTTGATATTACTAAGGCATTTGTCAGAGTTTAACATCAGGCTCTTTTGTCGAAAATGCGTGCATTTGGGATCGACGACTCTCTTCTTCAATGGATTAGAAACTACCTTTCGGAACGTTCAATGCAAGTTGTCTTGGGCGGTTTCAAGTCTGATATTCACAAAATAAATGCTGGTGTGCCCCAGGGCTCTGTTCTGTCACCGACACTCTTTTTAATTTTCATTAACGATCTCTTGTCTGCTACTTCTAATCCAATATATTCCCTTGCTGATGACAGTACTCTCTGCTTTTCATATTCGTTCCCGGACTCACGGCCCTGCTCTTCGGCTGTAGAACGAGAACGGCAGCGTATGCTAAGCTCATTAAATTCCGATATCAACAGCATAACCAATTGGGGAATTATCAATAGAGTGGAATTTAATGCTTCCAAAACACAATGCTGTCTGCTGTCTTTAAAGCGAAATTTAAACACCCAGCCATTATCCATGAATGGCACTTGCATCGTCGAAACCGAAAAACTTTCCATTCTCGGTATGTGTGTCAATGACAACTTACGTTGGAATGACCACATATTTGATGTCGCCAAAAATGCTGCGAAATGTCTAGGTTTCCTCAAGCGATGTAAGAAATATTTTACCCCCTCTGATCCGGCCTCAATATATAAGGCATTCATCCGCCCAAAATTGGAGTACAACTCCCATATCTCGTCAGGTGCTCCTAAAACACCCCTGCACCTGCTAGATAGGATTCAAAACCGTGCGATAAAACTTATTGACGATACTAATATTAGTCAATCAATGGACATCCTCGAACACCGACGAAATGTCTCGTGTCTCACTTTGTTTTATCGCTATTTCCACCACCAGTGCTCCACTGAAATCGCCAGTAGCATTCCGCCCATTCAAACTGTCAACCGTAACACCCGTCTCGCTATGAATGCTCATCAGTATACCCTCAAGCCCATTTTCGGGCGTACTCTAAAATATCGTGATTCGTTCCTAAGCCGTACAACTCGCTTATGGAATGCCCTGTCGATCTCTGTATTTCCTGGTCGTTATAACTTGCAAACATTTAAAAACAATGTACATCGGTACCTCTGTTTTCTTCCTCCCTAAATTTCCTTTGCCCGCGCTGTGTACAATCACTTTAAGGGTACTCAAACCCCTTGAGCGCGCGTTCATTATAAAAAAAAAAAAAAAAAAAAAACCATGATGAAAATGTTGAGTTTACTGAATAAATTGACAGTTGCAGTTTGATGATTAGTGAAAGAGTGCGTTCACAAATTAAATTCAAAGTTGTCACGTCCCTATTGGAAAACCCTTCATAACCAAATACGAATTGTGAGAGTGTAATTTTTTTTATTTTGTTTTATGGTAACAAGGATTCGACTTAAGGGGTGAAAAAAGAGGCCAAGAATCGAGAGAATGTGTACGAGTTAGACAGAGTTTCGACTTAGAGGGAGTTCGACTTACAGACTGTTTTTGTATGGAAAATTGAAGGGAATGCTAAAATATAGCGAACAAATTCGAGTTGGAGAGAAATTCGATTTAGGGAGAGTCCACTGTATTTAAATATCCTCCAGACAAATCTTGTTATACCATCGCTGATTTCGTTCGCCGCAATGTTTGGTAGTATGTACATTGTATACGTATCTCAACTAATTCTTAATGTTGCCAATAAAATTCAAGTACTCGTATTAAATAGAATTAAAACATTTTAACTGTCAGCTTACATGTTGCTGAACCGGATTGAAGTCTTAATGGGGGTGCCTGCAAGCAATACTCGGGTACGACTCTGTTTAGTTGCATTACATTACGAGTAGATTGATTTATTTTCTTTTTCCCATCCCCGGAACCTAAGAATATTTTACTGAAAGTGATTATTTCCGTCACAAAGACCTCTTCGTTATAAATGCATCGTAAAAACGCTGAATGAGGCATTGGGTATATGCATACCATATTATTCGTCCAATGGAATCTTTCGTCTTCCAAGGCGAAATAAAAATTTAAAATTGTTGATACTGCGTGTTGGTAGCGAGATTTATTGTCTGGAGGTCGCTACATGTTAGTCGTGGCACAGATATTGAATAATTCAGATTCCTTGTTACAAACTACGAATTTTTAGGTCTTCTTTCCATCTTTACGAACAAGGTTGTAATTATACTTCGAATTGGTTTTAAATAAAGTGTAATTCCAATTTTGACATATTTTGCTGAAATATGCCACAATCCTCCTACTTCTTATAAATGTTTTCCGATTTTTTTTTTCATAGAATAGTTACTCATTGCAAATACTGCAATAACCGTAATCAAGAGCTTCATTTAATTATTTAATAAATATAGCGAATTTTAAAAGTTCCTGCTATAAATTTATTTTGTATAAACATGCATTTAGGGGCTTTACGTACACAAGTTCGTTTTTAGTTTGTTTAGAGTAAATAGGAGTTAATTAGTTAGTTCCTCCTCGCTACTTGCTGTTTGCTTTTGTTTTTCTTTAGAATGAGTATATCTGGTTAAATATTAAAACTAAATAGTCAATTCTTGGCTTTCCATGACAAAATAGTAGATGGTGATTTAATTCTCCGAATTGGTGAGCATCAGACGCTAAGTGATAAGATGAATGTGATTTATTTTATTCTTGAGCCTTTTATATATAGCCGTGGTCTTGCACTTAAGTTTGGAATGCTTTGAGACAAGTCATGCGCTTCTGCTTTTCATATTTTTTTTTTTAAATGAAGCGCTAGGTAAAAAGAAAATTATTATTACTTTTGAACTGTAAGAAATCTGGACAAACTGTATCCAATACACTCTAATCACTTCAATTTATTTTAGTTGTTACTCGTGCACTTTTATTGTATTAGTTTTGTTGTATTGTTTATGTATCACAAATGGTTAATACTCTACTAGGACAAGGTGACTCCACTGTCTAAAATACTAATTGTTATTCTGTGTAAACAAAAAAGAGGTTTTCATATACGAGTATGTCATTTAAACGTCCAAAGTATTAGGAATAAAATTGATGATCTTAGATATGTGTTTACTGATGGGATGGTCGATGTCTTATGTGTTTCAAAAACCTGGTTGGGACCGGAAATGTGTGACAATTTGTTTAATTTAGCATATAGGAAAATTTTGCGTAGTGATAGACAACGTAAGGAAGCAGGGGGTGTTGCAATTTATACACAAACGGGCTATAAATTCAAAATTCTGAAGAAGTCGACTCCAACTGATCTAAAGGAATATTTTTTGGTAGAGGTGAGAAACAATAAAGAGAAATGTATGCTTAGCTGCATATATACATATGGCTCCAGATATAGCAGATTATAAACTTATAAGTGGCTTACTCAAAGATTTCGCCTTGGAGTACACTAAAATAATGACTTGTGGCGGTCTTATCTTTAATCCCGCTTCTAGCTCGCCTTCTCCCTCGGTTTCACGGGCCCCAGTCCCTATTTTTGACTACCTTTCGCCGCCTAACATTAAATTGATCCAAAAGAATATAGACACCACAGAATGCCGTTACGCTCTCTCTAGGCTAAGGGATAAAAAGATATACGAAAATATACGTCTCTTTCTCGCATATCTTTACGAAAAATCCGACTCTGTTTGCTTTGAGGAAAAAATCAAAACAAGTGTCATGGTCTCCATCCAACAGAAAGGCCTTCCTACGGATATAACTAGTCTCAGAAAGCTTTACAACAGGTACCACGAAATCTTCAAAACACCTCCTCAAAACGTTGTGGATGACCTCGCTGCTTTCCGCAGCTATGTGCACTTTAAAAGAGTTTCTCACCTTCACCTTCAGCGCAGCCGAGTTGACCACGACAAATTTTTTCGTTCCTAACTTGCCTTCTTTGCCTGCATCTCATCCACACTCCCCTACTCCTCCACGCAACAAACTACCTCTTACATTATACTACCAAAACGTAAGAGTCACGGTCTCTCTTTCGACGTCTATGCTCTTACAGAAACCAATCTGATCCCCGACATAAAGAGCCAGGAGCTATTTCCATCTTCTTATAATGTTTTCTCTCCTTAAGTTTAATGATTCTGCCATCCCTAAAGTTGAGGTGTCCTACTTGCCATTCATAATAACCGCAACTCTTCTCTCATTGCTATCTCTTCTTCTGTTAAACTTGACTTTGTTTCAATTAAAATAACACTTCCCAACATTGCTACGTTCTCCCAGCTCAACCGACTGAATCCTACATCCGTGCTATTAAAGCAATTGACCAACTAATTGAGTGATTCCATCGACGATATCCTTATCTTTGGTGACTTTAATCTGCCCCTGCTAAAGTGGATTCCATCGGATGATCACTTACTTTTTACCGCGTCAAACGCCAGTTCATTCAAGGAATGTATTTTCATTGATAGCATAACAGACTCAAGTCTATGCCAAGTAAGTGGCGTCCGTAACTCCATTGGTAGGCAACTAGACCCTATTTTCACTAGTGATCCTATTAACTCCACAGTAACATGGATTTTACAAACCTATCCTTAGCTGATGCTGTCCGAATTTTCTACAGTGGAATATTTAATTCCATTTCCCTCTACGTCAGGTACAACAGAAGACTTCGCTCTTTACGAAATAGAAGAAACAAATTAATTGCAGTTTTTCTTCTCACTAATTTTTATTATGACTACTCTAACTATGTTGGAACTTACCTGCAATTCAGCCAGCTCTATAACTGCCTCTATAAGCGCTTTCAATTCGTCAACTATAAAAGAAAATCAGACGGTTGTCCCCCCTCTCTATCGTTCAATAATATATCATCGACCGACTCACATATTATGGCCAACCATTTTGTAAACTTTTTTAAAAAGTCATTTGCAGACAACCTGTTTGTACCCGACTCCATCTATTTCAAGTACCTTCACAATTTCTCCATTGGCCCCTCTCTCTCTCAACCTTTTGATTCCACCCTTATCGAAGAAAAGTTACAAAATCTCAATGATGAATTTGTATCTGGTCCAGATGTCCTCCCAGCAATATTTCTCAAAAAGTGTGCCTCCAATCTTTCGCACCCACTTTCCTCCCTCTTTCATCTGTCCCTCACACAAGGGGAATTCCCCCAAGTTTGGAAGACCTCTTTCATAACCCCGGTTCACAAAAAGGGATCAAAGAATGAAGTTACCAACTACCGTCCCATTGCTAAGTTTTCTCACATACCTAAAATGTTTGAAAGTTTTTTATATGAAGTTCTAAGCTTTCAGTGCAAGTCACTTATATCACGCAGTCAGCACGAATTTCTAAAAGGTAGATCAGCTACTACAAACGTAGTTGAATTCGTATCCTTTGCGCCTTCAGCCCTAGAAAATGGCAACGAAATTGATGTTATTGCTACAGATTTCGCTAAGGCTTTCGATAAAATATCACATCAACTGATCCTTTTCAAATTGTCTTCCCTCGGTTTAGACCCTATATTGTTAAAATGGATATCTTCTTATCTGGAGAACCGTTACTATAGCGTTCGCTTTAGGTCAGCCTTCTCAAGCCCGTTTTTAGCAACTTCTGGTGTCCCACAAGGCAACCATCTAAGTCCCCTCTATTTTATTTTAACTATAAACGATCTTGAGAAGATTATCAAACATTGCTCCGTATCCATTTGCGCCGATGACACTAAGTTCTCCATAACTATTTCTTCACCCCAGGACTCTGTTCTCCTTCAAGAAGACCTCGATAGGTTTTCTACTTGGTGTCTGAGAAATTGCTTTGAAATTAATGTCTCCAAATGCTAATCTATGACTTTGTCTCGCAAGTCCAATCAATCCCCCTCTCGACCTTATCTTCTGCATGACCATCCTGTACCCCAGGTTCAATCCCTTCGCGACCTTGGAATTTTATACGACAGAGAGTTAAACTTCCGTTCGCGTATTGATGAGATAATCCTTAAAGCCAACCCATCGCTCGGTTTTATCAAACGTTGGCCTAAAGAATTTTGCAACCGTTATGTGACAAGGACACTTTACATTACCCTTGTCCGCCCCCTCCTTGAATATGCCAGCAAGTATGGTCCCTCTTTCAACGAATTCATATATCCCGAATCGAGAACATCCAACGTAGTTTTCTTCGTGGACTACTCTGGAGAGACCCATTTATCTTACTGTCCTATCGCGACCGCTTCAAGCTTCTTAACCTGAATACCCTAGAAAAGCGCAGAGATGTAGCTCTTATTCTTTTCATTCATCCGGTTCTGTGGACTGTGCTTCCCTTTACAATTCTATTTCCTTCAACACTAACCCTAATTATGCTGTCCTCGTCTCTTCTATATCCCAACCCACCGCACCTCTTATGGCTTTAACGAACCAGTCTCCCGCATACTCCGTAAGGTCAACTCAAGCCTTTCCCTTTTTGATTTTAACTTGAGCACTTCTCGTTTTAAATTTGATCTCTTCCGCCATTCCGTTACTTCCTAACCCTTACTCTTGTTACTTTTTAAGTCCTAGTTTTTAAGCTAGTTTAAGCTTGCATTAAGCGAAATAAATGGTGTTAGCCCCCACTAAATTAAACTAAAAATTAATGTTTTAGGAAACAAAAATAGAGCATTCAAGGAAATAGTAAATTCACCGCATCTGAACTTTGCCAACCTAAGCCAACCGACGCATTTTGTACCAGATCGCAAACCATCGCTTCTTGGTGTAATCTTGATTTAATTTTGCATTATGGCCAAATCTTTGCACGTGATTACCATGATATGATAATCCTAACAGTAGATATATTTCCAGCAGTTGAAACTGAGACAAACTTCAAAACATACCAATGTTCTCGAATCACGAGATGGCGCAAAATGCCACACGGCGCGAGATACCATCAATTTATTGCGGGAAACATTGGCTGAGTGCATAATTCCGCGTAATGGACCTGTGAACTCTCCTCCACGATCCTGTGATCTCACACCTTTAGATTACTTTCTTTGGGGGTATGTGAAGTTACTAGTCTATGACGATAAACCAATACTCGCCATGTTATTGCTGATAGACGGCCCCAGATGCTCGATAAAGTTGTCGAAAATTGGACTTCACTTTGCGCTTCAGTCGAGCTAGCCGTGGCGCGCATATGCCCGATATCATATGATTTTGGAAAAGATGAGTACGAAAGAGCTGATAATCCCAATGGCCGAGGTGTTTTATTAGCAATCCGGAACTGCTTTCAGGCAACTCCTGCCGATATTCTCCACACTGACAACTTTGAGTTAGTATGTGTCAAGATTACGCTCCCCAAACGCTCTTTACGTACTTTGTTGCTACATTCACCCATCTCAACCAATTGAGTCTTATCGACCTGTAGTTCACGCAGTGGATTTTTTGACTGATGATACACAACCTGAAGATTGCATTGTTCTAGTAGGAGATTCGTCTCATTTTGTCTCTCTTAATTCGACCTCTGAAATAGAAATATTGATGGTGGACTGCCTAACCAACTCAAGTCTACATCAGATTAGTGGAATACCTAATACAATGAACAGACAACTCGACCTTGTCTTCACATCCGATTCAGGTAACCGTGTCGTTTATAGGAGTGATCATCTTCTTTCTACCCTAGACCGCCTTCATCCCCCTTGTCAATTATGTACTCATATGGAAATGACAACACATGTGTCGATTCGGAAAATTCATTTTCATTTAACTTCTGAAGAACTTATTACTGAGACAACTAACATTGATATTGCCCTATAAACATTCTATTCGTTAATTTTCTCCTGCTTTGCCCAATCGGTTCCATATACCTTCCGAAAAGACTGCATGTCAGCTCCTCCCTGGTACAGAAAGGAAATGCGCTCTCTCTGTAATAACAGAAACAAGTTGTGACACAAATTCTTAAGAACTCTATCTGATTCCGACTACAGTAATTATCGATTGGTATACAATAGTCTTTCTGAACTTTGTGAGTCTCTTTACCTTGACTACCTCTACCGCATTAAATTTAGCTTAGTCTCGGACCCTAAACACTGCTAACAGTTTGTTAATACCAAAAGAAAGTCAGACGGCTACCCATCTACTCTCAAATTTCTTAGTGAATCTTCTACCGACCCAAAAGCCATTGCAAATTTCTTTGCCTGTCATTTTAACAGCTGAACCATCCCAGTTACTTTAGCTATATGAGAAACTATCCTGAGACGTCATCCATCTCGCTAAATACAACAACATCTTTGGTATCTGAAAATATTAACAAACTTAAAGATGATTTTTCGTCCGGCCCTAATGGCCTTCCGACTATTGTATAATAATAAAAGAGTGTGTTACCCATCTCGGTCATCCCCTGGCTGCTCTATTTAACTAGTCTGTCTCAACAGGTTCATAAAAAAGGAAGTAAGGCCGAAGTCGATAATTATAGGCCCATAGCAAAACTTTCTTGCATACCCAAACCTTTTGAAATATTGTCTATCAACAACTGCTTCCGTACTGTAGGCCAACTATCTGCACAAATCAGCACGGTTTCATGAAATATAAATCAACGACCACTAACTTAACAGAGCTCGTCTCTAGGACGCTTCATGTTTTAGATGATGGTGATGAAGTCGATTTAATTTCCACAGATTTCAACAAGACATTCGATAAAGTTTCTCACCAAATTATCATCTTTGAACTAAAAAAACTTGGCTTTTCCCCTCATTTTGTGGTATGGACTAAATCCTATTTAGAAGACCGGAAATACAGGTTCATCTTCAGATCTTCAATATCCGACCTCACTAAAGCAACATCTGGTGTCCCTCAGGGTAGTCACTTTGGACCAATCATCTCTATCCTCACAATTAACGATATAAATCTCATTTTAACGAATTCTAGTCTTTCTACTTTCGCTGAGGACATGAGAATTTCCAAAGTCATTTCACTACCTTATGACACCCATTGCCTGCAAGATAACTTGAATAAGTTCTCGGTATGATGCAAGCAAAACTTTTTGGAGCTTAATGTCAACAAATGCCAAGCGTTAACCTATTCCCGCAAAGGTCTACCTCCTCCTTCAAGAAATTACTTCTGCGATGAGCCTATTCCTTTCACTACCCAAGTACGGCATATAGGAATAATTTCGAACAGAGAATTGAATTTTGACTCACATATTGACAGCATTATAAATAAAGCTAGCTTTGCACTTGGCTTCATCAAACGTTGGTCAAAAGAATTTTCCAACCCTTACGTTGCAAAGTCCCTGTACATTACTTTTGTAAGGCCTCTTCTCGAATATTGCAGCCAGGTTATGTTACCCTATAAACTAATCTATATTCAAAGAATAGGAGCAGTCCAACGCAGATGTATCCGTCTCGCACTTCGCGGTCTACCTTGGGCCGATCCATATGGATTACCCCATGCATGCATACCCTAAAAAAAACACTTACTGACTGGAAACATCAACTGCTCGGGAATAACGCAAAATATTGCATTCACTCCCAATCCTCGTAATCTAAGATCTGTCCCACTCTTCCTGATCCGAACTCACCGTGCATAAAATATTAATTTTTATATTTGCGTTGTGTATGATATTTATCAAAACATCGGCCACGGTGTAATCCTGGATAAGATGGACACGTATTAAAATACAAATTTGTTGCTTTTCTAATTTTTTTTGGAGAATTAGAATATACACGACAGCCTCAAAATCTCATAAATTGCAATATTTACACTTGCATGTGAGAGGTGAGTTACGAGTTGAGCGATCGCGGCACAGTCTAGACCGTGCACCTGATTTGCAATATTTTTAATATCATCCCATACTTGCGATTCACTAGCTAAGGGTTAAGTCTAAGCGGTATTTTATTGTCGCAAAAGACGACCGAGTTTTCGCACCATTTCAGACACCTCACACTGACTCTCTGTGCAATATTGTCATCGCAGTTTTCTTGGTGATTGAAGACGGGCACTTTAATTTTTCGCATTTGGCGCGATAACTCCTTCTAAATTGTTACTGAGTTTGATTTGCTGCTTCGGATAATCGGCAATGCAGATGTTCGGTTTTAGTATGACTGATTCACAACCCGTTATCTTCTACCACCTTTCTCCAATTAATAAGAGTTGCTTGAAGTACTGTCACGTTGTTGGCTATAATAGCGCTATCAGCGGTGAAAAGAAGAGAAGTTTTTCCGGACTCGGTGATGTGCTGCTTCAGTTGAAAATCTTGTATGACATTAAAAAGCAACGGACTTTGTACACTGCCTTGGTGTACTTCAACCTATACACCCTCCAAATAAGACCTCTGGGAACTCTGAAGAACCCAAGCAAAGCACATCGGTTTTGTTTTAAATGTCCAAAATGAGGAATGCTTGTTGGCAATTTGGCAATTTTGCAATTTCATTGGTCTCGGAATATTAAACGAAAAATATTGTCTGAAATTTTTTTAAGCCTCTGTTTCATCAAAAACGTCGACGAAACAAAAAGCTACGCATACTGTTTGCGTTCTTTGGTAACACTAAACATACTTTTCCAAATTAAAGCCATGGATTCATGCTGGTGTATGCACACACATAGCACAATATTTAAAATTTATTTATTTGTTGCAAATACAACATTCTCTGACACTAATTTTGTGTTTAGTTAGTTTTTAGATTAACGTCCCCAAATCTCAACTAGTGACTTAACACCATGTCCCCGCTGAGATGTAAAATACAAAGTTGCTCCCTTTGATCCTGGGCCTCCATACAGTAGTTGTGCAGTAGATCCGTTTTTACCCAAAAGATCTGTGACACGAATGCTGGTTATAGTCAATGCATCCAAGTCCTAAAATCAAATTTAATCTTAGCTATACATTTATGCGAAATTAGTTTCATTTATTACCTTTTGCTTAAAAACATATTTTTTGTGCACGACTGTAGCAACTATCCATGACTTTTTAACTTTATCCTTGGCCAGCATCAAGTCAGTGCTTTTAGATTCACCCCACAGATAATCTGCACCTGAGGCACATGCCACTAAAACTGCAATTATTGCCAAAAATACTATGCACTTCATCTGCAAAATATTTTATAATTAATGTTATTAGTTATACATTTCAAAATTGTTAACTTTTTCACTCACAATGACTTATTTGGAGAGCTCTCTGTTGATACTACTATTGAAAGACTCAAAGTCGGAACAATTTATTGTCTATCAACTGGCAGCAGCTACGGTATTTTGATTTTTCTTTATCTGGATTTGCCTTGAATGTGTGGTGTACTGACATTTTATAATTTATTAAGTTGTATGCGCTTTGTTAAGGTACATAGAAAATATCTTATCGACAAGGTTGCCTAAATAAAAATTGAGAAACAAACTCCATACCCATACCCCCTGGGTGTGGCGATTAGAAAGCTGAAATTTTAGAACTTTTATCACTTGGTGAGATCGTGGTAGTCCTGGAAAAACCTCTCCAAGAATTTTTAATTAAAGCGAAAAATATGAAAAGGTGGTGCTAGATAAGAATGCGCAAAACAGCGTCTTTTTTTTTGTTTTGCGTCTAAAAACAATAATGATAAAAAGGAAAAATTGTGGTTAACCACTTACGTATCTTTTAATTATTGACGTTGGTTGTTAGAGAGACTCGTGAATAGGTAGATATTTCCACTTAAGTGAAGATGTACGAGTATCAACACACTTAAGATGTGTATTGTGCAGATTGTACTCTTGGTTCATGTTTAATTAGTAAATCAATTTGAAACACTGAGTGTTGGGCAATGTTTTCCAGTTCTTTGTTTAGCAATAGCGAGTGTTTCGTGCTATGGTCTAATGGTCCTAAGCATATTTTTCATTATTTCATACCTCTTGAAATGAAAATACTTTGTAAGGATCCATATTCAAGGCTATTACATGCATAAGTAATAATGGTGGATCTCTTTGACTTTTTTTCCACATTTTTAATACCTCTTCACGTATAGGAAAACAATTCGTTTCATTGAAAGGAACTAGTGTCCTTGAAAGTGGATTGCCAATTAATTGAATTCGATGCTAATCTTCATTTCACCGAACTTTACGATTCCCTTTACCAGCGCTACCTTAACAATGCGCAAGTCAACCTTATAAACCACCCTAAGTCCTTTTTCCAATTTGTTAACTACAAAAGAATGTCCGATGGTTACCCTCCTTCCCTCTCTTTCAACAACAGGTCATCAACCGATCCACTCACCATTGCCAACCTATTTGCCACATTTTTTAAACAATCCTTCACCAACGACTCCTTTGTACAAGATCCATCCCATTTTAGTTATCTACTGAACTTCTCCAATGGCCCACTTCTTTCTCATATTTTGGACCCGTCTTATATCGAATATAAATTACACCAACTCAATGACGAATTCACACCCGGCCCAGATGGCCTCCCTGCCATATTTCTTAAAAAATGTTCTTCCTCTCTTTCCCTTGCCCTTTCTAATCTCTTCCGTCTATCCCTTTCACAAGGAGAATTTCCTCAGGTTTGGAAAACCTCCTTCATAACCCCGATCCACAAGAAAGAAATCTTTCATCGGTTAATTATCTTTAAATTGTCTGCCCTCGGCTTTGAACCCATATTGTTAAAATGGATATCCTCTTACCTTGAAACCCATTTTTACAGTGTTCGTTTTAGGTCAGCCCACTCGGCTCCATTTTTGGTCACCTCTGGAGTTCCACAAGGCAGCCATCTCGGTCCCCTCCCATATTAACCATAAATGATCTCAATATGATCATCAAACACTCGTCTGTCTACCTTTACGAAGACGATACCAAATTTTTCAAAACCATTTCCTCTCCCCATGACTCTTTCCTCCTTCAACAAGATCTTGATAGTTTTTCGATCTGGTACCCCAAAAATTCTTTGGAACTTAACATCGCCAAATGCCAATCCATCACCTTCTCACATAAGCGGAACCAATCTCCTCTCCGACTCTATCTTCTCCATAACCAACCTATCTCCTCCGTACAGTCTCTTCGCGACCTCGGCATTTTGTGTGACAGCGAGCTCAACTTCCGTTTACATATGGATGAGATAATCCTCAAAGCCAACTCTGCACTAGGTTTTGTAAAACGGTGGTCCAAAGAATTCACCAACCCATACGTGACCAGGTCCCTCTATATTACCTTTGTTCGCCCCCTCCTAGAGTACGCCATATCATCGTGTTCATATCTCGAGAATTGAAAGCATTCAGCGTCGTTTTCTTCGATTTGCTCTTCGAGGTATGCCCTGGGACGATCCTTTTAATCTGCCCCCCTATCAAAATCGTCTCAACCTTATCAACTTAAACACCCTCGAAGATCGCAGAGATGCAGCAGACTTTCTGTTCATTCATCGACTCCTTTCAGGTCACGTTGAATGCGCGTCCCTTCACAACTCCATTTTCCTCAAGACTAACCCTCGTAATCTACGTACCGCTCGACTCTTCTATCTACCAACCCACCACACCTCCTATGGCGCGAACGAACCAATCTCCCGTATGCTACGTCAAATCAACTCAAACCCTACTGTCTTTAACTTTCACCGCACCACTTCCTACCTCAAATCTGTTCTCCTTCACTACTCCAACCAACCTTAGTTTTAAGTTTTAGTTTAAGTTTATTTTTTAAGTTATAGCTTGTATTAAGCCGAATAAATGGGGGCATTCGCCCCCACCAAAATTAAATTGTATTTTCCAAAAAGTATTGTAAGCATTACCATCGCAGCATACAATAAGACCATATTCTCCGAATCACAACATCAAATCAACACCACTACTGCCAGATTTAAACATCCGAAATCACAGATGGTTATTTTCCACACTCATGGTTTCTATATGGATATTATGTAACTTCATTCCACTTATAGTTAAGATGGGACTTATATGCAATAAAAAATAAAACATATTCCTCATCGCCTGCTGAGAGAAAATAAGAAATTAGCTTTTGGATGATAACCGAAGATGAATGAGTACACATTCAAGATCAAGGTCTGATTTTCAGAAATCTAGATTGTCAAAACTGGGCACTTGCCTGGCACTAGGACCCTTCTATTTGCCTTTGCTTATCCCAGTCCATTTTTTTTATTTTTTCTGTAACAATTGTTTTTTTTTTTTTTGTACTTTTAAAACTACGGATTCCCCTATTCTTTTACAATCAATTTGCCCCTTGAACCGAAAAGTAGTTTATTTTCGAAGATTGAATAAAATATGCGTGTAGCGTAGATAAGGAACAAATTGCTCTCAAAAAGCTAACAACAATCCACCAAGTTGTGATAAAGAGTGAAAATTAAATTATAAATCAAAACGACACATTGACACTAACAAATGTTCAAGTTTTCCAGCTTGTCTTACTTCTGTCAGCGCGGCAGGGAGTCAATCGGCTGTTGTATTCGATAACTTTGTTGCCCTCCAGATGGAGAACATTTACAGTTCAGTTGTGTATCTTTCCTTACCTCAAAATACAAGTATACATACTCGTATGTACATATCTGTAGGTGATTTCAAGTATCAGGTGACAAGCGATAGTGCAACTGAATTGGTATGATAAATGTATGCATCAACCTGCCAAATGGGGTTCCATTTTGGTGATGGAATAATAAAACGATAGATTTCCCCGATTCTGTCACCTTTATGGTTGCATCAAAAATCACTTTGTACTCGTCCTATAGACAGCGACTTCAAAACGGATGAACGAGTGCATTTCCAAAAAAAAAACAAAATTTAAAAAAAAATGCTTTTAAGAAGAGAGTCAGCTCGTGATTAATACATCTCATTATAAATTTCCACTTCTGAGGAGCGACGCTGATAAGTTCAATAGATTAATGACCACCGCTCGTTCTCTTCCGAGAGAAAATAACAAACAAATAAGTTTGTACCTAAAGTTGTAAAAGGTTTGTAACATTTTATGAGCAATAAAAGAACGTGATTTGAGATTCCGTTTAGAAAATCAACACACTTATCTAAGAGGTTCAAAAACGAAAATGAAGACGGCGCCATTTCCTTGAATGAATAAATTTTATTTTTTAAGTGATTCAACTGTCGTTCAAAGGACATGCTTAAGTATTTCTCTCTGACTGTGACTTTGATTAATGGACGCGTGATAACAGAGTCCCTGAGTGCACTTTGTAATTTTGATTTCGCCTTTAAAAAGTTTTTACGAGTATTTTCAATCAAACCGACACAGAATACATTCAGCTGCAGTAGGTGTATCATAAGAGTACATATTCTTCCCAAGGACTGGGTATTTTACAGTACAAAAATAAATTAATATTGTGATACTAAATTAGAATAAAATTTATCTAGTATCATATGCATGCGTACCATCGTCCTTTCGTCAAAGCCATTAAAGATATATTTGGACTAATCATATCAGATGACTTTTAGCCAATTATTAACGGTCCAATTTTGATGTTCTTTAGGAGAGCTAGTCCCTTTATAAAAGACGCTTATGCTGCGTAGTTCTGGTGTTTGTTTTAATTGAAAAATAAAAAATTGTACATCTTGTATGTTATTTTTACTTAAATTTCGCAGTCTTTCATAGACAGATGAATAAGTGCTTCAGTGGTAAAATGCACATATCTCACCACATGTAAGTGTGTAGGCAGACTGGAGCTAACAGAGTGCTCCCCGGTGTCATAATCACTCACAAAGTAAGCGTCACAGGATTTTGCGCCACCTAGCATATTTTAGTTCCGAATTTGGTCAAACTCGATCAGCGCATAGCTACCGGCTAAGTGTAGATGCGTTTGAGTCGCTATTCAATCATGCTGACTCAAGCGACATTGTTGTTCTTTCGGATAGTTTTAACCTACCGCACCAGTGAGGTCTGAGGAAGATCAGCGATCCTGGTAGACAGATTGATCTCGTGTTTTCTATCGATTTCATAGTCTGGTCACCCCATTACACCACCCAACCTGTATAGTGAAGGTCTTTTAGGCGCCCTTTATATTATACATAAAAATATCTGTAGCACTGAAGGCAACTGGGGACCTAGTCGAATAAGGGAAAAACACATCTGTACTGTTGGTGGCCTAAAATCGACAGAGATATACAAAATAAGGTAGCCAGTTGCCAGCCTTGCCAGCTAAACTAAAGTCAATCACGAAGACAATACAACGAGTACACCTGGACTACGCTGGGCCATTCTTTAGTACAATGTGGTTATTCATACATAGTATATGCATTCTTCAACTTTCCGACGAATGACGGATTAATTCAAATGGCATCAACCAATGCAACTACCAATATCCGCGATTAGTTCAGTATTTTCCCTAGAGAGTTTACCAAAGCGTCTTGTCATGGGTAGTGGAACACAATTTAGATCGAATCAACTCCAAACTTTCTGCAAATGCACGCTATTACCCATTTAAATCAGAATCAAATGGAGCGGCGGAGAAACCTCGACCAAAAAAAGTTTAAAAAATAGTCATGCAAGAAGTGATACCTTACACATATTTTTATCAACGTATCGGACAATGTCAGATGAAACTGGGAATACGACAGATGAAAAGCTTCATGGGCAACAGCATGGCATATTGATGTCAGCTCTTGTTCCGAACAATGATCATCGTTTCACCTCAACCAAACACTGTATGCTCGGCAGTATTTGAGCAAGACTCCGTGGCCGATATATAGACCTGGTTTATAGACCCTGGAGAAGACATCAAAACCAGTTGCGAGCTCGGACACCGATGAATAATAAAAGTCAAGTGGTTTTAATTCAGATCTAGGAAAAAAAGTTCTCAATACCGTACAGAACCAATCGGTAGTTCGTTTCAAAGTTCGTTTCCGAGAAAATCAGTTTCTGTGGAAATGCGTTCCAGCTGCGGAATTTCATAAAGGCTCAACCTCCGCCATCTAACAGTCAGCACCGCATAACGTAAATACTGAATACCTTTCTGAAGTAGCTTGCGAGATGCGAGGTTCCAAGACAGTGAGGAAATCTATTTTTCGTTTTCTAATCTAAGGAAGGGAAAAATATTGCGAAACACTATGCGGCACTGCCTTAGTGAGTGTTAAGTATGTGGTGGTTTGCCATATATTCAAGTATAGCTGACCGCTCATCTTCTGATAACACGTAGGCAATTCTTTGTATTTTAATCTTGAGTAATGAATAATAAAGTACATTGGATTTACATATCTTTGGTGTATAAGTATTTCAGACAGTTATCACTGTCGAAATTTCTATCATTCATAAAAAAAAAACACCTTTTAATGTAACCATGTGACTTACATAGATAGCCTTGTCCGTCTATTCACCACCCGAGCTGTACAGTGTAGGTGTTTTGGGTACCTTTGGACTGAAAACTTCAACATTGTAACGTTTTTGAATGATCAGACCGTCCTTAGACCGGGACAATAATCATACGCGGGATTAGTATTCTAGTGGTCTACACTCAACTCAGAGTTTTTGGGGGAGTAGCGTGAGTGAAAACAACGAAGAAGACTCCGGCAACTCTGTTGAATCCTCGCAAGGACCCTCCCTACTACCTTACTTTACCCTTATGACCGTCGAGCACAGACGTCTCTAGAGTCCTGCTCGAGAAAAAAGTAGTAGGAGGTACGACCCGTTAGAAGCTGCAGGCATACTTGTGTGTGGCGATCGTGCTCCTATGCCAAGGCCGACCTGAGTTACTTTTAATCATGTCTTGCTCTACTTGGTAGCTGAGCGATAAAACAGTAGAACCCGAATTCGCTCTTTGCTGATGTAAAACCACGATATAGGGGTAGTGACCTGTAGTTATGAACCTCCACCCACAAAAAACAAAAATCCCTACCCTCAATCTTATCGTACCCGTAGCCCAACAAAAAGAGAAGAAAGCAAGATTAAATGCTTTCCAGCGGAGTCAAGTCTCCTCTGAGTGTCTAGCAGTAGATCACTATGATATGCCTTCATAAGAACTTAGTCCGCAGGTATCTCAAGAAGAAATCCATTTGGTGCGACTCCAACACGTCCCTTGAGATCATTCTATATCCCATTTAGACAACCAAACCGAAAAAAATTTCTTTGCCCTAGAACCAGAAACGGTTCTCGGATGTGTGTTTAATATAAAACTCGTAATAATAGTAATACTACCACTTATGTGTACACAGGGTGTCCCAGCTCAGGTTTTTCGTCCTGATAGCTGAGATTCCTGAAGTTATGGCAATCAAAAAATTTTATGGCAGAGGGTCTATTTTCAGCCCCCTCCAAGTTATAGGCCGTTAAAGTGAGGAACATCTGATTTCGAGGTAAGTCTTCTTAAAAAGCCGTAGGTTTGAAACGGATTCAGCTTCAGAAACCATTGTGTACATTAAGAGAATTCCAGTGTGTATACAATACTAAAATTTCGTCGAGTTCGATGAACGCCAGCCAAAATTATGGCATTTTAAAGCTAACATTTTGAAAAATCGTTGGACCAATTTCATCAGAAAAATGCGTTTATCTCGAAATTTTCAACTTTTAGGTTAACTTTTTTTATCGAAACTTTTGTCTTCTCTTCATTATCTACGATTTTTATGTAGGACTTTTCCACCTACGAACAACGGAAGTTATTGCAAACCACCAGTGCTATCCACAGCATTCGCTGCAACTCCAGCTATAGTTGCCATACCAGTGACAGATTATGTCGCCGCGGCAACCACCGCAGCAGTTTCTATCAAAACTATTGCTAAGCTAGCAGCTGTAACAACAGTGGCAACCACCCATATATCTAACGCCATGGCCTCAGCCAACCCAACAGAGGCAATGGCTGCTGCTCTGGCTATTCTACCACTTGCAGCGGGCCCCCGCCCAATTATCAAGGCTTCGCCCATCAATGACGTTGTCTAATAAAAAGCGGGCGCAGAGCAAAGTACTGGTCTTCTCGTAACGGTTTTCAGATGACGCCACCGAAGGTTGCTACGATTTGACGAGTTACAAGCGGCCGGTCATAGGTCTTGTTGGCAGCACGACCAACGTTAGTCCTTACCAGGACTTAATTCACGTTACCATGGGAGTCAGGAGCCCACCGGATCTCACTCCGGGCCCTACTTGTAGAGGCAGGCTGGGCTGGGCTTTAAACCCAAATCGCGGGAAGGGTCTTCCTTTTGGTTTGAGTCATTGTATAGTTACAAATAAGGACTGTGTGCTGTGAGCCTAAGATCAGCAGGAGGTTTAAGATCAGCCTAGACTAATACCAAGGGTGGAACTGTGCCTCCAACACAGTTCCGATTCCGTATTGGTACTCAGGAAGGCTCAGGCGATGGCAAGGCGTATTCTTGCTCCCTTGGAAGTATGGTCATCCCGTGAAAAGAAGTTTCACTACAGGTGTGCACGATGAATCCTTGACTCTATGTACCACTTGCAGCAGATATGGCGACTTTGGTTGAAGTTGCCCCGGCTGCTGATACCGCCACTGTCAGTGATTTAGTTCTTGTATTTGCTGGGGTCAATCCAGTATATACAGCATTGTTGCAAGATTTTTTTTTGTTCTTATCTTTTGCTCCCGCCCAATTATCAAGGCTTCGCCCATTAATGACGTTGTCTAATAATAAACAGGGGCAGAGCAAAGTACTGGTCTTATCGTAAACATCTTCAGATGACGCTATCGAAGGTTGCTACGATTTGATCAGTCACAAGTTGCCGGTCATAGGTCTCGTTGGCGGCTGGACCACCCTTAGTCCCTAATAGGACTTAAATCACGGTTCCATGGGAGTCAGGAGCCCCCTCGATTTCGGTTCGGGCCTGACTTGAAGAATAGGTAGGTAGGCGTGGGAACGTCATAGTGGCTGTGGTTTAAACCCAAAGTCGCGGGAAGGGTCTTACTTTGGTTGACCCAATGTAGAGTTGCAATAAGTACTGGGTGCTGCGGCCCTAAGAACAGTAAAAGATTTTAGGTCGACATCGACTCATACCAAGGGTGGAACTTGTGCCGGCAACACAGTTCTGGATTGGTATCAATGGAATGACGGAGAGCGATAGCAAGTTGTGTCCTTTCCCACATGGATGTATGGGCATCCCGTAAACATAAGTCTACACTACAGGTGGTTTACGTTAAAAATCAGACACTATGTTCTTATCGTATTTTAACTTTCACTGAAATTGTGTCAATAAAACAAGATTCACTTCGATTTGTAATGTTCCTTCTCCCGTGTTTATTTCCACCAAAAACCGCACTGTCTCTTCTTGACTAGATCTTCGTCTGTCATCCGAACAAAAAGACAATCACAAATTTTCGAATTTTCGTTCATAAATTTTGTATTCTATGCATTTTTCCTTTTCTCTCTTTAATAAAGAATCTTGTAGGGTCACTCACTCGGAAAATCTTTATAAAACAGCTGTATCATTTATGTATCTGTAGGTTCGAAAATTTAGCAAGGTTTGCTATCGGAATAGGATGTTGGAGAGGCTACGTAATAGGGCGAAATAATGAAAACTTCAACAAGGATGGGAAATTTCTTTTGGTTCTTTTTTTTTTATTAATTTTTGTCCCGGAACCATGCGTTTGATGTATGGTTTATACTGGTCATCCTAAAGGTCGGTCAAACCATCAAAGTTGAGCAGTCGTTTCCCACAATCTTTTACCCTAATTAATAGGGTGAAATGGTTACGTCGTGAAATGGTTAACATTAACTTTTCCGCTCTATTGCAACTTATCTAGTTGGAAATTTACTCACGAAATCATATATTTGTTCCTCTTTACCGTATTAATCTCCATCGAATTGTGGATCCCACGAATCTATGTCGGGTATACTACGCGAAGCAAAATGCAAAGTAAAACTTACCTCGAAGACTGCCTTCTTCTCCATTAATGTCGCTTGTTCTCTGTCCCGAAAACAAAATACCTAGTTTGCGCGTAGAGTATTTAAGCTTTTACATGTATAAAGCATAATTAAACTACCCGGTGTTGACCAGTGTCGGAACCAATCAAAGCCATGAGCGATCCAGGTTGATGTGGGTATATCACCCAGCTAACATTAATCCTATATAGTAGTATAAACGATAAGTAACTGATAATCAAATATGATTCACCTTACGAGTAGACTTTGACTTGCAAATCCAATTTTCATCTCTAAAACACTGCACCGTATCTTATAAGTTTGAGTATACATTAAAAGGACATGTGTATCATATAAGTATGTGGGTAGTTCTCAGCTATTGGGGCACAGGTCTTATACATTGTTGTCCAAGTAATAAAAATCACATTTATCTTAAATAAACATGCTTTTTCAATAAATTCCTTCAAAAAACACTTATGTAGAAAAGAGCCAGTCAATTTCACTAAATTTGACGATTTTATGAGCCATCAGGGGAAAATGTATGGCAGGGGAATGACGGCATTTGCAGGGAAGTGATAAATTGAACAGGGTTGTGAGTCGTGACGTCTTTATTGTGAAAACTAAAAAAAAACTAATGCAAACTTATAAAGAATAAAATCAAAAACAAATATAGCATAAAGAACAGAATAATACAGAGCATAATAATTGCTCTTCTTAACAAATAAAAAAAATCATACCAATTCACACAGTAGTTTTTCACTAAAATCACTAATAATTATTTAAAAAAAAAATTGTCTTTTAAACAGAAAATAAAATAACAAACATATATATGATAATATGGATCGTGAGGGGCAAAGTGACTTTACTTTTCGAAAACGTCAATGAATGTTTTAAACTTGTAGTATACTCTGTTGCCCTTTAAAACTATTGATGGTGCAGGTAATACGCTAACAATTTGACTGAGAGAAACAAATGAAAAATCTTCTTGGGTAAATTTAAAAAGAGTCGTATGTTCATCACAAACTTTTTATTTCTTGTTCTTCTTCGTCAATTTCATCACCACAAACTGCTACATATCGGTACTCTGTTTTCCGGGCAAGTAGTTTTACTAATAAGTAATCTCCAGTCATAAATAAACTTTGTGATCTTGAGCAGCTAGCCACAGGTTCTTGTGCACTTCGCTTTTCCAGCAGGTTGTTTGGATTTATATTTTCAGTCTTGTGTAGGCCGTCATTTTGTTGATATTCGACATCACTATCTGAATAAACTTCTTCCACCTGAAGTGCAGCACACTCATTACCTTTATATGTTACATTTCCTACTGAAAAATGATCACATACATCTTTGTCACAAAAACAACTCAAATTTTTCATTAGCAAAACACTACCTTTCACCTCGTGGACTTTGAGAGTTCCTTTAAATTTCACTAATTTTGATGCTTTCTCTTTGATAAGTTGTTCAACTTCTGCTTCAATTCAACTTCACGTCTGCTAAGATTTGCAATGATGTCACATCAGTTCCTCTAGCCACGACTTGATCTGCCGTCCTTTTGCACACCGCTCCAACTCCGTCCGGTGCACCCTTGCCATGACCAGCCTCATGATAATTCCAAGTAAAGTTTATATTACTTGGATAAAAATGTTTCAGTTGATTAGCCAGTAAATAAATTTTTAGTGGAAGTGCTCTGAAAATAGGCATTATGTCTGCCCAGATGGCAGCGGGAGAATGTGATAAGTTATTAGACATAGTGCAGTAACAATTCGATACTACTTCATTACTTATATTGTCCTTTGTGTATGTCACTACAGTATGCAAGCTAATTTGTGTTCGTGATCCACCGAAATGGTATGCTTGAATTTCTTTCTCACATTTTGTGCTATAGTTTTCGCCAAAATCCATAAGGCAGTTATTTTCAGTTAAATTGTTCTTCAGCACTTTTATTGATTTCTACTGATGTACAGTGATGAGCTCGTGTTGAAAGAAGCGAACCAAACTTTCTTCTAGCATCATTATAATATCTCGCGGGGCAATAGTTAAAGTTATGTTTGATATATTTTCTAACCTTACGAGCTTTACGGGTCTTTAAATCAATTATTTCTTTTGGTGCAGCAACCCATTGCTTCAATTTTAGATTCATTGTATTATTAAATTCTTTGTACATAACAATTCTCAATTTACACTGCTTGCATCCTCTTGAAAGACACTGTTCGTCGTATCTGTCACAACAAAGCTCTTCAAGAACCTTTTGGTGGCAGCCACTTGAAATTATATTTGCACGATACAATGTTTCTAGCATGTAATCAAAGTTGGCATGTACTATACATAGTCTGCTACTTTCGGTGACACAATCCAAAATGGAGTATCCAATATTTTTTGCACTTTAGTAGCGGGAGTCAGTGGTTGCTTTTTTTTAGTGCGAATTAGTCTTTTTTGTATTTTCCCAACTTCTTTTTTAAATTCGTTATCTCTTGATCTTTTCTTTTCATTTCTTTGTTTCTAAATTTTCTCAACTTCTCAGACTTCTTAGCGGCCAGAGCTCTCTCGTAACCTATTAGTTAAGTCTTTGAGCACAGCACGTCTTTTACGCTAAGCGAGAGATCTTTGTTTCCAGTCTTTTCTTACTTGACTCTCGTAGAGTCATATCTTTAATAAGTTATACCTTTATCTTTCTTCCTCTTATACTTTTTGTTCTCCTTTTCCTTTTGCTCAGCGTATTTAACTGGATAATTTTTTATTTGTTGATAACGTTTGATAACTATTTTATCACAATAAACGCTATGACTACTCCAAATCAGGCATAGGGCTTCTAATTAAAAATAATATACCTGTGACATCCCACACCATCTCCTCTTCAAATCTTCTCCACCAAACCATAGAAATTCCTACAAAAAACTAATAAAGCTAACTAACGTTTATAGAGAGCATGAAGTTTACATTACCAGTGAAATTCTCAATGATATTCAAATAGATAACAACGATAATCATCTAGTCCTAGGTGATTTAAATGCTAAAAATACAATTTGGGGCTCAAACACCACCAATAGATTAGGTACACTTTTCGAGAATTTTTATTCTAAATGATGGATCGCCTACACTTTTTACCACAAGAAACACCTTCTCTGCTGTTGATGTTACATTCGCATCGGAACATTTAGCTCCACTTCTTCATTGGGAAGTACTCCCTAATGGGGAAAGTAGAGACCATATACCAATTATGATACGCACCCACGAAAGAAAAGTTCTAAATAACCCTACTACACGTTTCAAAGAAGCTCAGGCTAACTGGGACATTTTTGTGTCATCTACCCACTCCATGTCTACATCTTCAACTTCGTCCAACAACACCAACCAAGAAGCAGCCAAGATTAAGAAAATTCTAAGAAGTGCAGCTGCTAAATCTATGCCAACAACTAAACAAAAGCGAAACAATGTTAAAAAAAAATCCTGTTTGGTTTAATAAGGACATTGCATCTTTGGTTAA
Organism: Volucella bombylans; assembly: GCA_949129095.1. Lineage (NCBI taxonomy): Eukaryota > Metazoa > Arthropoda > Insecta > Diptera > Syrphidae > Volucella > Volucella bombylans. The sequence goes on from OX422141.1 coordinate 206,610,422, forward strand.
AGCCAAGAATATAGCCTGGAAGAACGCTCGAAGATATCCAACAACACCAAATTGCTTATCTTATCGGAAAGCTAGTGCCAAGGTTAAATGCAAATTAAATGCAAAAAGATCATCTTGGGAAAGCTTCGTGAATACAATGGATCCAGCCTTGGACTCCAAAACCCTATGGAACCGAATAAAATCCCTAAGATCTTCAAACTACACTCACCACTTTCCTTATATTTTTTTTAATGGCTCCATAAAATTTAATGATCCCATAAAATTTTCCAACACGTTCTCAAAAACATGGGGAAAGTACAGTGAAAATAATACGTTTCCAGAAAATGTTATTACCAAGAAACTAGCTTTCAACTTAAGTGACCTTCCGATCCAACAAAACCTTTGCCAAGTACTTTCAGAAGACATCTCCAGAATTGAATTTGACACTACACTACAGTTGCTTAAAGGAAATACCCCAGGAGAAGACAAAATCACGTATAATATGGTTAAATCAGCTGCTGATAGTCTTAAGAACCGAATTTGCTCGCTTTACAATAACATCCTACGGACTGGTATCTTTCCTCATGATTGCAAGAAAGCTATACTCAAGCCAAAAGCTCTAGGAACTATCACCAAATAGATGGGACGTAGAATGGGCTGGTTGATGGAAAACTCAATTAGCAATGAACAACATGCTTTTAGACCAAACAGAGGAGTTCAGTCCCTTATTCATCTCCTGGAACACAAGCTTACAGATAATCTCTCGTTTTGTAAGCACAGCGTTGTTTTGTCATCTGACTTAGAGAAGGCTTTCGACCGTGTCACAACTTTTCCTATAATAGAACAGTTACATAAATGGGGAGTCCCTCAGAAAATTTTAAAAGTCATTATATCCTTTTTATCCGGAAGAACTTTTTGTGTTAATGTCAATGGTTTTACTTCAAACAAATTAAAACTTGAAGACGGGATACCACAAGGCTCTCCGTTGTGTATATGTAGACAATATCTTCATGGTAGCTTCTGGAGATCCATCTAAGGTAAACACAGTCTTGAAGTCTGCAGACATTGAAATCCATGCTTGGACCCAAAAAACTGGTGCAATTGTTCCACCTTCAAAAATTGAGGCACTACACCTTTGTAGGAAAAAGAAATGCTCATGCTCAACATTCCCGCTCGTGATTCGCAACACCAATGTCAACCTAAAAAAAGAACTAAGAGTCCTCGGTGTAACTTTCAGTGGCAATCTGAAATGGAATCTTCACATTAAAAACACCAAGAATCGAAACAACGCTCTGAAAATTATATGTTCTCGTCGAAAAGGACCACATCTAAAAACCGCTCTCAAAATAACCAAGGCTTTGGTCGAAGGCACCCTCCAACATGGACTAACCCAATACATGTCGACCTCAAAGAAAAACTTGGAGAGCATCGATATAGCCGTAAACAAATGCTACCGAACATCTACAGAAGCATTAAGGACAACACCAATTGAAGCTCTTAGAATAGAAGCTGGTTTTAAACCAATCAACAGATTTGGTCAAAAAAGAGCAGTAAATTTAATAAGCAAAGCGCTAACTGATTTCTCTCATCCTCTTCACATAGCCTCACAAGAAACTTTACGCAGAAAAAAACAAAACAGGAAAAATTCAATATCTTCCCTAAGCAAAATACTGACCCTCATTTCTGCCCATGGATGTATTCCTTTAGAAACATCAGGAAACCTGCACGCCTCGTTCCCTCCTCCGTGGAAAAGACACTTACTGACCATCGACACCAGCCTCTCCAGCCACAAAAAAGAACACACTTCCAACCTACACTTTCTTATGCTTTACCGTGAACTAATGGAAACTATTAAGCCTCTGAAAACACTGTACACTGACGGATCCAATAGAGACAACAACTCCACATATGCAGTCATCGACTTAAATGCAAACAACGAAGAGATCATCATTTCCCTAGGTATCGTTCCAGATGCAGCTTGTAGTTATATAGCAGCCCTTTTTATTGCGCAAACATGGGTAGTTAAGACATTAATTCTAACTGACAGTTTGAGTATCCGCACTGGAATTAAAAGCGCAACAAATAACTGTTCCACACTCAACAACATCCGAAGCATCCTTCATAATAACGCCAACAGAACTCTAGCATGGATACCAGCCCATGTTGGCATTAAAGGAAATGAAGCTGCCGATAATGCAACAAAATAAGCGACACGTTACCCGTACTTAAAAGAACTGCCAAACATCTCTCAGCTTATCCGAAAAGTTTTTATAGCTAATGAAAAAGAAAATCTCTAAAGCTCATGGCTTAATCAACAGACCTTTCTTCGACAACATCACCCAACACATATCCGAATCCCATACAACAAAGATCTTACCAGAGAAGAATGCATAACAATTTTTCAGATCAGAGTAGGAAAAACTCTTTTTTCCAGTCGACACTATTTCACTAACGACCCCCCTGAAGAGTGCGCAAATTGTAGAGAAGTCCTCTCAATTTGGCATATACTCGTATTTGCCGTTTGCCCGATCTCTCACCAAACTACTAATACCGACTCAACACAACACTACATAATAAATTTAAAGAAATTTGAACTATTCTTAGTCATAGTTACACTAATTATTCAGAAATTTAATTAAAAAAAAGTATTTACACAAATAGCTAATTAAATATTAAACACTTTACGATATCTAACGACATCTATGGTCCTGTTGCCCTGATATCTTACATGTTAAATAATTTTAAAAATTTATTTTTGTAAGTTATTTTTGTTAAATAAATAAATAAATTGATAACGTGCTCTTTCAGCTAACCTTTTCTTTTCAAGTTTCTCTTCTCTTGTCAATTTCTTATATTTGCTAACGCCCATTTTCAAGTTTTTTACCAATATTTCTTACTCTGTTGAGAAAAAATAGGATTAGTTAATTAAACAAAGTTTTAACTTTAAATGCGCATAAAGCTTCAAACTCTTGCTATATGGTATTCACAAAATCGTTACACCACTCCTTACATCATCAATCCCCTATCCAGACCTGTGACAGGGAGGTGATGGATTCCTTGAAAACCCTTAATGAATTGAAATATAATTCAAATATGTATGATACATCCTACTAGTCACATTCAAAGAATAAAGACGCTGCGTAACTGAAATGTTATGTCTACTACGAATTAACCAATTAAAAGTTAAAATTTACAAGGGAGGTGAAATCTTCACTGGCACTAAACACATCTTCCGCCTCCTCGTGGTTTGCGCTTACTAAAGCGACAAATAACTTTAAAATCCGCCATAATGTGAGACAACTTCACATCGCAATACTGTCAACCGTACTGCGCTGAAATGGTTGCGCATGGTTAAAATCCTAATTTTAAAGTGACCAGGGTTGCGATGTGAAAATTTTAAGGTTTAATCTTAACAATTACTTTATATTTCTATAAAATTATCTTAGAGACACACTTATGTCCTAATAGCTGAGAACTACCCATGTAGTTAAAACGATACACAGGAAAATGGACTTACATATCTCATTTCTATTGTATGAACAAGACAAATTTTATAATTATAATGATACGATACTCCTACATTCAAATTTATTTTAAAATCTTTAAATGTTTTTTTTTACAGGTGTTTGGGGTTAAAATCACCCTTTATCGAATTTAGCAACGAAATCGAAGTTCTTGCTAACACTAGTATATCGTTAAACATCACAAAAGATGAACAAGCGCTAATGCATCAAGAAGGCCTTAAGAAATTGGGCACATTTATCAAACCTGTTGACTTACGTGACGCAACAACAGGGTTCGTGAAAGTGAATCTAACGAAAAAAATTCCACCAACTTCGCATGGCCGAAGACGGGGGAATGTCAACCCTATTCAAGAAGAAATGGAACAAAAACCAATTGTTCTTTTAGATGAAGATACAGATGAAAATGGTTTGCCAGCAAGTCTGACAGACGAGGATAGAAAATTTATTGTACCAATGGCATTGAAAAATGTCACACCAGATCCAAAAGCGCCAACAGCATCGAGTACAACAACAACAACCACAACAACAACGACTACAACTGCCGCACCTGACTTTGCGTCTAACATAGACGATCTTAAAAATCATATACTTTTTCTGCAAAACATGACCAAACACAACAGCAATTTCCAGAGTAAATTTGTTGTGTTTCCGAGTCTGCAGAAGGAGAAGAGTCTCCCGACTACAACAACAACGAGTACGACATCTACAACTACCACTCAACGATCGGTGTTTCGATATACACCACCTTTACCTCCGCCAACTAGGCGGGCGACATTTCTATCCTACACAACATCGTCGACACCTCGTTCTCATCAATTTGATCATTACTTCGATCACGATGATCCAATGGCGGCGATACAACGGGAGAAGATCACTATTGTACCGCAGGTGCTATTGCTAAACGATCAAACTCCACCCGACGACAATGAGGAGGACAGTCGTCGATTGGGCGATCACAAAGATCAGAGAGTGATTTACTCGAGAAGAAGAAACTTTCGTAAGTCCAGTACTGCGGCAAGTTTTTCCACAACAATGTCCTCCACAACAACAACAATAGCAGAGAAGCCCTTTCGAAAAAATCCGAAAAGGCCCAGAAACAATGGAGAAAAACGAAACAAGAATCAACGCAAGCCTTGCAAGAATCCAGACTCTCCGAAATGTCAGCGTCAACGACGAAGGCAGGAGATGCAAATGTTGGAGCAGCAACAATCCCAACAATATCAACCGATGTTTCAGCCATTTCTTCAGACAATCAACAATACTCGACGTTTTGCCGTCTCTATTGAGATCCCGGATTCTTTCAAAATCAAACAGAATCAAACCAAGGATAGTTCGGCTGAGCTGAGACTTTCACGGCCTGCAAGAAGTCATCACAAACGCCGAAATATCGGTGCGAGTAAAATCATTAGCACCTATGGTTCCACTTACTATGATGCCCCAGCTAAGGAATTTATTATGTCCGGGGGGCAATTTGGTCTGAATGGACAAATGTTCTTAAACAATACTCCTAATCCTACAGCAGCGGCATACTCGGAGCCCATCGATTTGAATCCGGATCTTTGCTATGACGTTGATGGATTGACGTACGGCCAAAAGAAGCTTTGCGTGATGCATACGAATGTTATGCCCGCTATAAGTCGTGGAGCCAGATCTGCTATTCAGGTACGTAAAAGTTAGTTATAAGTGAAAACGGTATCTAAAACATAAATACGTATTTAAAATAGTTCCTGTGGTGTAAGGAGTTACAGGAAAATGGTAGTTTCCCATATGGTACGCACAAAAGTCGTGAGTGCCTTTGAAACCGTTCCTAGACAATTAGTTGCGACATGCTACAAAAGCACCTTCCAGACTGCATTTCAGGATATTTTTTTTTCCTCTAAGCACCACCTAACATAAGTGCCTATTCACATTTAATAAAGCTCATCAAGATAAATTCCTGGTGCAACTTGGCACCTGTGTAAGTGTACCTGTTTCTGGGACACGCAAAGTGCTACAGATATTCGTAGTGCGTACTAGTACATAGCCCGACACAGTTGCACAAGCAATCGCTGGAGTGCTATTGCTTCCTGGTTCTAGTTGTTGGGTTTGTTAACGTTTGTGAGGGCAGAGTATAAGAGTATGGTTTAAAGTTTTACCAGGTTATTTAAATGAAGGACACGATTATACCCCTAAGAAGAGAGAACAAGAAAAATAATACGAATTTTCGCATATGCAGGAGATCAAAAGAATTGTGCTGTTCTGGTGTGAACGGATTGACATAAGGGTAATAATCGTATTCGATGCAAGTATCCTATATGTATATTCGAATAAAGGTCGTTCTGATACCTGAAGCCATCTACACTGAGAACGTACGAGTAGAGGTTGGTAGTTCGGTTTTCTGGATTCGTTTGACTGTGAAAACTATAATTCTGTGCATGTACTCGTACATTGAATATGTTAACTGGCTTGGGGGCAAAGAAAAATTAAAGTGAAGCACAGCGTCCTTGTCACAGAGCTGTAGGGGTAAATGTCATTTTGTTTTAACCATTATCATTTCCCTTTCCTATAGCAAGGAATCCTTCAGAAACTTTAGCATTTTGAAAATGGTTTTGAGAACGATTTCAATTTCAGCATCTAGACCAGCTCCTCCCCAATTAATAATTGCTAAGTCAACTGGCATCTTTACAACTTATAATGGGTATACGAGTACAAGTTGGACTATTTAATACAGAGAATCTTGAGGGAATCCGATTTGAATGTCAGGAGTGTCCGAAAGAAGTCTTTCATAAACCCAAAAAGCAATTTGTGTAGAACTAATAAAGCTCGTGAACACATCAACAAGGATGAAACATTTCGGAACACTGTCGTATTTAAGAGTAAGTTTAACCTCTACATATTAGATGGCAGAATATACGTTTGAAGGCAACCTAATACAAAGCTTGAGCCGAAGAATTTTCATGCCATAGCAAAACTAGGGGTGTAAGTTGGCCTTATCTTCATTCAAGGCAATGTGGGAACAAATCTGTTTAGATATTTTTAGGACCAGAAGACGCAATAACTTTCTTTCCGGCAAATTGTTAAGGTGAGAAACACGAAATAGTCACTGGGGGTTAAATCTTGAAAGTAATGAGAACAAGTCCAATAAGTTGGCAAAATAGTTGCCGTTGATTGTTTTTCCATTTTAATGGCCATCGTTGTGGACTATCGCCATGACATTGTTGGCCGCAGATCCAGCTTGGACTTCTTCGGCTCCGATTTGCGCGGAGAAACCTGGTCTACGGTCTGGTCTCCTGAGTGTTGTGGTGAATTCATGTTTCGTTCACGGTCATGAAACAGCCCAAAAAACTCATACGGGCTAATGTCAAATACTTTGCGAAATTCATTTTTTTCCATTTTTGCGAAAAGTCTCGTGGTTGTCTGCTTTCAAATCCTGTCACACGGAAACTTAATGACGCAGCTTACAAAAAATCTGAGAGTAGTCTACTGAAAGATGGTAGTTGATGGGAGGAAAAAGTCACGGACCTTACTTATTTAATTAGGTTCGGGGTGAACCTCGACCTCACCTAACAAATCTCTCCAGCTATCCCGGTCTTTAGCTAACTCCAATTGCGCACTTCAAATTAGTTGAAGTCCCCTTCTACCTATGCGACCTGCGGCGGTGAGGTCTTCGTCTACTGCGTTGCCCCTCCAGGTTGGATTCGATGACTCTGCGGGATGGAGCGTTAGTGTCCATTCGCTCTAGATATCCTAGTCATCTCGACGAAGACAATGTCGTCGTACAACTCGTATAGCTCGTCGTTGAATGGGATGGAATATTTTTGAAAGCATTTTTCTCTCAAAACGACTTACGATAGGACCCATGCTTCAGCGCCATTAATTAGGACTGGGATGATCAAGTTCTTAAGAGTCTCCTTAATTTTTCGGGATAAGGTCTTACTACTAATTGCTTTGTTAGCCCAAAGAAACAGTGATTGGCAAGACTGATTCTTCGTTTGGCAGAGCCAAGGTAGACAAAGTCCTTTACTATCTCGAAATTATAGCTGCCGATTGTGACATTCTGTTCAATTCGTCGATATTGTGTGTCCTTGGTTTTGCCCTCAATTTATCGATAAACACATTTTGGCAGCGAACATAACAGTGATAGTCCGTTCTCCGAATTATGTCGAAATCATCGGCGTACGTTTGTAGTTGCACAAACTTTTGAAAGATTGTGCCTCCAGTGTTCACTTGTGAGTTGCACATAATTCTTTTGAATATAATGTTTAAGAAGTCACGTGACAGTGCAAAGCCTTTTTTGACATCAAAGGTCTCTGTTAAGTCGTTGCCGATTTTGACGGAGCAGCGCCATTCTGCACAGACGGACGAGTTTGGCAGGGATGCCAGAATTAGACATAGATCTGTATAGGCCGTCTCCATAAATTTATGCTGTCATATGAGCCCTTAAAATCGATGAAAAATCGATGGACTTCTTGAGTTTTTTCTAGATCTGCTGGGGTATAAAAATTTGGTCGATTGGGGAACTCCCTGGTCTGAAACCGCCTTATAAGGACCAATCACATTGTTGGCTAAGGGCTTCATACGTTTACATAATATGACAGACAAGATTTTGTATCAGGGGTTGAGGAGATTTATAGCTCTGTAGTTGTGCAGACGACCTTCCTTTTGTGTGCATCGCGCATACGGTGCTGAGATTCCATTCATCAGACACACACTCTTCTGACAAGATCTGAGAAATGAGTTGGTGCATGCAGCTTTGAATACCTCGGCCGATAAGCCATCAGGTCCAGCTGATTTGTTGGATTTTAACTTAGATATTGTTGTCCTTACTTCGTTCTGTTCAGGTGGACAGAAGTTTTGGGTATCATCATCTAAGTTGAATGGTGTGACTCCACTACAAGGTTTCTTTCCTCATCTTTACAGGCCTCTGTACTGGTCTTCTTGCCTTTACATGCTCTTTTAACCTGCACCTTATGTAATACATACTCTCAATATCTTCGATCCCGCGTGTCCTTTTTTTTCTTTCAGATAAACCGGTGTTCTTTCCGTATACCTCACGAACAGCTCCGGCCCTTTTTTGCCGCTTTGTTGCAGCAGTGGTGGTGGTGGGGTAAAACACAGCACACAGCACAGCAGCGTCTCTGATGGCATGTTGGCAGCGTTGCCATTGGTCTTCAATACCTGATGCTGTCTGCATAGGAGTTGTTCAGATATACTCGTTCGCCGAAGATTCTGGCAGTCTTTTCCGATTGCAGCTTTTCTACATTATATCTTCTCACAGTAGTTCATCTTTGTTGCGAAGCTTGGAAAATCTGAATACGCACCTCGGCTGCAACAAGCTGGTGATCCGAGGCAATGTTTGCTGCCCGGAACATTCGGATGTCCAGAATACTACAGCCATAAATTACGTCTATCACAAAATGATGAATTTGATTTAGCGTTTGGTGATCCGGAGACCGCCATGTCCTCTTGTGTATGTTGAGGTGAGGAAAGCGTGTGCTTTCTGTAGTAATATTTCATCCCGCCGCAAAGTCAATAAGCCTACGTCCGTTGCCAAACGTAGCAATTGATTGATCCATTAACGTATTTTCATCTTGATGCCGATCATAGTTTTTGCGAGCTCAATTTTTCGCACTTTTGGGAATGGAACCTCACCTATCACCGAATACACTGAATCCTGGGCATAGAAAGTAAACCATAATCTGGCTAACGACTTCTGTTCCACTTAAATATGCCATATTCACAAGTTTACAACTGATCGAACTTCAAATTTAAGCTTGCAGTGACAGCTATCCTTTATTGGGACGGCATTTTGAAAACATTCAAAAACCTGATGCTAGTGAACAAAAGGTCACTATACCTGAACTAATGTCCAAAACACTTCAAAGCAAAAAACCGCTAAGGTTGACTCTGTCGCTAACCAAATTTTCGCAAAACAATGATTACTCTCAGTTTATCAATATATATGGTTTTTGTACTAATTCTTCGAGTAAATTGCAGTGTGCGCTTAACTCAATAAATTTTCAAACCAAAACTATCCACAAGACAATACCATATACTGGCATCATTGCTTAGAGCCTCTAGATTCTAGCGCTTTACACTGTAATACTTATTTTATTTTTTTTTAGATTTTCCTAACTCTGTGCGAGTGAGGTTAAGCCGGTATCACAAGGATCAATTTGTGGGCCATCGATGCTTGTCCTCTTTATAAAAAACCTTTTCCAGGTTTTTGATCACTCATACAAGTATATATGGTACACTTATTTAGAGGCGTACATGTAATGATTTAGCGCGCAGATTCATGAGAATGTTAGAAGGTAGAATATAAAGACTATCTTCCGTAAGACCCAATTCCAACCAAACTCAACACTTGTAATTGAAATAATTGCAATATTAAGTACTTACATGGGACCAACGTATTCGAATAGTTGCTGGCAAAATGTGTATCTTAAAAACACGAAGAAGGCATGCATTAGGCTTTAACAACGTAATGCGAAATGTGTACAATCTCAAATGGTTTGAGTGTGTTTCTGGATTAACTTAAAGGATTTTGATTGGAGATTGAATACCAACTTTAACTTACGTAGCCCTAAAATACTCAATCACCCCTGTATCTGATGAAAAGTTTTGTTTCCAACTTTCTCTCATTCTTTTGTTTCATTCAAGCATACGAATCGGCAAAGGATAATTATGGGGTGTCGGTGCACTTCGAATGATTGATTTGATTGATTTGTAGATAATAGTGACATAGTTTGATACGTTATGATACGAATACTCCCGATGTTTGAAGTGATGAAGTGGTAAGCAAAACTTGAAATATTGAAATGTTACTGAAAATGTTATTGGATCACTAGTACTATTAAATTAAGTGTTAAATGTCGGAGAGACAACAGATGTTGCTAAGCGACCTTTAAGTCGCTTATGAGTTTTAAAGCTCGTTGCTTAACTCTGTCTATCACCTGACATACAAAAATACCTTATATGTATATATAACGAGGCCATAGAGATAAGGTATTTCTTCCAATGGTGGGGAATCTGTCAAGCTTATAGCGTTTTCGTCATCATCGAATATACAATTGTCCGTTATCATTAAAAATAAAATGTTTGACGATTTCGACGAAGCCAGTGACATTTCTGGTTAATAGCTGGAAGTTCAAATTTTATTTAAACAACACAAGACACCATAATGCTTTGTAGTCATTATACTCCACTATGTTTTCATTTTTCTAACCAATTATGTTGTCAATATCTTCAGCTGAGCCGCAATAAGGCGATCGAATTTGTAAACTAGAGAATACTTGTACTTTCGTTAGCAAAATAATAAAGGATGAACCAACAGATAGTGTGGATGTTGACTGTCAGTTGCTGTCATTTACTGAATTCAATGTGGTTGGTCTTTTTGATTGATGTCATATAATCTTGGCAATTTTAGTCATAGAATCGTTTACAATGGAAGAAAGCATTTTTATTATTAAATCTTGTTACGAAAATGGGCGATCTGTAAAAGTGAGTGCGGAATTCTTGCAACGGTGAAGCGTTTTGAAGAAACTGGTTCGGTATCGGCCTAAACCCATAACATCGCCACTGTAAGCGAAGGTTCAAAACCAGCCTGACACCTCAATTCGTCGCCGAAGTCAACAATCGGGCCTCACTTATGGCAACTTACGACGAATTTTAAAAGTTGATCTTCTTTGAACGCCTATAAAAACCATATTACACAAGAATTGAAGTCTTTGAACCATGTACGACGATGCTGATTTGTTAACTGAATGTTGGATCGCCAGGACAATTTGTCATCAAATTTGATCCTTTCCTATGAAGCCAATTTTTGGATGGATAGGTACGTAAATAAATAAAATTGTCGTTTTTGGGGTCCGAAAAACCCATACGAGATTCATGAAAAACTAATGCATGCAAAAAAAAGTTACTGTATGGTGGTAAGTATGGGTTGGCGGCATCATTGGCCGAACTTTTTTGAAGATGAGGCTGAAGTGACAGTTACATTGAATGGAGAACGTTACCACAGCATGTTGACCGGATTTTTTTTTTTAAATTTAATGAATTGGGTCTGGACGATCTTCGGTTTCAACAAGATAGTGCTATCGCCCACATAACCCATCAATCAATCAGCTGAATAAATCGGTCATTGACCCACTTATTCTTCAAAAAGCCATCGATAGTTTTGACCTTCCGATGGTCGCTTGCAACAGAAGCCATTGCGGTCACATGAACGATGATTTCACAATAAATTTGTGTTTAATTTAATGAAATCTTCCACATTATCTGTCGGCTCATCCTTTATATTGGATCAGATAAAGTGGACAAGGGATCCTCAATGAAAATTTAAAAATCGATCTATCATAATTTGTATTGTCAGAGGTCTTTAAAGTGTCAAGTGCAACTATATAACTTTTGTCAGATTAATCTAGATTTTGATTTTACTTTTCAGTTAGACATGCCACCAAATTAGCAGTAGATCTGATCTACGAGTACCTTGTGATCGTCACAAGGTAGTTTTGTCCACCTCTTGCCAGTTCGGAGTGTTCATAACTTTTTAACTCGAAATTTTTGCGCGACCCACAAAATCTTTTCCTTAAGCTGGAACATAGATTTGGCTTCGTATTATAAAGACTATTATATAGACTTAAAATGTCATTCAGAATAGAGCAGCTTCACAGTTCAATTACAAAAATACGTAAGTTAGTGGGCCTGAGTACACTGTTTTAAACTTTATATTCATTTGTATTTATTTATTTGAATTATAAGAATGAATCTCATAACTTTGCAATATCTAATTACAATATATACTTTAATTTGCATTTGTTGTCTTAATTTATTTCGGTTAGACAGATAATTAATTTAATTTATAAGGTCAAAAAAAACTAGAAAATTACTGTAATGTAAAGGATACAACTTCAAGCAATTCAAAAAGTAGGATACCATACGATAGCTATGAAAAAACAAAACAGAAAAAAAATGGTATTGGCAAGATTAACAGAAAAGACAAGAAAAGAGGCAACAATGAAGAACTGCCTTTCAGATATATGATAATGAAATCTCGGTGTGATAAGAGAGGTAACAGATCTAACTGTTGCTGGAAATCGAAAGTTGTTGTAGAGATTTTTGTTTTTTTAAAGTAGCACGCGCTCAAGGGGTTAAGGTACCCTTAAAATGTTTCCACACACCGCGGGCGAAGGAAAATTAGGGAAGGAAGAAAGATAGGTACCGATGTGCGTCGGTTTTAAATGTCTGAATATTATATTGACTAGGAAATCGGCAGGGCACTCCACAAGCGAGTTGTTCGCTTTAGGAATGAATCACTATCTTTTAAGGTACTTGAAAGTGGGCTTGAGGGTATTGTTCGTTCTGTTGGGACGAAGGAAATAATTTAAATCTTCGGCCCGTATTCAAAATCAAAAGACGCTTGTATAATATTGATTGAGTTTATTACAAACAAAAGATAACAATTAAAATACAATAAAGGACGAGGTGAATGATGACTACAGCTTGCCGGCCGGAGAGAACGATGAAGAGAGTGATCATGACTTCGTTGGCCATTTTTTAAGGGATAATGGTCTCAATCGTTATTGTTATTGGCCCGGGTCTACCCCGGACAACTTTATTAAGCTTATTAACAAGCCAAACTTAAAACTAGACTTAAAAACTAACAAAGATATACTTAACCTAATGAGGCGAGGAGAAATGGTGGACGGGGGAGATGTTAAGGGAGTGGCATATTGAGTAGCGCTGTTTTTATTTCTTGTTTGCTGCTATTTAGGTCAAAGACTTCAGCGTAGTTGTTCGTTATACGCAACATTCTGGATATGGGTTCAAAGTGACCGTAGTTGGTGCGGTGAGTTCGGATCAGGAAGAGTGGGACAGATCTTAGATTACGGGGATTGGGAGTGAATGCAATATTTTGCGTTATTGTCGAGCAGTCGATATTTCCAGTCAGTAACTGGTGGATAAAAAGTACATCAGCGACTTCACGACGTTTTTTTAGGGTATGCATGCTAATTAGTTTTAGCCTATTTTCATAGGGGGGTAATCCATATGGATCGGCCCAAGGTAGACCACGAAGTGCAAAACGGATAAACCTGCGTTGGACTGCTTCTATTCTTTGAATGTGAGTTAGTTTATAGGGTGACCAAACTTGGCTGCAATATTCGAGAAGAGGCCTTACAAAAGTAATGTACAGGGACTTAGTAACGTAAGGGTTGGAAATTTCTTTTGACCAGCGTTTGATAAAGCCGAGTGAAGAGCTAGCTTTATTTATAATGCTGTCAATATGTAAGTCGAAATTCAATTCTCTATCACAAATTATACCTAGATCCCGTACTTGGGTAGTGGAAGGAATAGGCTCATCGCAGATGAAGTAGTTTCTTGGAGGGGGAGGTAGACGTTTACGGGAATAGGTTATCGCTTGGCATTTGCTGACATTAAGCTCCAAAAAGTTTTGCTTGCACCATACCGAAAACTTATTGAAGTCATCTTGCAGGCAATGGGAGTCAGAAGGCAATGAGATGACTTTGGAAATTCTCATGTCATCAGCGAAAATAGAAAGATTAGAGTTCGTTAAAATTAAATTTATATCATTAATTGTGAGGATAAAGATGATTGGACCAAGGTGACTACCCTGAGGGACACCAGATGTTGCTTTAATAGGTTCGGATATTGAAGATCTGAAGATGACCCTGTATTCTCGGTCTTCTAAATAGGATTTGGTCCATGCCACAAAATGAGGAGAAAAGCCAAGTTTTTTTATTTTAAAGATGATAAGTTGGTGAGAAATTTTATCGAATGCCTTGCTGAAATCTGTGGAAATTGAATCGACTTCATCACCGTCTTCTAAAGCATGAAGAGTCCTAGAGACGAACTCTGTTAGGTTAGTGGTCGTTGATTTACCTTTCAAGAAGCCGTGCTGATTTGTGCAGATAGTTGGCCTACAGTACGGAAGCAGTTGTTGATAGACTATGCTTTCAAAAAGTTTGGGTATGCAAGAGAGTTTCGCTATGGGCCTATAATTATCGACTTCGGCTTTACTTCCTTTTTTATGAATAGGGATGATGTAAGATTCCTTCCATAGGAAAGGGAAAGTACCTTTTGAGACAGACAAGTTAAATAGAGCAGCAAGAGGAGGACCGAGATGGGTAACACACTCTTTTATTGCAATAGCCGGAATTCCATCAGGGCCGGACGAGAAATCATCTTTAAGTTTGGTAATGTTTTCAGATACCAAAGTTGTTGTTATTTTTAGTGAAATGGCTGACGTCTCAGGATAGTTTCTCATATAGCTAAAGTAGCTAGGATCGGGTTCAGCTGTTTTCTTAGAAAAGGATTTGTTAAAATGAGAGGCAAAGAAATTTGCAATGGTTTTTGGGTCGGCAGAAGATTCACTAAGAAATTTAAGAGTAGATGGGTAGCCGTCTGACCTTCTCTTGGTATTAATAAACTGGTAGAAGCGTTTAGGGTCCGAGACTAAGCTAAATTGCATGCGGTAGAGGTACTCAAGGTAAAGAGACTCACAAAGTTCAGAAAAACGATTATATACCGATCGATAATTACTGTAGTCGGAATCAGATCGAGTTCTTAAGAATTTGTGCCACAACTTGTTTCTGTTATTACGGAGAGAGCGCAACTCATTGTTGTACCAGGGAGGAGCAGATATGCAGTCCTTTCGGAAGGTATACGGAACCGATTGGGCAAAGCCAGAGAAAATTAACGAATAGAACGTTGATAGGGCAAGATCAATGTTAGTTGTCTCACCAATAAAGTCAAAGTTAATGTTGCTGATGAGGTTTTTAAGTTTGTTAAAGTCGGTTCTACGGAAGTCAAATGAGAATGAATTTTCCGAATCGACACATGTGTTGCCATTTTCATATGAATATATAATTGACAAGGGGGGATGAAGGCGGTCTAGGTTAGAAAGAAGATGATCACTCCTATAAACGACACAGTTATCTGAATCGGATGTGAAGACAAGGTCGAGTTGTCTGTTCATTGTGTTAGGTATTCCACTGATCTGATGCAGACTTGAGTTGGTTAGGCAGTCCACCATCAATATTTCTATTTCAGATGTCGAATTACGAGAGACAAAATGAGACGAATCATCGGAAGGCTCCCATAAAAGGTGAGGGAGGTTGAAATCTCCTACTATAGGGAAACTTTTGAGAATTGAGATATACCGAGGAGATTTTAGAGCGCAAACCTCTTACATTTTGGTAGTAAATGGACAGGCATTGTGGACTGGAGGATACAGATTTCAGATTGTTAGGAGCTGTAATAGTTTTTAAAATTTGAACGAGTTCTTTGCAAATGGGAAAGACGTTTGGAGCTGACATGCGAAGACAACGTAGAAAGATCATTATGAACTTCGTCGGAAGAGATGTCGAAACTCTCATGGTAGCGAACGAAAATTTGCATTAATTCCGCTGGCTTAATAGGAAGACCTTCTCGTTGAATCGAAACCATTATGTTGGTTTTGGTTATGCCATCAATGCAAACGGAGTTGGGTTTGTCGTGTAAGTAGGCAAGGTAGAGCCGAACATTTTCATAAATGCGGCGGTCTCTCAAACGAGATACTACATAACGACTGTCATCATTCATATCAGAAAATTTTTTAGTGAGTTTGACAGTTGGTGGAAGGAGTGGGTCAAGGTATTTTGGGTGAGAATCGGAGGCACGAGCGGATGATGAAGGGACAGGATGGTCAAGCACCCCGGAACTAGAATCTTGACTAGTGAGGGGGGTTGGATCAGGTGGATTGATAGATGAAGATGAGGAATGGGTGGTTGGGTTTAGTATATGGGAACTAATAAAATTAGGATATTTGTCGGATGGGGCATTGTTAGTTGGAACTTGGGTAGAAGGCGCAGGATCAAGGTTGAATGAAACTCTGTTTTGAAGCGGCTTTAAAGATTTGGTGAGGGGAGGGAGAGAATTTGGTGTAGCGACTCTGGTGTTCTTTTTAGATGGTGCAAAGGGGGGAAGGAGTGAGGAGAATCTTGGAAAGATATTGGTCTTAAACGACCAGTTTGAGTCGGGATGTTGATGGGATGGGGCAGAATTGTTCGGGCTATGTTTTCTTTTAATAGTAAACTTATTATCTACCATATCCTTCCGTTGGGTGATGACCATCTTTTCCGATATTGGTATGCCGTCCGATGATTTGAACATCCAATCGTATTTGGTGGGTATACATATTTCAAAACACTGGCCGTTTTTGCTCTTGACTTTGCCAACTTGTTTACATTTGACGTCTTGTATACCGAATTTACTCCTAAAAGGGCTTTGATCCAGGACGGGCTTGCGTGACGTGGGGGAGCTTGGAGGAAGAAAGTAGACAGTTCCGGTTTTTTGATCGCTTCAAAATTCATTCTATTTAATTTTTGAATTCTGTTGGTCCATTCGGGGAGAGTCCAGGATGTCCCAAAAGCCCTAATTATTGGCAATGGTCTTGGGTCGGGATTGGTGATCGAAGTTGCATTTATCGTAGAGGGTTGAACGGGAGCTTCGGTGGTAGCGGCTATTGAATGAGTTGGGGCTGAAGTGGTTGAAGGTGATGTATATAGCTCGTCGTGCAAGGATTTGTTACTCGGGCTTACTGCAGATGGAGGCGCATCCGGCTTACTAGAGATGTGCTTTAATTCCTCCAATATCTGCATCGTGGTTGATCTAGTGGATGCAGCTTCCTCACTAAGAAAATTGAGGTCATGTTGGATGGATCCGATGTTTTCGGTATGTTCAGCATGCTTGAGATGTAGAATAGTTGATTGGTCAGCCAATGTTGACATAATTTTTCCCAACTGAGTTGAAGTTGACTGAATCGCTGGTAATGTGTTTGAGCAGAGAGACTTATCGGAATCTGCTAATTTAATGATCTTAGAGTGCAGGGATTGAACAGCTGATTTTATGGCGGTTATGTTGTTATCGATCGAACAGTTTAGATTGTCATGGCTCTCTGAAATGAGTTTAGTTAAATTGTTACTGCTGAATTGAATTTCGCATTTCAGCTCTGCAATCGAGTCTGCAAGCCCAATTAGTTGCTGGTTATTACATTTTATAGCCAGCATTATATGTGCCAGGGAGATGGTCCGGCACTCTACACAAAAAAAGCTGAATATGCGCTTATACTCTTCGAGATGAGTTTTAGCGTTTCTACTCAAACCAATGCATATAGGATGGAATTTCTTTCCACATATCCCATTACATGTAACCATTTCCACTGTGTTAGTAGGTAAAGCGCAGTCAGCAAATCCACAGGAAGACATAGTTAAATTATTAGCAAGTAGGTTATTAAGTATTATTTAAAAAAATTTTTTTTTTTTTTTTGTTTTTTTTTTTTAAGACAGTGTGTTTTGATGACACTGAGAACGAAGTCACTGTGTTTTGATGACACTGAGAAGTTATGGTGTAAGTGAATGGGAACAGGTAATGTGGTTCGAATGGGGTCAAACACGAAACCAAAAAAGAAAAAGTCAAACAGAAAACAATTATTCACAAATTATCGCGGAGCGAAATTAAAACACGTCCGAACTTGACGGTGGGTAAGAAGAATGTTTGTGTAATGTATCCAGTCAAAAATTACTGTTTTGCATTCAGTCCGAACAAATGGGATTAGTCTGTGTGTAATGCATCCAGTCCAAAATTACAGTGATGCTTTCAGTCCGAACAGGTATACTATACTAATAGCGATAAAACAAAGTGAGACACGAGACATTTCGTCTGTGTTCGAGGGTGTCCATTGATTGGGCGATGTTAGCATCTCCTATGAGTTATATCTTGAATCTTATCTAGCAGATGCAGAGATGTTTTAGGCGCACCTGCTGTGTTTTGAGGATGTTGAAAAGAAAAACCAAGTTTCGAAATTTAGGATAGTTTCCAAATGGCATGCCTTAAACGTTTATGGAAAGGTGTGAGACGTGGTCATATCTTCTGCGCCCATGAATATATCGAATAGTGCTATTAAAAGCAACTTGTAATTTACGTGTACATGCTAAATCACAAATACCGAATATTTCACACCCATGAACAAGGATAGGAATTACTAATGATTTTACCAAAACACTATAGGCCTTCCCTTCAATGATATTTCTATGATCGTTCCATGTTAAAAGTCTGTTAAATATAACTCCCAAGTTCTTAAATGTAAGCACAAAATCAACGGAGGAATTGTTTTAAATGATTTGCGGGAGATATGAAAGACCCAATTTTGTTCTAGAAATGACATTTAGACTTATTAGGGTTAAGTGTCAAACCGTATTTAAAATACCTATCAAATATACAATTAAGGTCGTGATTGATCTTAAGGGCACCGTTTTCGATAAGATTTAACGCGGAGCTCTGATAAATTTGGACATCATCTGCAAAAATGTGTGTTGACGAATGTACAACTAAATCTGGTATCTCGTTTATGAATGAAATGGAAATATGAGAGGGCCCAGAATTGATCCTTGAGGTATCCCTCGAGTTAAGTTTAGGAAATCAGATAAGCTATTATCAACCGACACGACCTGTTTTCTATTGCTTAAACAAGACGAAAACAATTTAATAGTTAATGAAGAAAAACCAAAGAAGCGGCGCAGCTTTTTGCTGAGCAAGGTATGGTCGACAGTATCTAAAAGGAAACTTGATCTTATACCTTCAACAACTTTCATAAGAGCAATTGTGCAACAACATATGTTTCGCTCAGAACCCCGACTGTACGTGTGCTAGTATTCCTGTAGCGAGAAAGATACCCATCCAGTTGCTTTTGTATTATCGGCTCGCATACTATACTTTGAAGAGAAATGCCAGAATTGAAATTGGTCGAAATTCATTTCCTATTGAGTTGTTGGGTATTGGAATTACTTTAGCCATTTTCCATTGATAGCGAAAAATTCCTGTAGTCATAGCAGTATTTAAAACATGTGTCATATATGGCAGGATCGAAGGAAGGATGGCTTTAATAAAGACTGGGTGAATTTCATCGACACCTATTCCACAGGACGTAATTGATAAGAAGCTCTCGAGTGCATCTGCACTGTCAACACATGAAAAACAAAACGATGTTTGCGCTGCAGTCGTGTGACTATAATTTGTTTGCTGTCCCGGAAGTCCCTCCAGATACGAAACTTTGGTTTAGATGTTATTTACGCAACTCATTCCAAACTTCCAAATCTAGCGGAGAAAATGGTGGCATATTTCTGGTTTTACTCTGGTATGACAGTTATTGTTGTAACTTCGGCCGTTCTTTACACTTCCCTCAGATTTGTTTCTGCAACACGTAGCATAATTCGTGTAGCCAGTGCATCAATGCTAGACTCAAAGCCAGATATTACTCTGCGCCGCTCTTATACAAAAATATTGACGTATGGACCATTCCAATGCATTAATTCTCAGACACTTCAGAAGGGCATACTGCGTACTGCGTATGTAACTCTCATAACTCCATAAAATGTTCAAGTGGCATGGTCTAAGGGAGCCACTCCATTGTAATCTTACAACCCATTTAATACGTCATAAGTTTGTTACAGTACGATGACGGGTGGCGTTATGACACTGCGACATTATTTTGTACTTATTGACGTGTAGACAGTTGAGTCATCGTCGAATCAAGGTCAACTTCCATTGAAACAGATAGATATTAGCTGTACTCTCTTCGCTTTATAATTTTTTCTTTGTAGAATTTGCAACATGTTTATTAAACAAAAGCATTGAAAACATAATTTATGTAGACAACTATTCACACTTAATCAAAGCAACTTGTCCTATTTTTACTATTTACTATACTATGCGATTGCGAAAATATATTTTCCACTTATTTTCAATAGAATTTATAATTTCCAACAGGATGAACCCGCACATTGTAGGTACTGTGATTATTAAAGAATTCTAAGTAAAATCCTTTCAAAGTACAATGAACGCTCACCTTTCCCTATGTGAAACCATTTGATTGCACCTTGTTTCCAGTCAGTAAAGGATGTTCACAAACAAAAAAGTAAAGGACTAGATGAATCGAAAATGTTCAACCACACAAACAAATTTAATTCCTTGCCTGAAGGGTTCACATGTAGCCATACATTGGACTGCGAGACAATGACTCTATCTGAATAATATTCTTTAAGCAAAATATCCCAACCGGAAGTTTTGGCCTAATTTATGTATTCCAGGAAAGAGTTGGCTTTTTCCCAAATCAATAAAATCTTGTGCTTTAATTATGCTAAAAGGTTAGGATGATGCTCAATAAATTAGCATTCTCTATGAGAAAATTATGAAAATTAGTAAGTACGAGTATGTTAATCGGTCCCATTCTTATGTATGCTGTAGATAGGGCAGGGTGTAAGTACCACTGTTTATTTACGAAAAATTCACTTTATTTGAATCTTATAAATAAATTTTGAATCATAATTATTGTCTATCATCTTGGACTCAAAAAATATTCTTCGCTTTCCTGACTTGAGCCAATAATAATGCAGAAATAGCAGGCTGCAGTTGTTATCTATATCTGAAATACATACATATCTGTGTAGGCATATATACGAGTATATTAGTTTAGGTGTCGAAAGAAATAAAACCTTTTCTGTATTTAAGGGTTGCTTTAGGTAATATGACTAGGAGAACAATTGACTATGTATATGATTTTTACAATCCTTACTTGCACCTTTTGTGTGGACACTTTAGTAAATATAACATTGGAGAATTTTTAAAGGAGCAAGATTGATCAGCTTCGTTTCTGTGAAAGACCAACACCAAAACTTGGTTTTTCAATACAAGGCTACGGCTAAAAGTGAAGCATCAAGACCACTCTGACTTAGTTATGTCTTCCTGATGCCGGACCATAGAAACATTCCAGGGAACTGCATAGCTGATGAGCTTGCCGTATACCAATCGCTACGTGCAAACTAGCCCTAAAGCTGGATGCCAATAAAAGAACAGACCTTAGGTGGACTGCTGGGCAAACATGTCTAGCGACCAAACAGATCTGGCCAAAGCTAGATCGCTCTAAGTGTCTTATCCTTTTAAATAGGAAACATCTCAGTGCCATAATAGATGTCATTACTGGACACTACCTCATAGGCAAGCACGCAAGAAGGCTTGGCGCTTTTAAAAATGATTTCTGTAGAAGCTGCATGGACGAGGGAGAGGAGGAGACAATCCTCCACCTACTCTGCACATGTCCAGCTCTCTCCCAGAGAATCTCGGAGCTTCATCTCGGAGCTTTTTTCTACAACGACTTCAACAATCTAGAAAACATAGAAGTTAAAAGTCTCCTACGCTTTATTATAAGCTCATAACTAACCTAACCTAACCTAGTTTTTTTCGCATTTTCTTTACGTTGAAACATTGCAGTCAAGCTTCTGTCATGCTCAGTCGATGCTGCCCAGTGACATATTCCGTCTAAACGCACTTCTATTGGAGCAACGGTTTTAGCGGGTCCTCTTTTCCTTTTAGCATTCGCCTCTCTTTCGAAACTCAAACGATGTCTTCCCCTTTTATTACATCTTTCCTATCTAGCATAGAGTTTCAGATATTACTAAACGAAATTGGTATAAGTTTAGCAAGTCCTTGTTGCCAGCCTTCTTTTCTGTGTGTACTCTTTTATAAAAATGCCATGAGTTTATAACCGTCACGTTCAATAGGTGGGAAAATAGACGATAATACCTTCTATAAAATCGACCCCGCTTTTGTTTTTTAATGATCTTGCAATCATTTCGATTTAAATTGTCTGCCATAACTTTCAATAGTCTCCACAGGTTCTGCGTCAATATATGACGACAATAAAGCATCTACTTTACTCTATTATCTTTTTATCTTTGTTTATTATCTTAATTTAAGAAGTTACTGCAACATCCGCATTATCGACGACTATTCCTCAAACGAGCCTCTTGGTTTCTTCAGAAATGTTTTTTTTTTTTATTGGTCAGTTTGCTGTTAGGGATCCTCTTGGTTTTAATTGTAGCCAAACAAAATATTTCCTGCTTGGCAAAATATGTCACTGGGAGAATACGAATAGATGTATAATAATTATCAAAATAGATAATATGATTTTCTTGTTATGGTATATCCCTTGCTAAACTGATCACGGTATTGATTTGATTTGATTTCAATTTTATTCATTCCATTTAAATAATTTTAACAATTGAATAATTCTTAGTAATAGTTGTGAAACGAATAATAATAATCATTCTGTAACTGTTTAAAGTTAGTGTTGAATGACGCTTAAGTAATATTTTCAAATTCAGGAAACTGATGTGGGGTAGTTATAAGTGTTACAAAAAATAAAGATAAAAGAAAGTACGGGTACTTATGTGTAAGTTTGAGTACAAACATAACGCAAATAGTGAATCCTAGGACACATATCGAAAGAACGATTCAATAATTGGGGTGGCCGTGGTGTAGTGGTAGTAGCAAACGCTTCTCACTCGGAGGGTCCAGGTTCGAATCCTGCCCATGGCAAAAAATCAGTTTTTCATTGTATAATTGGAACTCAGACAAAAAAATTCTGCGTGTGAAGGCATAACACTGACACGTAGATTTGGCTGTTATAAGAGTTTCAAGCAATGAAAAAAATACTGGGAATTATATCTCGAATCACTCTGAGTGAAGAAAAACTCTCCGTCCTATTCGGACTCCCACCCCTGGAGAGCAAACATAGAAACCAAACACACCTGAGTTTCAAACCACTACAAAAACAATTTTCCTTTCTCCTCCTTCTATCTTTCCGCCCGCGCCCTGGCAACAGTAAAAGGGTATCAACCCCTTAGGCGCGCGTAAATTATAAAAAAAAAAAAAAAAAAAAAAAATAATGGGATAATCTATAGTAAATAGCCAATCTTTAACCCTATTTACAAACGAGAGAAAATAAGGAGTTCTTCGAATAGCAATAGGTAGTTTGTTAAAACATTTAGGTGCAGTAACAGTAAAAAAAAATGAGAATATTTGGTTCTATGTGCGATCGAAACATTAACCAATGCTCGATTATTAAAGCGCAAACTATAAAAAGTTGAGTTTCTATTTGAAGTGTTACCACTTCGCTTGAAGAATTCCCTGAGAACTTTAAAAATATATAGGTGTCTTAACGGAAGAATTCTCAACTCTCTAAACAACGGCCAATAACTTTTGAGCTGCGAAGAAGGAACTAAAAGCGTAATCATAGGATCCACCCCAACTCGCTATACCGTCATTGCAACTTAGAGTTAGCGAGGCCGTAGTAAATCATTATGTTTGGAGCAGTAAGGTTTCACAAGATACATTATTCGAGCCACACGCATCATATATGATGTAACTGTTTGCGTATGATTTTTCCAGCTTAAATTGAGATCAAATAAGACTCCCAGATATTTAAATTGACTAACAGACTCAATTTTAAAGCACCTGTTCAACATTGAGCATTTTCATTAAAATTTATACATCCACGAGTATGCAGAGGTAGTCGAAACTCTTACACGGTCGTGAGAATGAAATCGGTAACAACATTTCCTAACATTTTGAAAGCCATCAATTTTATTTTTTCGCTGATAATCAGCTTAGGAAATGCAAACCACTGCCGTAATATTTGTAGATCTTCCTCAATTTTTATAACGTTCTGATTGAAGAGGGAGTTGATATAAATTAAGAACAAAAGTGGACCGAGGACAGAATCCTGCGGAATACCATTCTTTATTTTAAGATATCTACTAAAACATCCATTGATATCGACCATTTGTTTCCTATCTGTGAGATAAGAGCGAAACCAATCATGTAAGTCTCCTCTATAACCAGCGTTGTATAACTTATCTAGAAGTAAATTATGGTCCACCATGTCAAATGCTTTTGTCATATCGATGAAAAGAGCCCTTGTTGATTTGGAATTATTGAACCCTTCTGTGGATTTGCCCGATCTCAAACCGAACTGATTTTCAGAAAAGAAATTCTGGTTATCCAAAAAGACATCATCCGTGATTTTAGTAGCTGTTCAAACAGTTTAGAAAATGTGGGAAGCAGCGATACAGGTCTATAATTTCTGCACATTTTAGGGAATGTGGAAATCATCCATTACTTACACTTAAGTTAAATAAGTGGCAGAGTATATCACTTATATTAAAATCAATCTTTAATATAAGAGGACATTTCCGATACCATCACTTGTGCACGAACTTTTATTTTTTAAAGATAATGTAAGCTTACATATTTCTGCAGAAGTAATTGTGGTAAAAGCAAAACTAATAACTTGGTCTCGTACAGCAAACTGAACAGATGAAGCAATACAATTGCATGTATAATTAGGTTGAGCAGAAGGCTTTAGTTTCTCAGAAATTTCAATGAAGCACTCATTACATTTATTAGCAATGTTGGCCGGATCAGACAAAATAACGCTATTTACTTCCAAGTCTCCGGTCGATAAGTCTCCTTCCGAATATCAGTAAGGTTTTTGAAAAGGTAATCAATAGAGCTCTGTCTAGGTGGGCTGAGGACAAACATATAGTTCCGGATAATCAATTCGGTTTTAAGGCGGGACATGATATCTCACATGCCGCGTCTAAACTGGTTTCTGATATCCAATGGAACAAAGGCAAGAAACAGTGCACTGGTGCCTGCCTTGTTGACTTGGAGAAGGCCTTCGACACCGTATGGTTAGAGGGTCTTTTCTATAAGCTGACTAGGCTGGGGATCAGCAAACCTCTCTTGTACATTCTTTATAATATGCTAACCAACAGACAGTTCATCGTGAAAAATGGCGATGTGACTTCTGTTGGAATATTTCAAATTAAAAATGGTCTTCAGCAAGGCGCGGTCAATTCGCCGATCCTATTTAACATTTATACAAGCGACTTGATAGGTTCACTTCCCTATACGATTCGGTACGCAGACGATTTGGTAGCGTACAGAACAGGTCCAAAAATCGAGGTCATTAATACTCTCTTGCAGCGTGACTTCGATAAGATAAGACGATTTTGCGATGACTGGAAGCTGAAAATCAACTTTCAGAAGTCGGAAACCATTCTCTTTAGGACGCCGTTGTCTGGAGCCTCTAGGGACACCAGAAAAAATTGGCGAAAGTTCGCTATCATTGGACAACACGGACAACCTCTTGCCTGTCGAAATGTAGTCAGATACCTTGGAATCTGGCTAGATCAGTTTCTGTATTTTGGCAAAAATGTAGATGATGCTCTTGCCAGAGCCAAAGGTGCTTTTGCCCTTACAAAGAGACTGTTTTATAGCAGCCAACTCGATGCCAGGGTAAAGGTAATCTGCTACATGGCCCTTATCAGGCCCATAAGGTATTTGGTTGTCCCGTGTGGTTCAATGTACGAGCAACCTTAATGGAAAAGATTCGGGTGTTTGAGAGGGCTTGTCTTAGGACTTGTCTTCGCTTGTACAGAACACCAGAGTCGGAGTACAAGAAATTGTATCCTAATGAGGTCCTTTACAACAGGGCGAACCTAATACGAGTGGACAACTTCGTAATTAAGCTGACTCGAAGGCACATTGCGAGAGCAATGACCTCGACGAATAACCTGATATCTGGGGCTTACTACCCCAATTACCTTTACCACGAGAGTGTGCGCTCTGACGGCTTCGTTCCAACGGAAGCATTCCTCTACTTGGATCAGATAGGGTTGATCCAGGATAGATCAGCGGTGCCGTTAATCTTCCATGTCGCTCGGACAGCTGGGGACAGGCGACTCAACTACAGCAGAGACGTCGCACACGGCAGTGTGGATCGCCTCAGGTTCAGTAGGGCGGTGGGGAACCGCGATAAGAGGGATGTCGTTCGGCAGCACCAGCATTTCTGGTGGTTGAATGATGGGGAACATGTTTCGTCGCCGTTTCCGTCAATTACGTACCAGCCTCACTAATGAGGCAGAGCTGACCAATCTATTTGCTCAGTAAATAGCGATGGCCAGCTTACATAGGTTTAGAGTAGCATTTAAGAAACATATACATATATCAGTGTATACAAAGATGTATACTGATGTATGTATATGATTGTGTATAACGTCTATGTGTGTTTATGTGTGTATTGTACATTTAGTTTAGGTAGGCTAAGGTTTATTTTAAGTTAGATACTAAGTTTTTATTAAAAAAAAAAAAAAAAAAGTCCATATGCTAAGTTTTGTTAACAATTTTTTTTCTTAGCTTTAAGTATAGAAAATAAATATCCGTAAAGAAAATGTAAATGAGATCGAAAGACATAGTTATAAGAATTTAGAGTAGCTTAGAGTGCCTGTGTGGGGCCAGTAAGTTAGTATAAGATTGTTAAGTAATTGTAAGCTAGCATTTAAGCATTTTTTGTTAGTATGTAAGAGTTAGTGATTAAGAAAATAAAATGCATATAAAACTAAACTAAAACTATTTATTTCCAAGACATTGACTACTTTAAAATTTCTATCTTTTCCTAGAATATCATCTACAATTCTACACTCTTCTTTAGCATTACCTTTAACATTATGCATTTTATTAATATAGTACTGATTGCGAGCTTCTGCTATTTTTTTAATTACGTTTTTGCACAATTTGTCATAGTATTTTTTTTATTCTTAGATTTTGTGGATGTTTCTTACATTTTTTGGCGAATGTTCTTTTACTTTTCACTTTCTTCAAAAGATTGGAAGTCATCCAAGGTTTAATGTATTTTGTACTATTAAAATTATGCATAGACCTGTTGGTGCAGTTATATATCTGATTTCTTAAAATCGATAAAAATAAATCATAGGCAACCGAAGGATTACTTTCTGAGTAAACTGATTCCCAAAACTCATATTTTAAAAGTTCATTCAACATGGCGTAGTTTATGCGAAATTTGTTCCGCAAAGAATTTTTAACATGAAATGAAGTATTTATTACACTGTGGAACAAAATAATTTTTGTTTTTTTGCGGCAATTAGTTTCTTAGTGAAATTATGTACACTTGTGTAGTGAATTACTCAGTGTGCAGTTATTTTGTTTGAATTGACTCCCGTTCTCATGACAAATTGTTATTGCATTCTGAGAACATTTCCATTATTGCATCTTGTTAATCAGTATTTATTTATTTGTTTAGTTGCTTTAATTATTTCCGAAAAAATGATGTCTTCACGCAAGTCTTGTGTTAACAATCCAAAACAATTTTGCTACATATGTATGTGGAAAATATTGTCACCAAAAACAGCAAAGAAATATTAATGACTTTGTAAAACAAGCATACCAAGCATATTTTGGAAAACAACTTGCACAACAGGATAAAAATTGCCACATAAAGTTTGTAAAAATTGTATAGGGTCTCTTCGGTACTGGAGCCAAGGAGGACGAAAAGGGCGCTTCAATTAGGAGTGCCAATGAAATGGAGTGAGCCGACAAATCACCATGATGTTTGCTAATTTTGTGGCGTGAATGTGAAAGGTATGAATCGATACAAAACACTTTCTTGGATTTATCCATGTATTCAATCGGCTAAGCCACCAATATTGCACAGTAAAGAATTTCCAGTGCCGATATTTAGTGCCTTGTCCATCGTTTCCTGTGATGATGTGGAAATGTTAGACACTGAGTGTGAAAGTAGAAGCTCAAGAGAATTTGTAGGATGGAGTCCTGCAGTTCAGAGTTTTTATAAGAAGAACTTAATGACTTAATTCGAGACTTAGGTTTATCGAAAAAATCAGCTGAGCTACTTGCATCAAGACTTAAAGAAAAAAATTATTTACAGCCTGACGTAACAATAACATCTTATAGGTCCAAAGAAAAACAAATTCTTCCGTTTTTTTACTCAAGAGAATGAGCTCATATACTGCAGGAATATTTGTGGGCTTTTCAATATAATGGGTCTTCCAAATTATCGGCCAGAATTATCCAAATTATCATAGATAGCTCATAAAGAAGTTTAAAATGTATGTTACTGCATAACGGGAACAAGTTAGCTTCGATCCCGATAGGTCATTCAACGAAACTTAAGGAAGAGTACCAAAATATTAAAGTTGTTTTGGAGAAAATTTTGTATGTTGAACATCAGTGGTCAGTATGCGTCGATTTAAAAATGGTTAATTTTATTAGGTCAACAAGGTGGATATACTAAATACCCATGTTTTCTTTGTCTATGGAACAGTCGCGCAAAAGAGGAACACTGGAGCAGAAAGGATTGGCCTTCGAGAGAATATATGAGCCTGGGAAAAGAAGATATCATTCGTGAACCATTGATAAAAAATCATTCTGCCACCATTGCATATTAAGCTTGGGGTTGTGAAACAATTTGTTAAAGCTTTCCAGGTCTCAGTATGGAAAAATTGGCAGCAGGTATGTTTGATGGACCAC
The DNA here is from genome assembly GCA_949129095.1 of Volucella bombylans. Taxonomy (NCBI): domain Eukaryota; kingdom Metazoa; phylum Arthropoda; class Insecta; order Diptera; family Syrphidae; genus Volucella; species Volucella bombylans. Next base: position 206,639,149 of record OX422141.1, read on the forward strand.
AAATCCGCACTCTTATAAAGGATGGCGGTTTCAAAAATCACATGAATCAGATTGAATTGAAAGCATGGACAGACTTTGTAGCAGTCGTCAAAATCTTTTTGGGAAATTACAAAGCAGCAGAATACTCAATTATAGTCGCTAACATGCTTAAGAGTTTTGAAAAAATATGAGCACAAAAATGCATTTTTTGTTTAGCCATTTAGATAGATTTCCTCACAACCTGGGTGATTACAGCGAAGAACAAGGAGAACGGTTCCACCAGGACATTAAGGTAATGGAGGAAAGATATCAAGGCCGGTGGGAACACCATATGTTGGCGGACTATTGCTGGACCTTACAAAGGAACTGTTCTGACCGAAAATACAAAAGGAAATCATATAAAACACGTTTTTCATTTTTATTATTTTTTTTTTTTTTTGAAATATGCTTAGTTTTATTTCAATCACAGTCACCGACTATCTCCCGAGCCGACAACATCGCTCACCGGTTAGTGTTCTCGCTCATTTTTCGTTGGTGCCTTTCCCGCTATCTTCATAGCATTCTCTCTCACTCACTCGTGCATTACTTCTTAGGTAAAGTAAATCAACACCTTCAGTTATAGTGGTTAAAAAAAATATTAAAAATGGCCCAAGGGCCACGTGGTGTGCGAATGGGGCATCCATTCGGCATTCTCTCAGAAGAAATGGTGGAACCCAAAAATAAAAGACGCAAAAAAACTAATTTCGAAAAATATACTCCTGTGACTTCCGATTCTAACCCAAAATTTGTAGTAATCTCGCCCTCCGATCCCACAAAACCCCTATCTAACTTCAGTGTGTTCATGCTTAAAAAAGCCATAGATTGCATAAGTACCGCTTACGATAGTATTAGTCAATTGCGCGATGGCAGCCTATTAATTCTAGTTAAATCAGAAAAAATCGCAAAAATCTTCTTATCAAAAAAAAAAAACTCCCCAATGTATGTGATATTTCCGTGAAACTGCATGACCAGCTCAACACGTGTAAAGGAACAGCATACGCTCCGTGCTTAGTTAACGTACCGGAGAAAGAAATTGTCGATGAAATGAGCTCACAAGGAGTAAAAGATGTATATAAATTTAACAAAACTCTTGACGGGAAACAAAATCCCTCTGGCCTTATCCTCTTTACATTCGACTTGTTTCGTCCTCCCACTTCAGTAAACGTTGGCTGGTACAACATCAAAGTTGAAGAATACTATCCCAATCCCATGAGATGTCGCAGTTGCCAAAAAATTGGTCACACTGCCAAACGGTGCAAAGGTACCCCCTCATGTGAAGGCTGCAACCTCCCCCCTCACTCGACTGAGAAATGCACACGCATCTCATGTGCCAACTGCTCCCAATGCCACCCATCATCTTTCAAAAAATGCCCGAAGTTCACCCAAGAAAAGGAAGTACTTAAAATCAAAACCATTCGAAAATGTACCATGACAGAAGCCAGACAAGTCTTTAGGGAACAGTATCTCCCTACAACATCCAGCCCAACTTATTCGGAAGTTGCAAAAAATACAGCCCAAACTGAATCCGCCATCCAGATAGGAAAAAACCCCATAAAAAATAGCATCGAAAACAACTCTAACGGCCCCACAGCCGCTAACCTGACTCCACAACCAAATGTAAAGTCAACAACAACAACACCCAAACCCCAAAAAGGAATATTGCAAACTCTTACCCAAAATCCCTTAGTAATTACCTACGACGACTCCAACACTCATTTTACCTCAACCCACTCAACCCACTCAACCTCACAACAGCAAAATCAGATCAGCCGCAATACCCTCGCTCACCAATCTCCACCTAGCATCCCAAAACGTACACACCAAACTAATAATACGCAACTTTCAGCTTCTCCACTACCCTCACCTATATCTTATCTAACAGAAGACCAAATACAACAAACTACTTATTTTATAAAAGAAACTGAACGAATAGATGATCAAGACATATAAAAAAAATAATATAAACCCCAACAAAAACGACCCCGGAGTCCACCAGCTGAGTCAACCGAGCCCGTCATCGGGCTCGTTTGGCTCGGTTTCTGTATGTCGGGGTCAAATCGATCACCCCAAAAATTTGCTCCAAAATGGTTTCACACAGTATGTACCCCAGCATACTGTGCAGAAGCCCACTCTGTCGCATATAAAAGCTCTACTTAAGATTCTCCAATGGAACCTCAAAGGCTACGTAAACAACTACGACGAGCTTACCCTACTGATAAAAAACGAAGAGCCCAGTGTTATATGCCTTCAAGAAACCCATTGCCCATACGATTCTACACCAACTCCTCCGAAAACGTTCAAACCCTATTTTAAAAATCTGCCTTCCAACACTACTGCAAAGCAAGGTGTCGGTCTGTTGGTAAAAAAGAAAATATACCACATAGAGATATTCCTATCAACTCGAACATAGCTTGTTCCGCCATAGAAATTTTACTACCGTCAAAGATCTGCATTGTTTCGTTCTATATTCCACCACGGCAAAACTTCTCGAAAAACGAATTGGAGTCGATGTTGAATCAGGTAAGCCGCCCAGTTATTTTAGCAGGGGACGTGAATTCATGGAACATTCTTTGGGGATCTTCCGCCACGAATAACAGAGGGAAGATTGTGGAAAATTTCATAATCGATTCTAATCTCTCTATCTTAAATGATGGCTCAGCAACCCATTTCTCCATCCACAGCACCCTTACAAACTGTGATATCACCTGCTCATCACCAGAGCTTCTTCCTAAAATAAACTGGTACATTTCCGAAGACCTCCACAATAGCTACCACTTCCCAATAACCGCCACCGTTAACTTAGAACCATATTCCAAACAAAACCCCCCTCTATCAAAATTCAAAATCGAATCAGCAAATTGGACAGCTTTTAAAAGTGAGATAACAACACTTTTAATTGAGAAAGACCCATCCAGCAACCCAAACAAAGAGGCGGCACTTATTCAAAAATCAATCAGGGCTGCAGCTAATAAAACTATTCCTCAGACATCTCCAAAACACCACAAACGTGTAGTTCCCTGGTGGAATCAAGAACTCGCTGATCTCTGCAAAGCTAAAATGGGCGCTTGGAAAAAATTAAAAAAAAACATAAACCAAGATAATCTTATAGCGTTCAAAAAATCCAATGCCAAATTTCGGAGACAACTCAAAATCGCCAAAGCAAAAACTTTTGAAGATTTCACCTCCAGCATCAATCCTGACACTTCCCCAGCAAAAGTTTGGAATAGAATTCGATGTTTAACAGGTAACCCCACCTTACTTGCCATAAATTATATTAAAACACCGACCCAAACGCTCTCCGAACCATCCCACATTGGTAATTACATAGCCCAAAACTGGTCCAACTACTCAGACGACGCAAACTTTACGAACTCCTTCAACAACCAAAAAATACGAGGCCATTTCATATACCACAGTCACGTGTGCCAGTAATTCCTATGCTCAACTCATCGAAAGAGATATATCCACAACGGAACTCAACGCATGCCTAAGCAAACTAAAAGGGTTAACCCCCAGCAGGGATAGGATATCCTACCCAATGATTAAAAATCTCCCAAACGACGCAAAACAAAGACTTCTCAGACTTTATAATACCCATTCCCAACCCAAAAAAGACAAATATGCAATAGAGGGTTACCGTCCAATCTCTCTAATCCCCTGCGCTGCAAAAGTACTTGAGAAAATAGTTGCAAAACGTATACTTTGGTATGCAGAAACAAAACACTACTTTAGTCGGAACCAAGTTGCATTCAAGGCCAATCGAGGCTGCACTGATGCCCTACTCTACATAGATAACTACATATCTAGATCATTAAGCTCCAAAAACCATGTCTCAATACTTTCTCTAGACTTCGAAAAAGCGTTTGACAGAATAGTAATTCATGTCGTTTTAAATAAACTCATAGAATGGGGTGTTGGCCCTAAAATTTTTTATTACGTAAAATCGTTTCTCAATAATAGGAAATTTTGTATCAAATCTAATAATTCCTATTCTGCCACCTTGCCCCTCCATAACGGGATCACCAAGGATCACCCTTATCCGTTATATTATTTTCTGTTGCATTTGAATATATAAGCGACATCTTATCAAAATACAAACACTTAAGTCACTGCCTATATGCAGATGACATATACATATTATATAAAAACCAAAATGTAAACGAAATAAAAATACACTTATCGAACGCACTTAAAGATATTTTAGAATGGGCAAACTCTTCCGGAGCCAAACTCTCATTGCCAAAATGTAAAGTCCTACACGTTTGTCGCAAACATTCTTGTACACCTAGCGCTATAAATGTTAACAATGTTGAAATAGAAAATGTTAAAAATTTAAAAATACTTGGACTGATATTTAATCAGAAATATAATTGGCGTAGCCACTGTTTATATCTTAAGAAGTCTCTAGCTGCAAGGTCTAATATTATTAAGTATTTATCTTGTAAAAAGAGTAGTGTGCATATTAACACCCTTTGCAATATCACCAAACTCACAATTTTAAGTAAAATCGATTACGTCATCTACATCTACGGCAACTCTTCAAATTATAAAACCAATTTACCATCAAGCAGCCAGATTTAGCGTCGGCGCCTTTCACACAACGCTCATAAAAAATATATTGGCTGAAGCAGGTCTACCTACTATTGAAGAGAGAAGAGACTCAGTGATATCAAAACTTCTCCCAAAACTCACTTTCTCAAGCAACTCAATAATCGATAAAGAAGTACAACTTACGCTGATACGCAAACGGGTAAATAGAATTCCTTCCGCCATCTATAATATCCTTAAATCGAATGAAGACATCCAACCACCAAAACGGAACCTAATCAACCGTACAGCCCCACAACCTCCATGGCTTTTCGATCCGGACTGCTGTATAATGGATTTATCGTCACATGAGAAAACGGACACAAATAACGAGATATACCGCAAGCTATTCCTAAATATTTCAGCTGATCTTAAATCCAAAGATTGGAATTTTATATTCACGGACGGGTCCAAAACTTTGGACAACACATCATTTGCAGTCACATTCGAGGATGGCAACGCAATAAAACTTGGAATTCTCCCACAAATCGCTTCCATCTTCACTGCAGAAGCCTTTGCCATCCTAATAGCCCTTCAATGGTCCATAAAAACGGGAAGAAAACACGTGATATGTACTGATAGCCTCTCCACCATAAAAGCTATTACAAATACAAACAACAACACAGATCTGATCAGTAACATTCGAAATTTATTGATTAAATCTTCCAAATCCACAAAATTGTTGTGGATCCCTGGTCACGTTGGAATCCGAGGCAACGAGCTGGCAGACGAAGCTGCCAAATACGCAAACAAAGCGCCAGTTCATCTTTTTAATGTTTATACCAAGGCCGACCTTATCAATCATATTAGAAAAAAGGCCAATGCTGACGAATTAAAAGACTGGATCAGTTACCAACACCACTATACAAAAACCAACCCCATAAAATCGCACCCTGCTTATCCTACAAACATTTCAAAAGCTAAGATTAAAAACTTCATTCGACTCCGGCTAGGCCACACTTCGGCCACCCACCTTCATCTCATAAAGGGAGAACCCCCACCAACCTGCGTTACCTGCCACACCACTATAACTCTTCAACACCTGCTTCAACACTGCAAACGAATAAGACCATTCATCAACAATATATTGGGAGGAGAAGACGTCATAGAAGTATTAAAAAACCCACACAAACACAACATCGAAATAATTAATGATTTTTTAATAAACACAGGCATAATTGTGTAATTAAGTTATAAATAAGATAAAGTTAAGCTAAACTATAAGTATCATAGAGCGGGAGGCCTTTGCAGCTAGGAGCTCTTTAAAAATTAAATTGTTAGCTTGTAATTTATTACATGTTTAATAAATATATAATAATAATAATAATAATATTTCAATCATCATTTATAACACTGTTCCCATTCGAAAATAAATCTTTCACAATATATTTAATATTTTTATTTTATTTTCGTTATATGAAAGTTGCATTTATCCCAAAAACTAGAGTCAATTCGGGTAATCTGTTATTATTTTCGTATTCAGTAGACCAGGATTACCCAAAATTGACTCCGAAACCTCATAGTTATAGTTGCCAATGCTAAGAGTTACCATATGATGATCCGTTACTCTGAAATCTTAAGCATTACCATAGAAACAACTTTTATTATTTTTATATATTCGAGTGAAAATATGGTCAATATAACTTTTGGTTGAATTAGATACGCGAATTGGTTCATTAATAACGCTCCTTAGACCATATGAGGCCATTAACAACAAGTAGTTCTCAATGTCCCTGTCACACTCATTTAAAATATCGATATTGATATCGCCAAGAATAAATAAGTTTTAATTTCACTCAAAATAGAATTCAGCTCATCAGTAAAGACATTTTTACTAAATTCATGCAATCTGTAAAAACATAGTATTAAATAAGATTCATTTTCATACGGGTCATTCCACGATAAATCGCCGAAGCTATATGGGGAGCTCTGAACGACATCCCTCCGATTTAGCTGAAAAGTGGTAGAAATACTCATTGGAGTGGTACGAATCATAAGGCAAAAAAGGTTTTGAAGAATTCGATATAGTTTGCTTGTAACGGAACTTAAAAAATTGGCGAAAAATCAAAATTTGTGCTTTCTTTTATAACATATTTATATTATGCATCTATCCGGTCATAGGGTATAACTGCCGTCTGCCAAAAAAAAATTAATTTATTAGAAATAAGTAAATTAAAAATATTAAGCTATAATATCAAAGGCCTTAATAATAAGTCAATTCAAGTAGGATTTTATGAATTTATAAATAAATTTGATATTATTTTTCTGTATGAAACATTTTTAGTAGAAAAAGATTATAAATTATATTTAAACCATTTTAAAAGCTTCGAATTTGTTTGGATTTCCGCTATAAAACAAAATACACGAGGAAGATCAAGTGGGGGATGCTTCTTTGGATACAAAAAACATAGTTCTAATCACAACATATCCTTTGAATTTGAATCGGTATATGAAATTAAACTTTTAAAAATATCAATTGAATCAAGCAAACTATATATACTACCAATTTATATCAACTGTAACAACTGGGAAAGAGATTTTGGTGCGTTAGTTGAAGCAATTGAACACTGTAATTACGACGATATGATGATCATCGGTGATCTAAATGCCAGAATAGGAAAAGAAGAGGGAAGAGAAAATAGATTCGCAGGTAAAGTGAGAAAATCAGAAGATGGAACCACAAATGCAAAGGGATTAAAACTGTTAGAATTATGTGATTCTCATGGATTTCATATACTAAATGGAACAAGCAATTCAGACTCCAGTGGAAAGTATACGTTCATAGGACAACAAGGATGTTCAGTCATAGATTACTGCTTGGTACGAGGATTATGGACATCCTTAGTAAATGATTTTGTAGTTTTGATGCAGCAGTTCTCAGACCATATGCCTATTGTTGCCGAGTTTGGTACTTTACCGACAGAAAGAAAAGATACAAGAACGATACAACTACCCCATAAGCTGATGTGGAAAGAATCAAATGCATCTGAGTATAGACGGAAACTCGATCTCAACTTGCCGACAACTGCTCAACTGGATATAATAGATATCGTCAATTTAATAAAAATTTCTTACCCCCCAGAAGTACAAGCTTATAAAAAAAGATACATTTTTAAAGAAAAATGGTTTGATACTGAGTGTGAAGCAGCGAGAAGAATATCTTTTGGATGGCTAAAAGTTTTTCGAAAGTTTGGAGAGGAGTTCTTTAAAAAAATGTACTACCAAAAAAATACAGCTTTTAAGCAAATTTGTATGAAGAAAAAGAAAAATTTTTTTGAAAACGAAGCTCTAAAATTGGTGAACTGTAAAGATACAAAGGAGTTCTGGTGTGCGATTAAAAAATTCAACGGTAGAGCACCCCAAATTGGCACTCAGCTAGACGCAAGGACACTGATGACCCACTTTCAAACGCTGTTGAACCCTCAAAGTAGCATACTGCCGTTTCACTACGCAAAGCCATTAATTAAAAATGAAATATTAGATGCACCTATTACACAGGGAGAAATATATAAAGTTTTGAAAAAACTTCAAGATGGGAAGGCACCTGGAGTGCGACAAGTAATTTTATCGACAAAATAGCGGATATTTTCAATGGAATGCTGGAAACAGGTAACATACCGCCACAGTTCAAACAAGCGATAATATATCCGATTCACAAAAAAGACAATATAGCTGATCCCGCAAATTATCGTGGAATATCTTTCCTCAACGCATCTTACAAGATTTTCACAAAACTTTTAAATGAGCGTTTGTCAATTTGGATCGAAAACAACAATTTGATCAAAGAATTCCAAGCAGGTTTTCGGAATGGTTATTCAACCGTAGACAACATTTTCGTACTGCAATACATTGCTGGGACATTCCTCGAACAAAAAAAGAAATTATTCGCCTTTTTCGTTGATTTCAAGGCAGCTTTTGATAATATCGATCGAAAAGCTTTAATATTCAAACTTTATAACGCTGGAATGAGCCAAAAGTTTGGGAGAGTTATCGAAAATATATACGAGGACAACCAATCGAGTGTGTGGAGCGGGACCGAAATATCAGAATGGTTTGAAACAACTATGGGAGTAAGACAGGGATGTACACTAAGCCCATATCTCTTTGCTTTGTACATCGATGGCCTCATCGACTTTCTACCTGGAGGAATAGAGATTGCAGGACATTTAATAAAGGCACTTTTATTTGCAGACGATGTGGTTCTATTTGCATATTCACCAGAGTCTTTACAATTAATGAGTAACCGTCTTGAGTTGTACTGCCAATTATGGAATCTTACGGTTAACCTAACAAAATCAAAAATTATGATCTTTAAGAAGGGAGCGGGTAGAGTGTGCAGAAACGAAAAATGGTATCTCAACGGACAGCCCATTGAAATTGTGAAAACCTATAGATATCTCGGGGTAACAATTGCTAGTAATCTCAGACTAATAAAAGCCAAAAGTTCCATATCGGCTACATGGAAAAAATGTTTTTCAAATCAACTAATTGACCACAGCGTAAAGTACAAGGTTTTTCAAGCTGTATCAGAATCTGTTATGATGTACGCAGCTCAATCTTGGGGATATTGCCAATATGAAACAGTAGAGAAACTCCTTAGATACTACATAAAACGATGCTTTAGCTTACCAAGTACAACTCCAAACTATATGATCAATATCGAAACAGGACTGTCACCGCTTTTCATTAAATCAATAAAATTGCATGTAGATTATTTAATAAAAGTTTTAGAACTGTCGGATGATAGACTTCCAAAAATTATTGCGAAGAAGGTAATCGAAAGGAATACGCTCTGGTATAAAAAACTCGAAGAGCTAGCAACGTACTGCAGATTCGAATGCAATTTAGCTGATGGAAACGAAAGATACCGCAAGGATGTGCTTGACAATCTTATTGCCAAAGTAGATGAACAATACAGAGTTGATTGCGTAAATATGGCTTCATCGTCCGTTCACCGAGCTACATACAGCGTTTTAAAACACAATCTGCTAGAAAAAAATTATTTCCACAATGACAACAGCAAAGAACTAATCTCGGCTGTTTTTAAGATGAGAGGCGAACTAATACGCCTTAATTATTCCCCACATCGTCCAGATCTACCAATTTATTGTAGTCTTTGCAACTTGTCTGAGAGAGAAGACGTCATACATTTCATCGGAAGATGCCCCATCCTTAAAGAAATAAGAAGATGTTTTCTAGGAAACGACACAATATCTGAGGAAGAAGTTAAAGCCTATTTAAACTGCGAAAGCGATGTAAAACAACTTTTTTACTTCTATAAAGCAGCAACCAATTACCGTAGTAAAATTATTACTGAGAAATTTTAAATGTGTAAAAAAAAAAAAAAAAAAATCAAATTAGTACACTATTTTTTAATTTTTTGCTTGTTTACATATCTTTAAATCTTTTTAAATTCATGAATTGAATATACTTTAAAACAAACTTGTTATTAGATGTTTAATTTCACGTCAATCAGGCAGACGGCAAAGCCATGCTTAATGATTTTTGTAACATAAATTTGTATTATAAACAAGAAAACAAACAATAAATCTAATCTAATAAAATCTAATTATAACATATTTAAAAAAATCATAACTTTGGCTCTGCTCATCAGAATTTGATCAAATATACCTTGTTGAATTCAGAAAAGGTGAACTTTCAAATATTTGGAATAAACCTTTTACATATATCCTTGAATAACTCAAAAAATGGTATTTTGTTTTTTTTTTATATATTATAGAGAGATTCATTATCTATTTCCATTTCAAATTTCAAGTTGGGATCTCTATAGGTTCGCCCAAAATAATGGTTTATAAGCGGCTAAAAATTCTGTAATCATTTAAAAAAAAAAGTCACACTGGGGCCTTTGTATCCCAAGGCCTTAAAGACTAAAAAAATCATTATTTCTTATCTTTCAAGTGTATATACATATTCTTCCGATGAAAAGGAAAAATATTTTACTTTAATTACTCCTTGTGAAACAGATGAAATGGTTTTCTTGTTTCCGGTACAATTCTTAACCCGGCGAGAGTGTGGTGAAAAAATGTAACATGGAGTTTGTGGCTGGGTATGACATACCCAAATACAAAATACCTATAAATATTGTAATAATAAATATAAAATATTTAAAAAATGGTTTTTTTTTTGTAAAGAGTATATAATAATTAGTTGCAAATGAAACACATGTAATATTTTAAGAATTTTTATCCTTTTATCCACGTATACTGAAAAAAACTGAATTCACTAAACTTTTAAATCATAATTTGCTCACATTCAAAGTAGCCCGTTAAACTAACAAATTTTTCTTCTTAATAAGTAAAAAATCAATAAAATATAGATAATTTAACAGAATATAACAAAAAAAAAAAATTAACATGTTCCAAAGCATACATATTAAGAACTGGTGTCGGAATCGTAACAGTCCTTACATACAAATATTGCATGTTCTATACATATGGCCTTTCCACAGGTTGTACATGCGTGTTTTGTTTTCCGATCTTGTTTGGTTGGAAAATCACGACATCTGATATAGCGACTTGTAGCATTTTGGGATGTTGAGGGTAGAAGTTCATTGATTTGGGATGATATTCTCTGTCGAATGTACGTTGGAATATTTCTTTGATTTTTTCGCAATCGTAGATGTTCATAAACCAATTTTAGTCCCAAATTACGAATAAATTCTGTTCGTTTGGTGTTGTTGTTGTTGTTTTCCCGAAAAATTATGTTTGCGTTTATAGCAGCTATGTTCAGCATCCCATAAAATATTGTCATCGGCCAGCGCTTGCTGTTACGCGAAACACTGTAAGATGCGCACAATTCATCGACAACATCTACTCCTGCTTTTGTTGAGTTATAAAACGTAATCATTTCTGGTTTTTTCTGGTGTCCTGTGGTATTATCAATTCTGTCATCATGATGTAAAGTAGACATGAGTATGACTACTTTATTCTTTTTAGGAGCATACGACACCATAGATGTGTCCTTTTGAAAGCAGAACAAAGAACTTCCCGGTTCTCTACCAGTCTTCAAAAAAGCGGCCGGGATACATCTTTTATTTTTCCGAACAGTTCCAGTAGAAGTAAGCCTGTGCTCAACTAGTAGATGCAACATCAGTTCGTAACTGGTAAACCAGTTGTCAAACGTCAAATTGCGGCACGACCGGGATATGGGCTGAATAAGTCTTTCCACTACATCAAAGGCCGCGTTGCTGATAGCATACGGTCCTGCAGGTTGCTTTCCTGTATACACTTCTAAATTATAAGTGTAGAAAGATGTTGCATCTACAAGGCTTTGTATTTTAATGCCATACTTCGCAGGTTTATTTGGCATATAGACACGAAATTTGCATCGCCCTCTAAATGCTAATAGCATCTCGTCAATCGTCATATATTCATGAGGAATGTAAGCTTCTTGGCAGCATTGAACAAATTGATCAAAAAAGGATCTTATAGGAGCCATGTTATCATTTTTCTTGCGCTCTTCCCTCGTTGATTTGTCATCAAAGCGAAAACAGTTTTGCAAAAAGTAAAATCGTTGAAGTGACATGGTTGTACGGAATATATCCACTCCTGTTCCATCCGTTCTCCACAAATCTTTGAGACCCTGGCGGGGAATGCATCCAGTTCCGTAGCTGTTGTTTCTTTCATATGTAATATTCCAGTATCTTTATGCTTGGCCTGTCGTATTTTTATTTCTGCGTTCGTGTATGTCAATATGACACCTTTCATTTCCTTGGTAATAAAAATATTCCAGCATTCGGTTTCAGTCTTCGCTTCTTTTGCTGTTCCTTTTGCTCCAGCCTGAAAATTTACTATGTTCTCAGCACGAGTACGTACATTTGTTCGTGGAACACGTTTACTCCATCTTTGGTTATCCTTCGACGTATAGTGTGGCGCATGCACTTGAACAGATGAACGTAGCAGTGTTCTGAGAACTGAGAGTGGAATATTGTCTTCCGAATCATCAATTTCCCCTCCCTCGACTTCGCCTTGATCACTAACTTCCTGTTCCGTATCAGTTTGAAGGTAGTGTTCACTGCAATGGTCGGATTCTATGTCAGAACTCGACTCGACCGAAGTATCTTCTAGCACTTCTTCCAACATGGACCAAAGTCGCCTTTCTCTAGTTTCGAAATCCATTTCTTAATCAAAGACTAAAGAAGAAAAGAGAACAAAAACAAAGAAAACGAAAACAACAATAGTTAATTTTGGCGCAAAATTCATACACCAACTATGTGGCAGGGTATTACATACCCAACAGATGTTTGCACACGCGTATCTCGAACAATGGCTATCGCGACACTGCGAACACAATACTACCCCCTCTTACATAATTATAACTCCAGCTACACGAAACAACAATGTGTTTGTGTGCTCGGTTAAAAAAATACAGTTATTTAATTAACAGGGTGGGTATGTCATACCCAGCCACACTCTCGCCGGGTTAAATTAGAAAATCCCGATTCCATCAATAATTTTTCTTCATTATACTCTTGTGTGGTCACGTAGGAGAAATCCATATTCTTTATATTTTCAGTTGCCCAGTTATATAACTGTAAGAGAGTTGTTATGTGTTCCCTATACGGTCTTTGTAGGTTAGCTCTGGCAGCCAGTCTTTTTATTGCATTACCAAGTCCATCGCATGCGCTCTTACCATGAGGGGCCGCAAAGAAGTTCCATTCAGCATTCACTCCAAAATCCTGTTCATGCAATGTTAAATTAAAAAAATTATTTTTGTTTTTGTACTGCGCAGCTGATCCATCGGAAAAATAAATAATTTTCTTAAAATGTTGGCATTTCTTGTGCAGGAACTCTTAGAGACGGCGCTGAAATAAGTGTACTGTGATAGTGACATGCTTTAAGCAGTCACTGATTACAACAAAACATTCGTTTTTAATATCATCCATCTGGTTCCGGTAATATATTGCGAAAGGGTGAATCGTCGCCTGTTCGTTAGTCCAGTGGTATCCCTGCACTGCATCTTGCACAACAAAAACATAATTTTCGGAAAAGCCTAATAAAACAAGTATGTCCGTTTTCGTTAAGAGAGTTTTGACTTCCTTTATGTACCTGTTTTGTTGATCAGTTATAAAAACATGACGAATGAAAACACCAAGCCGTTTCAAAAAGCTCTGAATGAAATCCTCAGAGTTTTCAATTCTCACTTCCAATTTTGATCGGTCTGTGTGGGTCCACTGATAGTATGTTATATCTTCTATGAAGTGATTACTAAAAGCAGTGTCAAAGATTCTCCTTAATTTAGAATAATTTTGCAATTAAGGCACTTGCCCAAATAACAATTTATATCAGGTGGTTACAAATTAGAAAAGCTAAGCAGGCTCTGCTGTCATTGAGATGCTTATCCTCGTTTTCTATCAGCCTTGATATATTACTACCCTCAAACATGAGTTTATAGCGGCTGTTTTAGTGGAACAGTTTGGTCGTTGGTCCTTTTTGTCAGGAACACACAAAAGGTGGACAAACACAACACTTTACGTTACCCTCTGGTTCGCTTATGCTGCCCGTAGGCTACAGTAAACGGGGAAAAGGCGGCAAAGTAAAGGCAAGAGAGAAGCAAAAGTGAACAAAAGTTGTTTAAAAGAAAATTAACGTTTTATTTTAAAACAAAAGGAAAATATAAAATTGTATACTGAAAAATTGGCAACTCTTGAATTATTTTGAAAAAAAATTATTGGTTGTGGCTCTTTTCTCTTGACGGTTAGTATAACCGTCGAAATAGTAAAGAGGCAAAACCAAATTCAACCGCGCACTCGAGTCAACTTCACGATCTGGCCGTTCTTATTTAAACCACCGAAATCGTTGGAATATTGAGCTCAAGTGAAGAAAGATCGTTCTTGCTGCGCTTTTATATTGCAGTTTAATGAGCTTATCTGCGAATCATAAGGTTCTGAGCAAAAGTTCTTCAAAAGCTTTTTAAAGCCTTAATACAAGAGTTCCCACTTTTTAACAAAAGTAATAATAAAACAATTTTTTTTTTTTTTTTAAGTTAAAATTCGTATAAAAATGTGTGTGTGTTACAATCTCCCCCTCTGGAGCTTACGACGTCTCGGCGTTGCGACAGGAATTTGTGTTGTGTTCTTGGGTCTTCCTCGTCTGCGTAGCGGCTGCACTGGGATATCTTCTAGTTGATTGTGTCTTGAGCTCTTGTATTTGGTGATAGCTGAGACATGATAGCTTCCTAAAGGTGTTCAAAGATCGTCTTTAAAAGCAACTTGATAAGTTGAGGAACCTAGTTCTTTTATAATAACGTAAGGTCCATCTCTTCTTGGCATAAACTTAGATGTAGTGTTTTTTTGAGGCCTTGCTGAGAAAATGGGAAGTTATTAGTACCTTGTCACCTACTTTGAACATGGGTTTTGGTCTTCGATTTTTGTCATTGTATTTCTTATTTTTGTCTTGCGATTTTTCAGTTGTTTCTTGAGCATTCTGTAAGACTTTTGCCAGTTTCAAAAGTGTGGGTGTTATCTGTGATATAAAATTTTCGTTTTCTGCAATTGGTCGGATATCCTGTTTAACATCGTCGATTGTTCTAAGTTCACGTCCAAATGTTAAATATGCTGGAGAATAACCTGATGATTGACACTTTGCAGTATTCATTGCAAATCTAATTGATGGAAGGTATTCTGCCCAGGTAGTGTGGTTTGTTTCTACAAGGATAGACAATTGCGTTTTCATATCCCTATTTTTCCGTTCCACTGGGTTAGATTCAGGGTGATAAAGAGGAGTTAAAGTTTGTTGTATTCCCAGGAATTCAGTTAGTTCTTGCATCAACGCTGAAATAAATTGTGGACCATTGTCAGATAAGAGACGTCTCGGAATGCCGAACCGGAGGAAGACTTCATTAAGTAGTGTTGTAGCGCAGTTTTCAGCTGTTGCTTCTCTTAGTGGAAATATTTCGATCCATCTGCTGGCAAGATCTTCAGCAATGAGAATCCACTGAAATCCATCTGATGTGGGAGGTAAGGGACCAAATAAGTCCACCGCCAAAATTTCAAATCGCTGATTACTCGATACAGTTTGTAAAAGTCCGGAAGGCTTCCAATTGCTTGGTTTGTATCGTTGGCAGGCTGCACAATTACCGATATATTGGGTTATGTCCTTTCTCATGCCTGGCCAGTAATAACTTAAAGCTATTCTGGAGATAGTTCTATCAATGCCATAATGACCAGCAGTGACATCATTATGATAATTGTGAAGAATCGATTGACGTTCTTGGAGTGGTACTACCAGTTGCGAAGTTTCGGCATCTGATTCTGGAGAGTACCTATAGAGTATGCCTTCATTAAGTAAGTAACCCCGAGATGTCCATCGATTTATGTTTTCATCATTACTCTCGAAGGAGTCAATTATGATTTTAAGTTGTTCATCCTTAAGCTGAGCATCACGAATTTCTTTAGGCCTTCTTGTTGGAATATCAACTTCAAAGCTACATAATTTACATTCTGATTCGGTGTGTTCCTCGCTGCAACATGGTGGTCTTGATAAAGTATCCGCAACTGCGTTTGTTTTTCCTTGCGTGTACTCTATTTTGAAATTGTAGGGCTGAAGTTGTAAGACCCATCGAGCAAGTCGACCAGTTGGAGACTTAATACTCATTAGCCATTTCAAAGGCTGGTGATCAGTCAAAAGAGTAACTTCACCTCCCTCGATGTATCCGCGGAACTTGTTTACTGCCCAAACTATAGCAAGGGCTTCTCGTTCCGTTGTTGAGTAATTTCGTTCTGCTGCAGTAAGAAGTCTTGAAGCGTATTCTATTGGGTGTTCATTAGCTTTCTCCCCCTGGACTAAAACCGTCCCTATTGCGTAATTACTAGCATCAGTTTTCAAAAAGTAGGGTTGTCCTTCTGACGCTTGTTGTAAGATTGGTGCAGTTGTAGGAAGGGTTTTTAGTGCTTCGAAAGAATCTTGCTCTTCTTTGTCCCATTTCCACGGTGCATTTTTCTTTGTGAGGCTACTTAGTGGCTTTGAGATATAAGCAAAGTTTTTAATGAAACGACGATACCATGAACATGTTTGTAAAAATGACAGAACTTGCTTTGCATTTTTTGGTTCTGGCCTGTTGATGATCGCAGACGTTTTTTCAGGGTCAACTTCAATGCCTTTGTTTGTTATAAGGTGTCCGAGGTATTTTACATTTGAGCAGCAAAAGTTTGTCTTTTCTCGGTTAACCTTCAATTTATAAATATTCAGCCTTTCAAAAACTGTTTTTAGATCCTTCAAATGCTCTTCAAAAGTACTTGAACATATAATCATGTCATCCAAGTATGCTAGTATGAGTATATCAGGTAGTCCATTACGGAATCTATCCATTAACCTCTGAAACGTTGCTGGTGCATTTCGCAGACCGAATGGCATTCGTTTAAAGAAGAACATACCGAAAGGAGTTATGAAAGCAGTTTTTTCTACATCTTCTTCGGCTATTTTTATTTGATAATATCCTGATTGCAAGTCCAGGGTACTTTTAAAAGAAGTCTTTCTTGTGGAATGTAGTAAGTCATCAATTCTCGGTAGTGGATACCTGTCCGGGATTGTGATGCTATTAAGTTGTCGATAATCTATGCAAACACGAATACCACCATCTTTTTTGGGTACTAGCACCACCGGTGCTGCCCAAGGAGACTCGCATTCTTCAATTATGCCGTGTTCAATCATCTTTTCGAGTTCAACCTTCAGCTGGTTCTTTCTCGTAGGTGATAGTCTATAAGGCGTAGTTGCGACAGGTTCGTGGTTGCCAGTATTTATTTTATGCAGTGCAAATGGTGTTGGTTCGGTTGAAACATCAAATAGACTATTTTCTTGCATGAGAAGGTCTTTAAGCTTTTCTTTCTCATCTTTGCTTAGTAAGACTGCTTCATTACTTCGAAGTTCAATGTCAATAGCATTAATTTCGGTAAAATAAGAATCGGGATCCACTTCATTTTGATTACGCACTAGGTTTGGGAACAAACTATCCTTTTTCCGATGTCATTCTGGAGTGATTTCATCGTTTAGAATAGAACCGTAGAATATACTCTGAATAGAATGCGGCGAGTAGTCATTATCTTGTAAAGATGTTGAAGAGCATTTTCTTTTTTCAGGGGTTGATGCATTTGCTGTTGCGGCAAGTGGCGAGTTTGGTTTGACAGGTTCAAACCATGATAAGAACGGTGAATTATAGTTTATTGCCTTACGCTCTTGATCAGTGTTTACTAGTTTAATGGGTGTCCTACCAAACTGAGTAATGTCGGGCGTTTTTGCAAGTGGAGAAATCGGCTTAAACAATTCATCTAGCTTAAGTTGATGGTTTAGTTTTCCAATGACATCATCTGCCTTTATCTTGCTTACGACTTTGGTGTGATTGGTGTCATAGAATTCAAATTTTCTTTCGGTTTCATCGGTGAAGTACCATATCCTTTGTCTTAGATCCAGGACTACACTATTTTGTTCCAGGAAGTCTATTCCGATGAGTGTTCGATTATCTGTTGCAGCTGGAAGTGCGATGAACCTTATCGGTCTCAGCCTGTTGCCAAATATTATGTTTGTGTCTCCAATATAAATTTCTTGTGGGGTCGAATGGCCATCTGCTAAAGTAACGGTTGTATCGGCTTTGTAGAACTTTGTTCCCTTTCGGAGAAGGTGCAGAAACAGTTTTCTTCCTGCAACGCTTGTTCTAGCTGCGGTGTCGATGTAGGCTATACCTTGTTCTCCGTGTGATGCAATAGTAATGGTAGGCAAATCGTTACCCAAAGTTGTCTTCATACAATTAAAAGGCACAGTTGCTGGACCTTTTGGTAGCTCTTTACAATTAGGGCAATTTGACCTAATGAAACCAGTGGCCTTACACTTGTTGCAATGAATTTTTGGTTCTTCGGTTGGAATCGACTGTTTTTTTTGGGCGTCGCGCCGTTCCTTCTTGCGACATTCAGCGGTTGCATGTCCAATATGTCTGCAGATATTGCACCTCTTCTTTTCGATATTTTCGATCTTTGACTGTCGTTGTTCTTCTTTTTCAGCACGTGAGAGCTCTACTACTCTATCTTTTGCCAAGAGTTCTTGAAAGGTGCTAACACTATCTCTTGGTACACCATCACGAATGAAGACACTAAGTAGACCGTAGACAAGATCCAACATCATTTCCTCCTGTGGCTGTGGTTCGGGAAGTTTCGCAAATAGCGCTCTCTTTTTGCAAATAAAATCATCAGTTGACTCAGTGTATTTCTGTTTTTGATCGAACAACTCCATATATATTCTGTATGCTGGCAATGCTGGCGCATATGCATTTCGTAAAAGGGTCAAGACTTTTTCCTAGGTGTCGACTCCTTTCTTCACACCTTGCCACCAGGTAACAGCATTGTCCTCCAACAGAAGCGGAAAACCCTTGATTGCGTCGTCGTCAGTAATACGTTCGATATCTTTATAAAGGTTAATTGTAGCAATGAAACTATCCACTCTCCCTTGAACCGTGCAGTACAGTGGCTAAAACTGCCTTTAATAGTGGATTGACCTTGTACGGCTGATATTAGCTGTTTAAGCTGCTCCTCAGTAAACTGGGCCATGTTTCCACGCTGGCTTACGTAATTTAGTGCACCGATGCGTGCGCATAATGCGTTATCGTTGTCCGCAGTGATGCTTTTGTTCCAAGACAATGGGCCTGTAGTTGGGCGTCAATTATAGCGGCTGTTTTAGTGGAACAGTTTGGTCGTTGGTCCTTTTTGTCAGGAACACACAAAAGGTGGACAAACACAACACTTTACGTTACCCTCTGGTTCGCTTATGCTGCCCGTAGGCTACAGTAAACGGGGAAAAGGCGGCAAAGTAAAGGCAAGAGAGAAGCAAAAGTGAACAAAAGTTGTTTAAAAGAAAATTAACGTTTTATTTTAAAACAAAAGGAAAATATAAAATTGTATACTGAAAAATTGGCAACTCTTGAATTATTTTGAAAAAAAATTATTGGTTGTGGCTCTTTTCTCTTGACGGTTAGTATAACCGTCGAAATAGTAAAGAGGCAAAACCAAATTCAAACGCGCACTCGAGTCAACTTCACGATCTGGCCGTTCTTATTTAAACCACCGAAATCGTTGGAATATTGAGCTCAAGTGAAGAAAGATCGTTCTTGCTGCGCTTTTATATTGCAGTTTAATGAGCTTATCTGCGAATCATAAGGTTCTGAGCAAAAGTTCTTCAAAAGCTTTTTAAAGCCTTAATACAAGAGTTCCCACTTTTTAACAAAAGTAATAATAAAACAATTTTTTTTTGTTTTTTTTTTTTTAAGTTAAAATTCGTATAAAAATGCGTGTGTGTTACAAGTTTGATATTTTGATGGATGGTGCAAACACACACGGAATGAGTTCCTGATGCCCCAGCCAAAATGCATTTCTTTGGTCTTAACGACACGAATTTGGAAAATCCAATCTTAACATTATTATGAACTTCTTTGAACTTATAATATATCTCCCTAAGGTTGGCCAGAACCAGGCGTTTTTGAATATATATTTTCTGATTTTCAATCTAACAAAAAAGCAAAACGTCTTATTTTTGAACTTGAGAAAATAAATTTTTGTTACATTTATATATACGTAGTCTTTTTTTCCTGGCATTAAACGGCTGATATCATCTTCACAGTAAAAACTTTCTACCAATTGCTTGATATCATCATCTAAGCTTTTCCCATAAGTTGATGGAACGCTTTGATCTTCTTGAAGTTTTTTAGATCTCTTGATCATATAGCTTGTGGATCCTGGAAACTCTTCTCCATTCTCCATTCTCTTGAAAGCAAGGACAACAAAACAAGTTTGGTGTCTTTTGGCCAATTCTGCAAAACTTTTTTTGCCTTATGATTCGTACCACTCCAATGAGTATTTCTACCACTTTTCAGCCAAATCGGAGGGATGTCGTTCAGAGCTCCCCATATAGCTTCCGCGTGGAATCGTGGAATGACCCATAACCAACTTTGACATAAACTGCTACTTTTCAGTTACTCCAAAGTCTGGAAAAAGTATGGCAATTTATGCAACTTGTCGTAGTTTGAATGAATCGGAGGAAACATAGTTTCATTATTATTAAAATGAATGTAGTTTCTAAGAAGTTCAAACATATTAACGGTCAATAATCCACCACTGACATAGAAATAAGTATTCTTATATAAGCAACATTGGTGTTGATAGCAGCAATATATCAGATGGCAAATTACCCAGTCTTGACTCAAAAGTGAAAAGTGCTTCATTTTGTGATCCACGGTTTGTTGTAGGCCTACAACTGGATGTATGTAAGGTATATACCATAGGTTCCACTAGATTTGATTGTCAAAAGCCTCTTAACTGTCCAACGCCTACTTGCTTACTTGAAATAGTTGAATAATCTATTTGATGAAATCGAGCATGTGCCTTAGGGCTTTAACCCCTATGGCTCTTAACATGAACTATGTCACAGATAGTATCGCTGATGGTGCTCATATTACTGCTCGTAATAGCTTCAATGCAAGTCGAAGGAACTTGATAGTACTTCTGTTCGACATTTCCTTTTAAATGCATACACTCTTGCATGTGAAAACGTGGCCACTTATATAATTGAGGTTGGAACTTGATTTTCATTCGTTTTGAAAGTAGTACAAATCTTCAGCTTTTTACTCACATTTCTATTCGGCCATCAATCAAAAACGGAAAAAAAAGAGAAAAATTACATAAAGCATTTGACATGTGCATGCTGGGAGCATCATTTCATCCATCTTTCAAAACCCAATTATAATTGCAAATCAAGTGCAATGCAATGAAATGCCGATCCAATCAAAATGGTACACCGCATGAATGAATACACATGGCATCAGTGTGAATGCTGCCGCAGTAACCTCAATTAAGCCAATCCTCGACCAAAAAAAAAAAACCTTCCAGATCTTCACCGCCTAACACACTCCTGTTTTTGACTTTTTCATAATAGACTGATGCTGGGACGCAGTGGGAAAGTCTGCGCTACACGTCTGCTACAATTAAATTCCTGGCACGGTACTCCTATTCGGCTGCTTACCACATTCACTTGCCCATTGATGTAGCTAGTGATTATGATTTATTCCATGATATCGCCAAGTGCCACATGCAACTCATATTTACCACAGCCACGAGTACTTGTACCATTAGAATTGAGACGATGATGAAACCACTGAAGTGGCCTGAGAACACGAGAACATACATATACATATGTATGTATATAATGGGATAGCTTTCACGGTTTCCTCGTCATCGTAGAATTATTTGCCGCACACTCCTGCAAAAAGAAGTTGCAATGTCATTTGTTGCGCTGTTCATTGGAGGAGTTCCTTTAGTGTCGGTCCACGTCTGTGACTACGATCCACTCGGATAGGTTTCCAGATTTACGAGTATATGGTATATGTCTTATTGCCCTTTTTATACATACGAGTATGTGTGTTAGCCATGAAGAAGGTTTCATGGCCCCCCTGTCTGTCTGTCTGTCTGGATGTTTGTTAGCTTGTTGGCTTACTTATACCCCCAATCGGCCAACGCTTTATGTGCCGGTTGTCGTCATTCCGGACAAGAGGAGACATTAATCATTTTGTTCAGTCATTAAATCGCCATTACTATATTAAACAGTTCTGTGGTCCGTTCTTGTGGAAGTGCTTGCAGCAACATTCGGATATTGAAAGAAAAAAGTTACTCTTCTTATGCAGTTCGAGATATATTTCTCTCCCGCGGACACGTTTTGGGAAAGAAGGGGTTATTTTCAATGATTGCTATCGAATATTGTGCACACTGGTAGATTCATTCTTGTTCTTGAGCTCCCAGTGGAATTTCTGACAATTGCTTCGATGGGTGGAAAAATGAACTACTCTTTTGCTAAGAAAAAAAATTGTTTTTACAATGCTTATACAATATATACGCACGAGTATTTAGTAATTATAACTTGAAGAGCAGTCATACTCCAAAAAGAACGCTTGATCTAGTTACCCCAGTAGCAGTAGTACTAATATTGCTGTTGAGCTACTAAATCTTAGTATATGCTAGCAACTTTCCCTTATTTTTACTTCTAGTGAAACAACTTTCATTTGTAAATACGAATATTGTACTAAACACTGAAAATTTAAGTGGGAATTGCAATGACATTTCGATTTGTCGTTCGTCTTAGGAGTAAGTAGCAATTTCCAGAATGATGTAGCCTTATTATGAAGTTTAAGGAGAACCTCCAGTTGACAAGAAACTTTTTGCCCAATCTTCCTTGATACTGCAAACATGGGTTGAAAAAATATGGTCTTTGCAGAAGTTTTCAAACATTTTGAATTTGACTAGCAGTAAGTTGAGGACTTTAGAAATTCAATACAGCTTGCAGCGTTGACGTCAAGGTCCTTCATTGACATGTTGTAGCCTCATTTTAACTTTACCTTCTTGTTCTTTACTTGAAGGGGTTATTATCGGTAGAATAAAACGGGTTGAATAAACTTGCAAAACTGACAGTAAACGACTCACAACTTCTGTCGATTTAGGGATTTAGTCCTCAATACATTTGCAAGTTTGTACAGAGTACAAACTATGTAGCAAAGTCTGCTTTCTTGATTGCTAATATGCGGTGCGATTAGATGACTCAAATGCTACTCCTCAGGGGTTGACACAAAATTACCCTATGCCATCACAAACTAAATAAATGCTTGCATTGCATTACAGTGACCAATTTGTGTTGGAAATTGGCATTTTAATTTGATTTCGTGTCCCTTGTTAAGTAAACAATTTCGTCTGGCAGAGATTAGGACGCAACAAAGAAGCACTTGTGCAGCAGTGGAGGCAGGTGTGGATTTATTGAAGATGGGTTTTATGTCCATACGTCTTTTGTGTTTTAATATTAGAGCACGAACACCCACAAACTTTTACGACTGAATTTCATTCAATATTTTTATTGCATTTCTTTTTTTTTCCTTTTTGTAAACTAAGCTTAATTTTATGATCAACGGACATTCGAAACCAAATAAATACAAAAACGAAACAACAAATTTGAAACTGAAAATTGATATGATTCTATTCATCAGGCAAATAGGACCACCTCTGACATGCTGAGTGTTAAAATCAATTGAAGACAACAGATGGGTTCGTAGGGTTTTGTTGTCATCATTGAGATAGTACACTTTTTTATGGCATCATCAAAAATAGAACAAAGCAGTAGAATCTAATAGGGCATCCCGTCGAGGTATAGTAGTATTGCTTTCATTAATTACAAATATACGAGGGCGGGTCAATAAGTCCGTGACTTTTGGAATAAAACACAGATTTTTTGATAAAAAAATAATTTTATTTTTCAACGTAGTCTCCCTTGAGCTCTATACACTTTGTCCAACGCTTCTCCAATTTTTTTATCCCTTCCAAAAAAAATGATTTGTCGAGGTCCTCAAAATAGGCCTTTGTTTGCGAGATGACTCATCATTGGAGTCAAATCTTTTTCCACCAAGCCATTTCTTCAGGTTTGGGAACAAGAAGTAGTCGCTCGGAGCCAAATCTGGAGAATAGGGTGGATGAGGGAGCAATTCATAGCCCAATTCATGGATTTTTGCCATGGCAACTGCACATGTGTGCACCCTTGCATTGTCTTGGTGGAAAAGAACTTTTTTCTTGGCCAAATGAGGTCGGTTTTTTTTTCAAATCGTCATTGAATCGGTCCAATAAGTTGGCATAATATTCCCCATTGATTGTTCTTCCCTTTTGAAGGTAGTCAATGTGGATTATCCCGCGTGCATCCCAAAAAACAGTCGCCATAACTTTATTGGCTGACAAACCCACCTTGGCCTTCTTTGGCGCCGATTCACCTTTAGAAACCCACTGTTTTGACTGTTGTTTGTTCTCTGGTGTGTTGTGATGGATCCATGTTTCGTCCACGGTTACAAAACGGCGCAAAAACTCCTCCATATTGCGATTAAACAACGCCAAACCTTCCTGTGAAGTGAAGCACACGAAATTCACTTTTTTCCATTTTCTCCTCAAATTAGTGAGTAGTTTGATAAAAATAGCTGTCAAACACAAACTAACTGACGCAGCGAGTTTAAATTTTGACAGGAGTCAACTGACAGATGCCTGTTGACAGGAGCAGTGTTGCTGTTTCAGTAAAGAGGTCAGAAATTCAAAAAGTCACGGACTTATTATTATTATTATTATTTAAATATTTATGATTTATACAGATTCTTAAATTGTAACGTTAGATTTTCCATATACACTTTCACGTATTCCACATGAATTTTGGACAATTTGTTTCTGTTTGATTGAGCGCCATCCTTCGAAATAAGCCATGTAAAACTTATGTACAATAGTATGGATTGCATAATACTGGATTTGTAAAATCATCTTGAACTAAGAAGTAAATTACCACTTTAAATCTAGAATCTTGCGAGAGCTTGTTGTTAACCCTAGAATGGTAAACATATTTTTTAACTGTTCATTGGTAAACTTCGCCTGTGAGGCGACTTTTATAAAAAACCCACATTTCACCGTTAAGAAACAACAAAATATTTAAAATGAAAGAAAAACGTATTTATTACATATTTGGTTACATGAATTGACAAAAAAATAATTCCATATTAAATATCTTAGAAATGTTATAGGAATATTTGGAGATCACATATTTCAGTCTATGGTATGAAGAGATCTTTTACAAACAATTAAAAATAAAAATAAAAATCAGTTCGAAATGAAAAGAAAAAGTTTGTTTCATACAGCCCTTAAATCGAATTAACATATTAAATAAATTACATAAGGCGTCTAACTTCAAAAACTTGTGCAGAGCAAATTAAATTTTGTGGATTTTGCATCTACTTTTTTACGTCACATTGCCAACAGTTGGGTGATCTATGCTCTAAACAGTAAGTTTTCTTACATTTTGCGCAGAAATAAACGCTCATACGTCTCAATTTCGGCGGACAGAAATCGCATATTGATCTTTTGCCCTTTTTTATACCTGGCTCATCTGTATCATCGTCAGTCTCAGTATTATTATCAATCGCGTTACTAATTGCTGCACGTACCTTTTTCTGCATACGAGGCCTTTCTTGCAAACGGATGGAGCACCAGTCACTACAAAGGTCCTTGCTCTATTTTTTAAGGAATTCTCTTCTTGACATTGGCTTTACTTTTAAAACTCCGCAATTGGATACGTAAATTACATAGCTGTTTAGTAGAGCCATATTCAACATTCCATAGAATAAGCAAAGTGGCCAACGCTTGGTTTTACGGTTACAGCTTGTGTGACCACACATCTGGTCAAAAGTATCTACAGCACCTTTTGTTTCATTATATGATTTAACTATTATTGGCTTACCGGAAACGGGGTCAACGGAAGCTTGATCGTGCATCGTAGATAGCAAAAGAACAGTCTTTTGAGGCTTTGGTTTGTAGCTAACAAGAGTGAGCTTATCGTTGAATCCAAAAAGAGATGTTCCAACAGGTCGTGATGAAATATGCTTGAACTCTTCAGGAATTTCTGGCTGGTTATTGCGTATTGTTCCAATAAGAGTGAGGTTGTATGGCGATTGAAGCAATTGCTCAGCTAGCGGTACCGAAGTAAACCAGTTATCGCAAGTTAAATTGCGATTTGTCCCATGTATAGTCTTTGTAAGCAGCTTACAATAATAAGAGCCCAATGGTTCCTTTATAGTTGAACCGGCGTTTTTTCCTAAATACGGTGAAGCATCAATCATATAGTTCGATCTTACATCGCATACTAAAACAATCTTTATTCCGAATTTGGCCGGTTTATTGGGAATATACATACGGAATGGACAACGTCCCCTGAACGCCAAAAGTTGTTCATCTATTGTCACGTACGAGCCTGGTTTATAAAGATCTCTACACTGTTTGATAAAAATTTCCCAAATATATCGGATAGGAGCAAATTTATCAGATTTTCTTCTGTCGTCTCGAGTATTGCGATCATCGAAATGCAGACACCTGACAAGGAATTCAAAACGTTTACAGCTCATTGCAGCTATATTTTGGGATCCACAAATACTAGGATCAAACAGTTCATCAGTTGACAAGTGATTATTTTTCAATGCACCGCTCAAGATAAATATGCCAAGGAGAGCACGAAGTTCTTCTATTGTGATCTCTGATGTAGTGGTATTCTGAATTTTATACTTAGGAGCTGCTAGGTGAATATATTCATTAGTGCGCAGAAGTACTTCATCCATCAATTTTGAAGTAAAAAACAGTTCAAAACACTTCAAAGGATCTACAATGCCCTTGGCTCTTTCTTTTGGCCCTGGTACAATATGGACTATGTTTCTCGAAGGAGTTCTTTTCGATACTTTTTTGGACGAAGACGATTCGGAAGACCAAATATATTTATTCTTACCCCTCATAACCGATGCCGGTGGCGTTATTACCAAATTCTCACAAGCACGTTCCTGGAGCTTCCTGAACATAAGTACGTGTGAATTGTTCATTGTCATCATCTTGATTAGATACATCAATATTCTGCATGTCATCTTCTAAATCAGCGACGTAAGTAGGGTCAGCCTCACTACTATTATCTGAATCGAAATCTAATCCCAAATCATCTTCAAGTTCACTTCCATCTAGTGATATCTCCTCCAGCCATTTTTGTAGAAGCGCTTCAGAAGTAGTCATCTCAAAAAACTATAAAAAGTTTATGCAAACACTATTTTTTTAGCAAAAAAGCCAAAAAATGCACAAACAAATATGTTCAAAAAAATTACCTCTTTTGGTAAACTTCGCCTCACAGGCGACACATGTGTGTATATATCGGCAATGCAGTGGAGAAAAACAAAGCACGTGTACGCCCAAGCACGTACAACACTCATTTGAATTGGCACGAGCGCATGCTTTAATACGAGTAACCGATTGGGAAATATCGCAAAAAAAAAAAATTGTTTCGCCTCACAGGCGATGTTTACCGTTCTAGGGTTAAATGTTAGAAAACCGAGTTGCGATATTTGTTGCAGCTGTAGTTAGAAACTCCCCGCGTTAAGATGCGACTGTTGAGATGTGGACGTTGAACTGCTTAGGGATCGCCTAATTTCGATCCAAATTAAAGCCTTAAATATATGCGCTAAAGGCCCTACCGTCGGTGCTCAAATTGCTTGTAAGGAAGAATACCAATTAACGATGTCACGGATAGCGCGAAACTTTCTTCGGCGGGTAAGTAGAAAAGCATGGCTCATAGGACAATAAATAATTATTGGCGATTGACTGATTTTTCTATTGCGCTTAACATGGTTATTTATATTGACTAATCTTTTATTTCGCCTAACCAACAGAAAAGAACTACGTTCAAATCTTAGGTAAGGGTACAGGATCATAGCTGCACTTTCGAAAAACCTGGGAAATGCCTCAACCATATTTGTACCACCCGCAAATACAAATGATAACTGGATTTAATTCTATGACATCAGTAAAGAGTTAGATAACACAAGATTACCAAATACCTCTAAGAAAAAACCGATAGTGAGATAACAAATGTCTGCGTCCGAGGGATACAAATGTGATGTTGTTGTCAGCCACATTCAAAAACTTAAATACATCTGTCTTGAAGAAATTAACTCAGCATGTCCTTTGATCTTTCAATCAAGACTCTGTCCAACGTTCTGCGCCAATATTTGAAACGAAAAATCGACTTTAGATCACATTTTCACACTAAGACAAATCCTGTAATCCTTCGTTAAATTATACCGATCAACATGAATTTTGAGTCTGAGTTCCTCTTTTCTGATTCTTATTTCTCCCAAACAACTTAAAACAAATAACTATATGCGCAAAATACGTAGGTCAGGATACGTTAAACAGGAGTGTGATGGATATGACATCACCAGGCACCAAAACGGGCCCTTCGCGATCCCTGTGGAACCAGTTGAATTTGTTTTCAAATGGCAAAAACCTAAACAATCGCCCTGGTGAACTACCCAATTTTCTTGCAAAAGCCAAGAAGGCCTTTAAAGTTCGTGCCGTCTATTTCCTCTAGGTTTTCGAAAAAGTATTTCCCTAAAAATTTTCTTCGGCTACGTGATATTGCGTCGCATTCACATAGTATGTGTATTATGTCCTCAAAAGCTTCCAGATTGCCACAGAATCTGAGACAGTGTTCTGTTAGTATTCCTATTACTGTCCTAAGTTTATCTCAGTTTAATTTTATTAACTTCCTAGATCCTTTGCTGTCCAAAAAAGCTTTGGATACCCTATGCCCCTCAAGACTTGACCACCTTAGGTTGGCAGTCTTTGTGATATTTTCCTCGATAGTGCCCCTCATTTCCTTTAGTACCGCAGTGTCCTGGAACCCAGCACAGTCTTACCCGGTTCTGACCGCCTTAAGTACCTTAAGCACTGTGCGACAGCCCCTGACTTTATCAGAATTCACGTTGGTTGATTTCATTGCATTGAGTGCGGCCTGGCTATCGATGTAGATAGCGATATCTCTTTCTGATATCGATCTCATCTGCATTAGCTCAGCCACCCTGAGGACAACCAGAACCTTTGATTGGAAGACACTGCTTGCGTCCGGTACTCTTATAGGCACTTTTAGTTCTGGATCTTCTGAGAAGATACCATAACCTGTTCCTTCCATCCGTGAAAATTGCAATTTCATTCGACCTGAATATTGCATTTTTTTGCCAGGCTCCCTCTCCGGATATATTATTCGTACGGGATGTCGAAGTCGACCAAGGAAGGCATTTCATCCATTAGAATTGGATTGCCTGGCAGTAGCTCCGTTAGGACCGTGCTATGTCCGAAACAACTCTTGAAGTAACCCAGATTAGTAAGTCGTATCGCACTGTGTCTGCAAGTTTTTTGATCTGTAAATCAAACGGTGTTAGGTGCAAAAAGGTGTCCAGTGTTGCCTTAGGGGTGTTACAGAGTGGACCTGTAACGGCTGTGGAAGCCGTTCTTTGGACCGCCGCAAATTTTCCGTAAATCGTTTTCATGTTTGTTGCTCTCCACCATACTAGTGCGCCGTATGTAAGTATGGTTTTTACCACCACCGTATACAACCAATAAGCCCTAAATTTGTCCCACTGTTCTTTTGCAGATATAAAGAGCATAATATGCCTGTTTGATTCTTTCCGCTACGTTAAGATTCCAGTTCAGCTTTTTTGACCAGAATCACTGCTAGATACTTTGCGCTGTCCGAAAGGGACAGTTCCACTTCGTTGAGTTTTGGGAGTTTGAATTGCGGTATCTCGTACTTTCTGGTAAAAAGAACCAGTTCCGTTTTAGATGGGTTGGCATTGAGACCACAGCTTTTTGCCTAGGTGCAAGTGCAAGACGTAAATAAATACATAAAAATATTTCGAAATTAATATTCTTCGTACCTACTACGTCCGAATAGGGCACTATATTGTCTTTAGATTATTCCAAGTGGGTATGTAACAAACGACGGGACATTCTGCAACCCATGAGTGTATAGTCTTCAAGCACATTTAAAATCAGCTCTTTGCATTTAATTTTTGGCTCTTATGTTGCCGAGAAAACCATAGACAACTACTTTAAGGCTGCCCCATGTTCGCCTTTCATGAGTATTGAGTAGCTGCAAAAATTCGTTGCTATCTATTATTTTCCTTATTTGTGGTCCGACGAAAATATTACTTTTTACTTTGGCTTCGGATTACTTAGGAGCCATTTTTGTTAGATATTGAAAAGCATCAGAATATTGACAAATATTTTTTAAGAACTGCTTCATAAGACTTAATTTTATATGATATGGCGGCAGCAATATATCTTTAGGCTCAACAATATGATCAGATGTAACATTATGTTTTCCTTTCTCAAACTCGGTCCGCTTAGGCCTTCCTTTGCGAAGGAGGACAGTTTTTAAACTTTCTCTGAAACGAATGGAACACCGTTTTCTTCAAACAACCCCTTAGCCTCCTTTCAATAGCAAAGTCCGTCTTCTTTAATGAAAAAGCAAGAAAATGCTTCATGAGGCTTCCTCTGATCACTTATTCTAAAATTGGTTTCAAGCAAATTCCACTATTTCAACCGAATTTCTGCTGGAATTTCTGCTTTACTATTGTGCAGGTTCAGATATCTAA
Organism: Volucella bombylans; assembly: GCA_949129095.1. Classification (NCBI taxonomy): domain Eukaryota; kingdom Metazoa; phylum Arthropoda; class Insecta; order Diptera; family Syrphidae; genus Volucella; species Volucella bombylans. Next base: position 206,669,776 of record OX422141.1, read on the forward strand.
CCAAGTCTTTTAACTCGTTTGAGGTAAGGAGATATGGTTCGCAACTTACTGATTTGATCACGAAGTCGTCGCTCTTATAGCTGATACTAAAGGTTTGGGATTGAGATAATACGAAACCTTTCAGTTCTGGACAAGAATGTACATGGAAATTTTCGGTCGCTATGTGGCACTGAAGCAGACGTCAGGGGTAGATCTGAATAAAATATATTTTTGTCATATTTGCCAGCTTAACACTTATTTGGATTTGCTGTACAAAAAAAGCAATCTTGTACATGACCTGTGGCACATGTCCATATTGGTACTGCATATCATATAGGCTTTTTTGCCTTGTCATAAACAATGAATCTTTTTCAAAAATATACATACTCGTAGTTTAAATAATTAGAATCTTATCTACGAGTACTTGGCTTGTAAATTGTTTTTGCAGCCATTGCATGAGAAATGGGGCGGCCAGTTTTTATCTTCACTTCGAATGGGAAATTTAAAATATGTCTCATAGCACACTCATAGACTTTAAATTTGTAGCCAAGAAAATGTAGGAGAATTATTTAGAATTATATTTACAACTTCTTGAGGTTATTTTCGAAACTGCCGTTACACAAAATATCACAGCATATATCGCTGCGACGTGCATTCGCACATTGATCATTAAAGCGACTACTTAAAAAATATTTTTGTTTTGTTGACTTCTGTTAATTGACGTAGCGACACACCATACATTGTACTGAGCTTTGTAAGGTGAAGACCACTTTCGGAATTTCTGCAAAACTTACCTACTAGACCAAGAGCCCGCAGCAATTTTTAGGTGTGAGAGGTAACCAAAAAATAACCAGATGAGTTGAAAGCTGGTGTAAGCATTATGTTAAAAACAAAAGTCTTGCAGAAAATGGTCGCGGCTTTAGTGAGTAATAGTGTGCTGAAAACTCATTTTTTTCCAAAATTCAGATAATTGATATAACCAGTGAATGCTAATTTCATTGTATAGTGTATTTTTATTTGATCACAGAAATGTTGGTCCAAGACGTTTCGAGTGTGGCAACGCTGTTGCCAGATCGTTTTAAAATTAAAAAAAAATGTTTTCTTAATATATGACATAACCAAGTATTAATCAATACTAAAGGTAGGAAAGCAATGCCTCATAAAAGATATGAAGGTCCAAGACCATTTGAACGTGGCATACACTCTGCCAGACTGTTTCGAAATTCTAAAAATATCAATTTTTGAAATAATTGTTATAACCAAAATTGGAGTATACCATAACATTAATAATACTCCCCTGATTACAAATTGATGGGTCCAAGACCATTTGAACGTGGATTACGCTCTCCCAGATCATTTTAAGATTGTGAAAAAAATTGGTTTTCGAAATACGTACAACCAATCTTTATATTATCATTTTTGAAATAACGCGACCATATTACCAAATAAAAAATACACCAAAATATAGGCTAACGTCACCTAAATGCGTATCGGTAAGTCAAAGATGATTCGGACCGGCTTTCCCAACAACACACCAGCCTAAAAGTTTCCAACCAAAAAAAAAAGAAAGAACTATTTGTTGTCTACAATACGAAAAGTCCGTATAATAGGAAACACTAAATATGTAATTGGGAAAATGGGCTGCTCACAGAAACTTTATCAGCAAACCGGAAAGAAATGTAACTATATCAAAACTGAGGCAGCGATGGGAGGGTTGTATTAAAATGCATATTTGCGAGATTTATCGGGAGAACTATGAATGCGAGGAAAACGCCTGTATAGATGTGAATGACTATTGCTTTTTCACGAAGTCATGAATGGAAATAAATAATAATAATAATTATAATAAGATTAATCAACTGTGACCAACTTATCAGGGAGAGATTGATCTTAAATTTACATCTTCGCGAAAAATGTGTCTTTGATTTTTCTTATCAATCCAAACTCCCAAGCACGTAGACAACATTAGCTCACGTCACAAGCAAAATATAAACAAAATTACGTTTTACTGATCTTTCCGTTATGAGTTAATGAAATCACAAGTAGACAAGTAAGTAAGTAAGTCCATAATTTATTCTGATGATTCCTTAGTTACACTTTCGTTTTCTCTGTGTAATAATGAGTGCTTCAAATTTAAGTGCAAAGTGCATTCTTGGCTATAGTGGTAACCCAAAACACAGTGGTAAAGTGATATGTTTCACAGAAAAACTTTAGAAAAATGTGTTGAAATACTAAATACTAGAAAAATCTGTGGGTTTAAATGTAGTGATATTGCTCTACCAAATGCTGTGGATGCTTTAACCGGATATCATACCGGCTGCTATAGTAATTTCGCAGCTGTCCCGAAGGCTGTAAGAGCATCTTATGGAACATGTAAGTAAATTTATTTCAAGTTAAATGGTTTGATGGCAAGGAAGCACCGGATAGACTGCAGCAAATGCTGGTCAATAATGACGACGGCCTTGTTGAAAGTGAGGGAGATCTGCTTACTTGTACATCTTGTCATTCTTCTGATGAAAGTGATAACTTATACTAACATACGAGTACCTATAATTATATATACCTAATAGATGGATATAGCGTGTGCGCCCTGAATTGTAACGCAAGGACTACTGGTTCTTGCTTTACGATAAAACTCCTGCGTATTCGTCGTTCTTGGTAAGCTAGTTTTGGGAAAACAAATCAATTTTTGCGATCAATTTCCATCATGTACGCCGAATCTAGACCCCAACCGACTTTTTTCTATTCCTCTAGCTGAACACTGCTATGAAAGGAGAGCGATTTGATTACGGATGGGCTATTCAGTGAAATACTCCTTCCGAAAAAAGACTTTTCGACGGCTTTCCAGAGGCTTAACGAACGGTCAAAAATTTGTAGATAGAGGACCGTATACTGTGTTGAAAACTGAATAAAAAATGTTGTCCTAACTAAACTGACTAAAATCATTCCCGGATCAAACTGTGTAAGCAACCCAACTTACGGACTATATCCAATCAATCACTTTTCGGAAATCATGCTTAACTTCCAAAATCTGCTTAAAATTACGGTCTATCTTCCTCGGAAAAGATGAAGTGATTCAGTACGTATTCTGCTGACACAACGAGTATTTTATCATACCCACACGCGTGAAAAGTCGAAAATCTTCTCTCACGGGGAGAATCGGACAAACAAGGACTGGTTGCTATGGGCGTACACAAAGCTTTTATCGAGATCACTAAATCGAGGTTATCCGCATCTTAGAATTGCTATTCATACTTTTGCGACAAGATCGAAATACTCGCTAAAGCCAGTTGGCTCGTCAGACTTCGCAAAAGAGGCAAACACTCAGAAGATCTGACGGCAAATATGGTCTACTGAGCCTAAAGCAGGACTGTCTTTGTTTTGAGAATCACTTCCCAGGTAACCCGACCAAAGCAAGCTCATTACCAGCTGCTATCACGGAAGCGAGTGAACAGAGTAACACAATTCGCCGTAGCTGATATTTGTCTTCGATTGTAGTCATAAATATGCATTTTAATACAACCCTCCCATCGCTGCCTCAGTTTTGATATAGTTACATTTCTTTCCGGTTTGCTGATAAAGTTTCTGTGAGCAGCCCATTTTCCCAATTATTTAGTGTTTCCTATTATACGGACTTTTCGTATTGTAGATAACAAATAGTTCTTTTTTTTTTTTGGTTGGAAACTTTTAGGCTGGTCTGTTGTTGGGAAAGCCGGTCCGAATCATCTTTGACTTACCGATACGCATTTAGATGACGTTAGCCTATATTTTGGTGTATTTTTTATTTGGTAATATAGTCGCGTTATTTATAGTCGCGTTATTATTATAAAATGATAATATAAAGATTGGTTGTACGTATTTCGAAAACCAATTTTTTTCAGAATCTTAAAATGATCTGGGAGAGCGTAATCCACGTTCAAATGGTCTTGGACCCACCAATTTGTAATCAGGGGAGTATTATTATTGTTATGGTATACTCCAATTTTGGTTATAACAATTATTTCGAAAATTGATATTTTAAGAATTTCGAAACAGTCTGGCAGAGTGTATGCCACGTTCAAATGGTCTTGGACCTTCATATCTTTTATGAGGCATTGCTTTCCTAACTTTAGTATCGATTAATACTTGGTTATGTCATATATTAAGAAAACATTTTTTTTTTTAATTTTAAAACGATCTGGCAACAGCGTTGCCACACTCGAAACGTCTTGGACCAACATTTCTGTGATCAAACAAAAATACACTATACAATGAAATTAGCATTCACTGGTTATATCAATTATCTGAATTTTGGAAAAAAATGAGTTTTCAGCACACTATTACTCACTAAAGCCGCGACCATTTTCTGCAAGACTTTTGTTTTTAACATAATGCTTACACCAGCTTTCAACTCATCTGGTTATTTTTTGGTTACCTCTCACACCTAAAAAATTGCTGCGGGCCCTTAGACTATACTTCAACCGTGCAACTATTGATCTAATTGTTTGTTTATTGCCAGCAAGAATGTGTGTAAACTTATTGTTTCTAAGACAAATGTACTTTGATATGGTATTTGTTTACCTTTCTTAAGAAAATATATGCAACCTAGCTAAATACAATAAATAGATAGTTGTAGACAAAAGCTAATTCGATCCTCTTCATTTGAGATATCATAGTTCTTCAGAGTACTTGAGTACTGAGTGTAGTTGTTAAAAGAAATATTAATTAGTAGATATATGAATATGATTGAATACTTTAAACGAACAACACTTTTATAATAAATAAACAAGCAGGAATTAATGAGTAATATATAAGTTTAAAAAAGTGAAAATCGTTACATTTATAGTGAAACTTAGCACATTATAGGCACAGTAGGTTCATACTCAGTGGTACTGCAGACGAAACACAACAGGATGTGTTATTGGTAGCAGACTTTAAAATAAAGTTATGTACTTTAGCCATATGTATCAGCAAGCGGCTGATGACACTCTGCATAAGTCTACGTTCAACAAGAGCAGCCAGGCAAGTATACTCTATCGAAGAAGAAGGACGAGAGACGAACAGGGTCTAACGTAAAAAATATAATTGCTAACTTTAGTGCCAAGTACAGCCTGCAAACTATACTTTCCAACGGACCAGCATTTACTCAGATCACTCACTACCAAAGAATGAATGTGTATACCAAACTTTTTACAGCTTACTTGAAAATACTGTAACCAGGCTTGACGTCGGCTGCTACAATCGGAAGGAGAACACCACAGCCTTTGCCGACTGAGTTTTCATAAATTTTTTTTATAGTTCCGCGTAATGATAACGCGTGAACAAGAAACATTTTAAATATTGTGTCCCCTGAAGGACAACAAGGGTAATCTGCTGGATAACATTAGACCGATTGATCGTTTTGTTGTCCCCGCTATACAAACGATAATAAATCGAAGTAGCTGACCATACGGAATGCGTAGAACATACGCCGATTGGGTGCTTAAACATCAGGGTTTGGATGATGACCAATTTTCACGCAACATTGGCTTCAGCGATAAGGCTCATTTTTCACTGGGGATACCATTAACAACCGAAATTGTCGCATATGGTTAAGCGAAAATCCACGTGTAACTGTCGAAAGAACATTGCATCCACAAAAAAGTTACTTGATTGTGTGCAATTTCGTCTGGTCCATACTTCTTCGAAGGTGTAACCGTCGCCGTAAATTCTTCGCTATAGTCAAATGTTATCCGATTCCTTTTGGCCTCAAATCGAAGATATAGATGTGGAAGATATGTGGTTTCAACAAGACGGTGCCACATCTCACACAATACGACCCGTTTTGGCCTTATTGTAAGAAAAATTCCTGGACAAGTTATTTCGCTTTTTGGTGATTTATTTTTATGGGGCTATGCAAAGACTATGTGTATGCACACAATCCGCAAAGTCTTAACGCTTAATATTCATCAAGTTATTGCCGAGTTATTGCCCGATGTGTGTCGAAAAGTCTTCGACAATTACCTTGTCAGAATCAAGTTTTGCAACAACTCCCGTGGAGGAAATTTGAATGAATTTATATTCCATTCATAAGTAAATTGAAATAGAAATTTGATTGAAATTTAATTCATACTTTCGGAACCACAAAGTGGATAACCCTGTACAACACAGGCCTTGTTCAACGATTAATGGCCAGTTTACAAGGCAGGTGCAAAGCACAACACCGAGAATTACCGTCCAATATCAATATTGTCGGCCGTTGAAAAATGTTTGTAGGAAGTTATTGTTAATCATCTTAGAAAAAGCATGAAAACCAGTACGTTTTTCAAAAAAACAAATGTACAGGACTATTATTTGGAGACTTTACCAGCACGGTCGATGGAGGTCTTAGCAAAAATCATCCTCTGCTTCTGATGTTTGTCGACTTTAGAAAAGCCTTCGATACCATAACTCATAAAAGGTTAATTGTAATAGTCAATACAGTTGATATGAGAGGAGTGCTTTCAAACTGGATCGAAAACTATCTAACTGATAGAATCATTAAGTTAAAGGTGCCTAACACCTTAAGTGAAGAAAGGCCAAATGGGTTTGGTGGCCCACAAGGATGCAAATTAGGTCCGATTCTGTTTATTTTCTATGCCTTCACAAATTAACTTTTACATTTATTCAAAAAATGCACAGCCTATTCTTATGCAGATGACATAGCAATTGTTGTCAAACACAAAAATTTTAACAAGGAGTTGGAAATATTTCAAAAGGATTTCGATGCGATGTCAAAATGATGCCATGATCAAAGGCGATGCACATACAAACACATCTACGCCAAAGGAAGCTTTCAGTATATATCACCGAAACGCCCTATGTCTATGTTCGACCAACAAGAATATAAGTAGTGAACAAAATAAAGTATCTAGGAGGTACATTCGATGAGAATTTCCTATGGCGTGAGCATATAAATGTCCCACGTCTACAACTTAAAAGCTCACTCATTGCGCTGGTTTATATTAAAACGTATTCCAGTTTCGAAGTACAAAATCAGGTGTACTACAATGCGCCGTCAGAATCGCGCATTAGATATGGGATACTGGCATGGGGAAATGCGACTAAATCAGGTATGGATAGGATAATACTAGTAAATCTCGCATGACCATTATAAAGATCATCTTACCAGACAATGAATCTCAAGTAACCCGAATCGATGTGAACAAATTAAGAGAATGGTTGACAACAACTTCAAAGTTGTTTATAGCGTAGACGACATCGTATGTGAACTTGCACTAGTTTGGCGACTAGATATAGAGATAGAGATAACGCTTAAATTCGACTATATATATACTCGAATACATATAGAATCAGGTAACTGTTTTAATAACCTAATGGCTTGGATAGTTCAACAAACTTAAATTGGTCCATCTACTATACCATAATATCACTTCTTCCTTCAGAAAATAAATAATGGAATAAATGGGTCCTGTATTGTCAAAGAATTCATACCGGTCTGCGGAAAGTTATAATTTATTTTAGATGAACAAAATGTGGATAATAGAGATTTACATCAGTTAGTTGATAATACGAGTATCCCTCAACTGAGCGGCAATTTAAGCCTCACAAATATGGGCTGTTTCTAGATCAATTTTCATAATATTTCGTAAAATATCTGGGCGCAGCTGCTACATATATTTCAGCACGAATATTCTTATTTATCTGCAAAGTAGCGTATACTTCTTCTTTCAAATATCTGCAAAAGAAATCTGATGCTGTCAAGTTCGGAGAATCCAGAGGCTAAAGCCAATAACTTTCTGAAATTCTTGAAAATCATTCTGTCACCAAAAATGTCCATCTTCCACCTTGTTGGAAACACACCTCAGGATAATCTTTTCGATATCTTTCACCAGATTCTGAAGAATAACCCCACCTGCCAATTAAGTGAGTGCAATTGCTGCTGAAGTTTTTTAAATGAAAATGAGCTTCAACAGTCATTGTCAGATTACGAATAAAATCATATTTTGTAAACGAACTATAGGGTCATCCAACAAGAGGTGTCATTTAAATGAAACAGAAAAATGGAATATTTTTATGAAAAGTGGTCTTATTTCTATTTTGGTCCAAAGTACAAACTCTGACATTAATAACGGAATACAAAATCTGCCAAATGTACGCCTTAACACTGCCTAAAGATAGTCATTCATTTGAAGAAATTTTGCATCATGTTTTCGAATAACAACTCTGATATTTTCGTTTAATACATGAATCGTTGGTAGAGTATTGGCATAGAATTTACCTTTAACGTATCCCAAAGGAAGAGGTCTAATGCAGTGTAATAGCACGATTTTGGCGGCCAATTGAAGTGTCCATTTCGAGTGCCATTGTTTTACCAGCTGTGTGGCATGTGGCGCCGTTCTGGTGAAGATAATCGTCATTCACGTACATAGCCTCAATTTCAGGCAAAAAAAAGATCTTGGTCAACATAGTTCGGTAACGCAATTCATTCACTGAAACGGTCGCACCAGCATCATTTTAGAAAAATATGACCCAATGACACCGCCAAACCAATGTATTTCTCTTGGATTTTCGGAGCCCCAGATGGGACGGTTTTGTTTATTTACGTAACCAGACGAATGGAAATGAGCCTCATCACTTGGAATAATTTTGTGTAAAAAGCCATGATCTTCTTCATTCATTTCCAGCACACAATCATGGAAAGTAGGGATTTTTTTTTTTTTTTTAATTCTTTATTCTCAATTCGGTAATCTATTTTAAGTTGCTAACACTTCTTACTATGCATATATATCCTAATTTGGAGAATAATTAGTGACATTTTTATTTAGTGAAAATAAATAGAGAGAAATGCCACAGTAATGCCAAATGCCAAAGTATACACGGTGGGGTGGACAAGCATTTCTGTGTATATATAACATTACATTTTTTTTTAAATTCAATTGTTTACAAAGAAATACTTATATACCATATATCAAAAAGAGCTAAAATTAAAAGTTAAAAATTAAGAAAGAACTCAAATAATGAAGCGTAACAAAATTTCGATTTCATTGTGATTAATCGCAAGAAGCCACGATTTTACTTTTTTTAGTTCTAATAATTCGTATATCCTCGGGTAGACTATTAAATAGCTTGCAGGAAGCAATTGAGAAAAAGTTCCTAAAACTTGATGTGTGAAAAGGTGGAATATGTAAGATGGTACCAGTATTGCTTCGTAGATTATGGGTGTCAGATATAGGGCTCTGCATATAGCCACCTCTTATGAAGAATATTTTGAGGACTTTAAAAAAATATAAATGTCGTACAGGCAGGATATTCATTCTTCTAAGTAATTCTATGGAGTGGGTTAGGCGAGCTGATTTGCATACTTTTCTTATTGCGGACTTTTGTAAGACATTCAGCTGCTGTAGTTTATTGAGGTATGTACCTCCCCATGCGCTTATTCCATACTGAAGTCTGGAGTGAAAAATCCCAAAGTAAATTGTTTTTAGGCTCTGTGTAGAGCAGTAATTCCTAAGATGGTAAAAGATGCGTAGAGAAGATTGCAGATACTTTCTCAATCTTGAGATGTGTTCGCTCCAACTCAAATTTCGATCAATAATAACACCTAGATATTTATAGTAGTCAACTAATTCTATTTTGAAGCAATTCGAGCTGCAGCTAATATTTTCGTCATATAGGGCATTGGAATTTTGCACATCACAAACACAGTTTTTCACGCTATGTCTACAACAGTTAGATGCATGAAATACAATGTCAAAGTCTGGGGAATCTTTTACTTTTAAACTGAAATACATCAATTTGGTCTTATTGCTTACTACTAACTTGTGTTTGGTGAACCAGAGTCTTAGCAAGTGAACGTCATGGTTTATGTCAGCAACTAGATTCAAAAGGTTGGTTGATCCAAATGCAAATGCAAAATCGTCGGCAAAAGCCTTTACATTACCAATAAATGGGATTGCAAAAATAGAGTTGACATATATTAGGAACAAAATAGGTCCAAGAACGGATCCTTGGGGTACACCTACATTGATTATTTTTGAAATACTTAAATTATTCCCGATTTTTACCTTTTGCGTTCTGTTTTTTAACTAAGATGCTAACCAATCTAATATAAAACCGCGAAACCCCGCAGAATGCAATTTTTCCAAGAGAATGGTGTGGTCTATCATGTCGAAGGCTTTTGTAATATCTACAAAGAGTCCGGCGCAAAATTTTTTAATATCAAGTCCTTTGTAAACAACTGCACGAAAGTCTAGGAGAGCATCTTCCGTAGAGACGCTTTCTCTAAACCCAAACTGCCTTTCGCTGAAGAATTTTATATCATTAAGATACTTCAGAACTCTGCTTTTAACGGTTTTCTCGAATATCTTCGATATTGTAGGGAGTAAGGAAATAGGTCAATAGTTGCTTTTCCTTTGTCTGTTGCCCTTTTTATAAATAGGAATTATAATGGCACATTGTAACAAATCTGGAAAATTTCCAGAAAAGTATGAGCCAAAATATCAACGACATTAAGGGCAATTTGTTTCATTACAATGTTAGAGATACCATCGTTACCACAAGAATTTGAATTTTTGAGATAGTTTATTGTTTTTAACAGATCAAACCCGGTAATGGGTTCAAAGAAGAAGCTGTTCCTTACAGGTGTGTGGTTCCCAAGGCCAGATGCGGAGCAACAGCTGCAGACGCTTGGAAGGTCTGATGGGAAAGATGTTTATCCCACTGAAGCAAAGTAGTCATTAAACTCGTTAGCAACTGCTGTGGGATCTGTGATTTCAACATTCTCATTTTTTAGAACAATTGGTTTACTATGGTTTTTAGCTTTGCGATTAATAATGCTATTTATAACCTCCCATTCTTTTTTAAGATTTCCTTGTGAATTTCTTATTCTACTTTGATAGTAACTATCACGGTAGACTTTAATTTCGTTATTAATTTTTTGACACATGTGATTATAACGTCTTTTCAAAACAAGGTTATGAGGGTGTTTGCAACATTTATTACGTAGATTGTACTTAAGTTTAATTTTTTTGAGAAGAGATCTGTTCATCCAGGGTTTAAGTTTGGTTTCCAATTTTCTGTGCTCGATGGAAAAACTACAGATATCAATATGACCAACTAGAATTTTTAAGAATTGTTCATGCTCCTGTGAAGCATTTTTAATGGTGTAG
>OX422141.1:206681083-206739732 GCA_949129095.1 Volucella bombylans
TTAATGACCTTTTTTATGTTTGCAAGCACTTCTCTGTTCACTTTTATTCTGATAATGTCCAGCTACACGCCGCAAAGCCAATTAAAAATATGGTTAGTAAGTTTAATGAGGATCTTGCCAGTGTTCTCTCTTGGTCTGCAAACCAATGGAATGCTTTTGTATTCAAATAAGATCTTAAATTACCAGACTTCCTACTCTCTGCCAATAAACTCAAAATTTTTATGTAAATTGTCAGGATACGACCATATTTACTATATTATTGGACGAATATAGGGATGTCTTCGTAAACTCTGGGTATCTACAAATTTTACTCCAACTAATATCAGACACAAACTAGTCAAAACTTTAATTCTCATTCTCTGTCCCAGCGTTAGCTAGAAGTAGCAGTCAGATACATCCATAGCTTACGAAGATTGTTTCACAGGCCACACATTTCGGCCGAAACGGCCGCTATTTTGCGTTCAATGTTGGCTCTGAGCTCTTCCAACGTCGTCGGCGTGTTGGCATAAACCAATGACTTAACGTAGCCTCAAAGAAAATAGTCAAGCGGCGTTAAATCGCACGAACGAGGCGGCCAATCGCCTGGCCCATTTCTTGAGATAACACACTCACCATACTTACTCTTCAATAAATCGATTGTGGCGTGTGCTCTGTGGCTTGTGGCACAATCTTGTTGAAACCACATGTCGTCCAAGTTCATATCTTCCAATTCGGACCAAAAATAATCGGTGGTCATGGCGCGAAAACGCTGACCATTCACAGTAAAGTGACGATATGGCCCAATAACGCCGCCCACATGCAAACCGCACCGAACAGTTATTTTTTGTGGATGAAGTGGTGATTCATGAAGCACATGTGGATTTTCACCCGACCAATAACGCATATTTTGCTTATTGACGAACCCATTGAGCCAAAAATGAGCTTCGTCACTGAAGATGATTTTGCGATGAAATTCATCATCTTGGCGTATCTTCTCCAGAACCAAATTGGAGAACGTACGTCGCTTCAAATGGTCCGTCGGTATCAATTCTTAAGTCAGCTTGATCTTGTATGGGTGTAAACCAAGATCCTTACGCAAAATACGCCATAATGTGGTCTGAGCGATGCCCAATTTTTGAGAAAGCCGTGGAATTGACTGATGGATCGTTTGGATCGTTTGCTAGGGACACCTGAACTATTTTCGACACTTCGACCAACCCGTTGTCTCACTGACACGGCAACATCACACAACGAATATGTAGACTCAAATTTTTGCACTAAACTTGTTATTGCCAGTCTACTAGCGCGAGAATTGCGACCGAAAATTTGAGTTAACGCTCTTAAAGTTGCAGTCACCGCCTCCGAATTTCGGTAGAAAATTTTTATAATTTTTATGCACACGTTGCTCGTTGCACCATGATGAAAATGTTGAGTTTACTGAATAAATTGACAGTAACAGTTTGATGATTAGTGAAAAAGCGCGTTCACAAATTAAATGCCAAGCTGTCAAGTCCCTATTGGAAAACCCTTTATAATTGTTCACGAAGGTGATTGCCTCCTCATTTGACGAAAATCTCTGCCCTCCAAGCGCAGTTTTTAGATGAGGGAACAAAAAGAAGTCGTTTGGGGCTAGAGCTGGTGAATAAGGCGGATGGTCAAGCAGTGCAAACCGTAATTCATGGATTTTCGCCATGGCAACCGCTGAGGTGTAAGACGGCGCGTTTTCTTGGTGAAACAGGATTTTCTTTTTCTGCAAATGTGGCCGTTTTTCCGCAATTTCTGCCTTCAGCTTGGGAAGTAATGATGCGTAGTATGCTCCTGTAATGAAGAAGATAATCGATTAAGATAACTCCTTTACTATCACAAAAAACAGTCGCCATCACTTTCCCAGCCGAAAAAAACAGTTTTTGCTTTTTTTGGAGCCGGCTTGCTCTTTGCAGTCCACTGTGTTGACTGAATTTTTGTCTCGGGCGTATAATGGTGTATCCAAGTTTCATCTACAGTAATTAATCGGCGCCATAACTCGGATTTATTGCGCCTAAACTGCGCCAACAGAGCGTTGGAAATGTTCATTCGAACACGTTTTTGGTCTAACGTAAGCAGACGCGCGGACAGCTTTCTCATGCCTAAAACTTGATTTAATATGTAACAAACACGTTCTTTGGACATTTTCATAACCTCTACTATCTCTCTCACTTTAATTCGGCGGTCGTCTAAAACCATTTGGTGAACTTTAGCAATGTTATCGTCGGTGGTTACAGTTTTTTGACGTCCCGAACACTCATCATCTTCCAAGCTCTTACGGCCACGTTTAAATTCAGCTGCCCAAAATTTCACTATGGTAAATGATGGTGCAGAGTCCCCATACACAGAGTCCAACTCATTTTTGGTTTGCGTAGGCGTATTGCCTTTCAAAAACAAAAATTTAATAACAGCTCGATACTCAATTTTTTCCGTTTTCACAAAAAACATCACATCGACTCACTCAAACGACTGTCAACTAAAAACTGCGCGTCCAAAATGACTGAAACTTCGGTATGTAACTGTCAAAAGATGCACAACTAGCATTCAGTTGCTTTTATTGATGAGTGCCTCTATCTTTGCGTTGCGGTCGGAAACTTTTCGTAAGACGACTGAGAGAATAAGGTTCCTAACTAGCTGTTGTGCCAATTTAAAGTCGCAGTGATTAGCTAGTGCTATTCAGCGATGTACGAGTAGTTCTTTCAGTTCATTTTCAATTTTTGTCAATTACTCACCAGTGGTTGTGTCTGTATATTCCTGATAGAGTTGTTGGGACAAGCGTTTTTCCGGCTTACATGGTGCAACAGCGCTTCACCTTACTGAAATGATAGCTCGCCACTGTGGAACTGTATAAGTTTTTCTAGGCGCCCTTATAAAATTAAGTAAATGTTGCAGATACGTACATTTTCTTGACAACATTTTAAAATCCTCTTTATCAAATCTAGCCTTTACTCCGAGTGCTATTTTCACTCATATTTTAAGCAATATTTTCATTCTTTTCATCAAAATATGTACTCAACCATATGCTGAATAGAAAAAACTCATATCTACTTTTTTTCCTTTGTTTCTTGTAGTAAATTAAAATCCTTGCACAATAACTTTTCTTATAATTCATCAAGCTAGTAATTATTAAAATAAAATTACTCTTTTCATATTTTACAGGATCCCCTGAAATGGCATTCATTCACGCCTTGGCCTCGGCAACTGTTACCAGTTTCATAGCACGCGCCTGCCGTGATGGACAGCTGGCATCCTGTGGGTGCTCACGAAGTGCTCGCCCCAGGCAATTGCATGACGACTGGGCATGGGGTGGATGCGGCGATGACTTGGAATATGCTTACAAGTAAGTAAACTAAATCATTGCAAAAGTGTGAGTATATGAGTAGAACCCTTTCGGCTCACAACATACACATGTGTTTTTAACACATAGCACTGCTTCCTTCAACATTGTCAATTTATCGACTTGAATTCAAAAATAAGTCTGCCGCCATATGGCTTTACGGCCTTCCTTCGGGCCATGATCGCCAATGTGCCGCACCCAAAGGAACTTTGCACCTTTTCAACATCTGATTGGGCGGGCATGCTTATTTGTGTTCTAGACGGCTGACCTAATCCATTATGTAAATTATAGGAAACAACAGTCCCAGCTCTCCTCCCCCATATTCAGCGTCTGGGTGGGTACAAAACAACATTGACCCAAGCAATTTTCGCTTGCGTTCTCTAACACAGTTTATTTGGTTTTGCCCCAAAGGATAATGGAGGGTTGTTATGTAATTACAACGGCCTTTTTATATTTTTCCTTCCCCTGGAAATAAGTTGATGGGGCTCCAACAACGGAAACAAACAAACAAACGAGAATACTCGTACATGTACGAGTACGAGCACGAGCAGGGAGGACACCAAACATCCGAACAAAAACAATTTTTTGCCATGATGATGACAACAGAGGATGCTCGTATTTACATAATGAGATTGTTCACTTCTGCGGTCGTGTGGTTGTTACGATTTTCCGCTTTTTGTTGTTGTTTTTCTTTTCATTTTGTTTTTCTGTTTTTGTAGCTTGGTGTGGTGTGCTTCAAAATTGAAAGTGATACGAGGAATGGTGGTAAGGACAGATTGGAGCTGGAGCTGGAGGTGGAGGTGGAGGTCAAAACGCTTGGCAAGTGCAAATTTATTCAAGCAAAAAAAAATATGCAATCATTTACAAGGACTGCAGTGGGGTTGGTAGGCTCAAATCTATGCCGGGTTATTGTTTTTAGTCAAAATTTCGGATTACCACCCTCTGGCAGATACGTAAACCACCACCCGTATGTGAGTGTTTGTGTATGTGGGAAGAAAGTCGTTTTTGCCGACGTATTCTAAGGGTGCATAAATTATTGAAGACGGTTTAGTCCAGAGAGCAAATAGACGCATCCATCATATTCGAAAATATTCGTCAGCTACGGACTCTATCCACAAGGGAAAATGATGATATCCCAGGATTTCAATACGAACGAGGGGGTAATGCAAAATCATGGAAAAAACGGAGGAAAATATCATTTTACGGTCTGCAAGTTGTGCGTGATTTATTTCCGTGCTGTCTGTTGGTCTAATGGATTCACTTTAATTGATTGGTCTTTATCTGGACTTCCTGATGAAGACTTGTTGAATGCGTCGTAGAAAGCTATCAAGTAGCTGAATTGAAGGCTACTGACATTTTTCTGTCTGCGAAGACATGCATGCATCATCAATTAATTGACATGCGATCAATTTGATTGAGACTAAAACACTGTGTGTGTGAGAAGAGTGCTTCTGACGTCAGATTGACGTTGTGCCTTGTTGGCAATTTGTTGGACTGACTTTTTATTGCGGTGTACGCATTCTTATTAATCAAGCATGCATATTATTGTTCGTCTATCTGACTGGAATCTGGAGTAACATAAAAACAAGTGAGCTTATGGCAGGAAAAGCACTCTACTTATTGATCGCTATTTATCAGGTAACATCTGCTCTACGTAATTACAGATTCAGCAATATATTGTAGCCGAAAAGATGAATTAAACCTTGTTTCCGTGAACCTTAGAGTGAAAAAGCCTAGAAGAGCAAGAATTTTATCGTTTATTAATATTTTTTTTTGTTATTCATTTCACATGGTTCACTCATTCTTTTGTCCCTCTCTATTAAAAACGCGTAAATAGAAAATTGTATGCAAATCGGGCTGTATTAACGCGTGCCGCAATGAATCTTTAATCCCCAGGAATACACCTTTATTTAAGGAAACAGGTGGTTCAAAAAGAAAATTCAGAAAATTAAAAATTCAAGTTTATTCATCTAAATCTTTTAAATCTATATTGTCCCCTTCAAATTAATCCCCATCTGCAACACACTTATGCCAACGCTTGATCCAATCCTCGAAACATTTTTTATATTCGGTTTTCGGTCCATCAGTTTTAACTCGATTGAACAGAAAGAACTCACAGGGAGCCAAATCACGTGAATTCGGTGGCTGTTGGATGGTATTTGTTCCATTTTTCGTCAAAAAATTACGAATAATGATGGCACTGTGCACAATCCACGAGTTTTCTGCTCATAATTCTGGTCTCTTTCGGTGAATTGTTTCATGCAAACGTCTCATAACGCCCAAATAATACTCTTTGTTTACTGTCTGGCCTTCTGGCAAAAATTTACGATGCACTACACCGTTGTAATCAATGACAACCGTGAGCATTGCCTTCTTTTTTGACTGAAAACGATGAGGTTTTTTTGGTCTCGGCTCATTTGGTGAACGCCATTCACTTGCCTGATGTTTGGATTGCGTGTCGTACTCATAAACCCACGTCTCGTCTCCAGTAATGATCCTTTTGATGAATGTGGGATCGGATTCAGCCTCGCAAATCATCTCTTTTGCGACGTCAAAACAGTATCTTTTTTGCATGAAATTGAGGTCTTTTGGCACCAGCTTTGCTGATACACGACGGAAACTCAAATCATTAACCAAAATGTCTTGGACGGATCCATAGGCAATGTTCAAGTCCTCCGCTATCTCTCTGATGGTTAGTTTGCGGTTATTGACCAATATTTCTTTTACTCCATCAATGTTTTCGTCGGTTTTCGATGTCGATGGTCTGCCACTGCGTTCATCATCTTCGATTGACTCACGACCACTTTTAAACCGCTCGTGCCACTGGTAAACGACCGTTTTCTTTAGAGAATCGTTGCCGAAACACTTTTTCAACATATCCAACGCGCACCATTAAATCCGTTTTTTACGCAAAAGTTAATACAAGTTCGTTGTTGCAAATTTAAATCCATTTCTAAAATTGTAAAAAATCGCCAACACAGACAGATATAGATGTACTCTTGGCTACGTAACTTTTGCAAATGTCAAGCTATGACGCTAAGATTTAGAGGGAATGTCAACAACAGATTTACCAACTTAACAAAAAAAAACAGAACTCAAATAGGAACAATGGGAGCGCCGCACGGTGGTTATTCCGGTGGTATGTGTGTTTCTTGCTGACAAAGGTTTCTTCTCACATACAAGTAGTATGAGATTTAATAAATGCTTACGGACACAGTCAGATTCCGACAATAAGCCTCTTTGCAAGTAACGGTAGGGTAATACTAAAATCAGGCAGAATCAAAATCGGATGGGTAAACAATGTATCCACGAACGAATGACCCCTCCCAAGTGCTTCAAAAGTGAGCTAGACCGCTCAAAGCAATGCTTAAGATGTGGAGAAGAAGGCCACATAAACAAAAGCTGCAGCAATGAACCACTTTGCTTCTTTTGCAAAAGGAACAACCCAGAGAATGTAAGACATGTTGCGGATCGTAATAAATGTCCTGTGTTTAGCTCTGACTAGACTAAAACCATGACGATTGCTTAGATCACTTAATCACTGGGAAGCGGCACAAGACCCGTTAACACAAATGACAAAAGAAAAGCAAATTGATGTGGTCCTGATCAGCGAACCAGATAGAGCTCTAAACGAATGTATCTGGGTAAGCGATAAGACAACAGAATGAGCAATATGGACATGTGCAAACAAAGCCTTTCAGAAAACCAGCGAACCGGTGGAAGGCTTCTCCAGCGCCAACATCAACGCCAAGTTTGCCCTGGGAACAATGTCAAAAGTTGGTGGATGGTCTTGTAACGTATGCAAGAGGAAAAGATCCGGTACTAATAGGGGGAGATTTCATGAGAATGGGGCAGCAGGACGAGGATGCAAGTGGACGAGCTCTAGTCACAACATTCGCTGCACTGAACTTAGTTTTAGTTAGCGAGGGCACGAGAAATACCTTCTTAAAGGCCGGTACGGGGTCTGTCATAGACATAACCTTTGCCCGCCGCTTTCTAGCACGTAATACAGAGTGGTGGGTCAGGGAAGGCTATACACAAAGCGACCGTCAGGCTACGATTTTTTGATTATTAAAATAGAAACGCCGAAACCAACCCAAAATGACTGGTCTAAAGTGCAGAGATACAATCTTGGATAGAGAAACGTTTGATAAGGTCATTAGAACTTACCAACTTACCATTAGTACTAATTTCTGCATGTGAAGCTTCTATGCCAAGAAGAAAGCCCAGCCCATTCGGCTGACTCTGCTACTTGTGGAACGACGAAATAAGATTCCTAAGAGCTATCTTCTGAGAGCGAGTCGATAGGCCCAACGCTCAAGGGGATGTCTGGATTTTAAGCAGAATCTGGTTATCTTTATGCAAGGAGATCTTTAAAAAGGGCCGTTATACCCTTGGGGAACCGCCTACAGGATCGCCATAACAAACGTCAGAGAACATGGACCACCTAAACAAACCTGCCCGACAATCCTGGAAAACACTACTAAGACACTGTTTCCAGCGAATCAAAGAACTGTTTCCGCAAAGTTATCGAAATTTCAGACGAAGTGACCCCACCTACTACATAAGATGAATTGCTGCTGGTATGCAAAAAGATTGGTGACAGAAAAACACCAGACCCTTGAAGCAGCAATTACAACGAGACCGGACATCTTTTCAGAAGTAATTTACAGCTGTCTTAAAGAGAGCACATTCAAAGATCTCTAGTCTAGTCCTTCTCCTCAAAGGAAATAAACCTCCAGCAGTTCCCTCATCGTATCGCACCATTTGCCTTCTGTATACAATAGGAAAAATTGTACAAAAGGTCATTTACAAGAGATTGATGACAATAGTAAAGGAGAGCAGTGCACCATCAGAATGTCAGTTTGGGTTCCGAAAATCCCACAGTAGACGCAATCAAAAGAGCGACTGATGTAGCAAGCGTAGCCATCGAGGGATGCCGATGGCAATTCTGGACGAGGGAGTACTGAGCAGTAGTCACAGTAGACATCAGAAATGTTTTCAATTCGAATAACTGGACGTTCATAATGAATACTCCTGCTAGAATGGACGTACCAAACTACATCTTCAGAATTATATCTAGCTACTTAAGCAACAGAAAGCTAATCTATGATACTAACTACAACGTGTAGCCCTTTGCTGTGGAATAGTATGTATGATGGTGTCCTCCAACTCCCAAAGCCAACAAACGTGATTGTGGCCAAGCACGACCACGAAATAGAATCAGCAATAAACGAAGCGATCTCCCGACCCCCTGGGACCGCTCTTCGCATTACTTCAAGGGGCTGTGATCCTACACCCTTCCGGGTTTACGTGCTTTCCCGGTATTGTTCTTCTTCTCTTTTCTTTCTTCTGAGAATATCTTCCACAAACTGGCAAATTCTTCTCCAGTTCAGGTCACTCGTCAGCATTTTATCCACTATGTGTTCTGGGTTGAGGGCACGAATGCTGTTTTCCAGTGCTGTGCGTTGGGCTTCCCATCTTCTGCAGGCAAAAAATGTGTGATGTACGTCGTCTGCTGGGGAGTCGCCGTACTGGCTTTGAAATGTCCGTGTCCGGTGAGGAACTGGGCGACGAAGTAGTTGACCTCCCCGTGTTTTCGGTCTTTCCACTTAGACACATTTCTTATCAACCTCACTGTCCACCTTCCTCTCCTTTCCGAGATCCAGCGCTCTTGCCACTTCCGTATCGTTTGGTGGTCGATTGCCGCTTCCAATCCGATTTCCTCCTTCTTTTCGTGGACGTACTTCCTTTATGCCGCTAGGAGATCGATGGGAGTCACTCTTGCGACTACAAGGACGACTGGTTCCGACACCGTTCAGTAAGAGCTAGCCACGCGTAGAGCTCCACGTCTTTGCACTGCCGCCATCTGTTTTCATAACTTTTCTTGTCGAAGCGCGTCTGCCCAGATCTCACTTCCATATAGGAGAATGGCATGCGTTGTCGACATTAATAGCCTGCGCTTACTTGGCGTTGGACCACCTATGTTCGCCATTAATCTACTGAGTGACGTTGTAACTAGATGCTCTTTTCGCTGCGTACATTATCTGTTGCCAGAAAGTTAGTTTTGTGTCAAGCCTCAATCCCAAATACCTAATAGCGTCCTTGCTCTTAATTGAGCCAATTTGGAAGTCTATTTGTGTCGGGATTTTCTTCTTCGTCAGAAGGACTATCTCAGTTTTCTCTGTTGTCAAACTAAGACCGTGCTCATCCATCCAGAAGGTTGTTCGTCGCTTGACTTGGTTCAACTTTCTTTGCGCGTTTTCAGTGTCTCTTGTCGTTATCACTGCCGCGATGTCGTCTGCGTACCCAACGAGAAAGGTGTCTTCGGGCATCTCCATCCGCAGTATATCATCAAAGGAGATGTTCCAGAGATGAAAGTTAGCTTAGTTATACTATACGCGTCTCTGGTATGGGCAGGCGCACTGACAATAAAAGAATCTAGGAGAAAGATATGGCGGATTTATAGACAATGAGAACAATTTTCGCCTTCCGGACCGTCCCATAGGAAACGGCGGGAATTTTAGCTGGTTGATGTCCATTGATATAGTGGCCGAAGAAATGAGACGCCTACACACAAGAATTAGTTCTTATTCACTGAACGGATTAATTGACGAGATCCATAAGGATTGTTATCAAACCTACCAACTTATCCTCAACATAGAGTCTTGGGTACTTTCCTCTCTCAGAAGAAAAATCGAGTGAAGTTGTCCAATTAATGACGGCCATCCTAATAGAACTGAGAATGCTCGAGCCTACTCTAAGAAGGTAAAATGACGAAGAAAAAAATATTGTCTGAGATAGCAGACGTAGGCAATGAAACTGCTGAAAGTTCTAACCAGCTCCGACAAATAAGGAAAATTCGCGGACAGAGTGGTGAAAATCAAAAATTCCACAGCGACATGAGCACACGCAAATACAGATAAATAAAAGTCGCCAATACGCGCCACATACACAAACCCATAACTCTCCTTTCCCATCACTTCAATTCTACCCACAAATTCACTCCAACATTCGTAACACACCCACGTAGAACAGACACCCAGGAGACCGTCGTCGGCTCAGTAAGCCATCAACAGGACGAAATACGAAAACTTGACTAATAATCGACTAACAAACCCATGGCTACTCCCCTGCCCCACGAAATTGTGCTTACTTCGGTTTATCGTGGCGAAGACAGGGGCGATATTTCTTTGTGAAGGTAAGGTTTAGTGAATAGGAGTCTCACTCTGGCACCTTCACGATGTGCGGACATATTACAAGGATGTGGTTGACCGGAGGCAGATAACTTCTGGATAACAAATGGGCCTTTCTATTTTTTTTTTGAACCAGTGATACACCCAAGTTAACCTATATTACAAAATAAATAATGTGGCTACGTTTGATAATATTTTGTCATGAAAATATTTGTTTTATTTAAAAATTACTTACAACATTTTGCAAGCACTCATATTTACGAGTACATACATACATATGTACATATACATCTACATCCACGGAGTATTAGGCACAAAATATTTACTCCGAAATCTATGAATTGTTTTTATTGGTTTTAAACATTTTTTTTTATATTTTTAAGAAAATAAAAATATGTTCCTGTGTATAGAGTGTGGCATTCTAAGATTTACTGGAAAAGTTGAACAAATGTTTTGCGCCTTTAGAATGATTTAGCAATAAACAACTCAATCACTACCGCGGCTTAATTTTAATTGTCATTACATGCGAGTGATGCGCACTTTTTTGACCAGGACGAGATGTTATATATCTTTCTCCAATGCCAATCAAGGCAAATACACCAGAAATCGCTGGAAGAATCTTGCATTTTAAGCGACAAGGCTTTTGAGCCTCAGAGTAGGATTGAGGTGATAAGGGTTTGGTATAGAGACCTCTTATTCTCCGGTCCGACAGCCAGTTATACTTCAGTTTAGATATTGCTGTCTTGACTTTATTTTGCTCGAGTGGATGAAAATGTCCGGTTCTTTCTGTCTGACAGAAGAATCTAGGTCACAGTTTGCAGAAGTACTCGTAACTTTTGCATATTATCAGCACTGATTCTACTACTAAATTTCGTTTACTCATCTTTACAGGTCTCTGTGTCTTCCCCTTATCGAGTAAAACCTTTTGGTAAAACTTCCGAGCTTTGTTCCTGGATATCATCTCTCCATTTCATCGATTACTTTCTTTCTTCTCTGGCGGAGCTTATGTTCTTCCTTCCATTTTTATTTATAAAGCGAATTCGTCCTTTTATGCAGCCTGTACCCTTCGCTTCGTGGAGTCGATGCCACTGATCTTCAGCACTTGATGCAGGTTGCACAGAACATATGAAGAGGTTGAGGGATAAGTGGCCTTCAAGAGTTCTGGCGATTTGTTGCGATTACAGCTATTAAACGTAAAATCTGCTCACAGTACTTCTCTATTGTTGTAATATCAGATGTAATGGTACCTTTTCTGCAACAGACCACGAGTCTACATTGCCTTGGATGTTCGGATATCTATAATTCTGGAAAAAAAATGGTTTGCGCCGATCGCAACATCACGAACTGAGTTGACTGTTTTATAATTACAATAGATGACCGTCCTATGGTGCGTGTAGGGTACACCATACTTTCCCATAAAACTACCAAAAATATTCGTTTTCCCCTATTTTCGCGTTTTGATGTTGCTCGTAGATTTTGTCACAAATCTCGTAGTAACGTTCTTTAGCAGCGTCGTCTATTTCTTCTGTGGCGGCTTGCGACTTACATTAGATAATTAGTGTTCAAAATTCATTTTACTTGTTAACTACATGAATGTATTGATCATTAAATATTAAATCTAGAACTACCCAATCATACAATACAAGCTGCAGATCCAGACAATGCGCTTTTGTTAAGATCTAAAAGCAGAGGTTTTTGCTTAGCCTTTTTTGTCTTAGGGCTATGTTAAGTGTTTCCAATGACCATACTAACTGTTTTGTAAATATGAATTCCATAGTGACTCCTTTAGCTAGCATCTACGTCAGAAGCTTAGCTTATGATTTCTTTCTTTTCTAAGACCCGGCACTTGCGTCACATCGCGAACACTTCCCTTTGAACCTGGAAAATATGGGGTGTTGCGTATTGCATTTCATGCTTTCAATTTCACTTAATTCTCGTATTTTTGGCATTTCTCAGTCGCTTGAAACAGTTGCAAGTAATTTCAGCAATTTCAGCACTAACATCAAGTCTCAAAACCATTGAAACTGCTTCTGAAGAAATGCAGAGCTCATTCTCACTGTACCCTCGATCCTCTAACTCAACTCATGTGTCCGTAAGCTAAGTTTCAAGTTTAATTCGTTCCAGAAGAATTTTGATCATTATACTAAAGGGTTTTCCAATAGGGACTTGACAAATTTGAATTTGTCACTGTCAATTTATTCAGTAAACTTAACATTTTCATCATGGTAAAGTACACGAACGAGCAACGTCTGTAAATTGTAAAAATTTTCTACCGAAATTCGGAGTCGGTGACTGCAACTTTAAGAGCGTTAACTCCAATTTTCGCTCGTAATTCTCGCTCTAGTAGACAGGCAATAACAAGTTTAGTGCAAAAATTTGAGTCTACATATTCGTTTTGTGATGTTGCCTTGTCAGCGAGACAACGGGTTGGTCGAAGTGTCGAAAATATCGCTGCCGTTCAGGCGTCCATAGCAAAAGATCCAAATCAGTCAATTCCACGGCGTTCTCAAGAATTGGGCATCCCTCAGATCACATTATGGCGTATTATGTGTAAGGATCTTAGTTTACACCCATACAAGATCAAGCTGACTCAAGAATTGAAGCCGATGGACCATTTGAAGCGACGTACGTTCTCCGATTGGGTTCTGGAGAAGATGCGCCAAGATTGTGAATTTTATCGCAAAGTTATCTTCAGTGACGAAGCTCATTTTTGGCTCAATGGGTTCGTCAATAAGCAAAATATGGTCTATTGGTCGGGTGAAAATCCACATGTGCTTCACGAATCAGCACTTCATCCACAAAAAATAACTGTTTGGTACGGTTTGCATGCCGGCGGCGTTATTGGGCCATATCGTCACGTTACTGTGAATGGTCAGCGTTATCGCGCCATGATCACTGATTATTTTTGGCCCGAATTGGAAGATATGGTCTTGGACGACATGCAGTTTCAACAGGACGATGCCGCAAGCCACACAGCACACGCTACAATCGATTTATTGATGAGTAAGTATGGTGAACGTGTTATATCAAGAAATGGGTCAGTCGATTGGCAGCCAATTTAACGCCGCTTGACTATTTTCTGTGGGGCTACGATAAGTCATTGGTTTATGCCAACACGCCGACGACGTTGGAAGAGCTCAGAGCCAACATTGAACGCGAAATAGCGGCCGTTTCGGCCGAAATGTGTGGTCGTTTCGGCCGAAATGTGTAGCCGAGTCGTTGAAAATTGGGTCCAACGAATCGACCGCTACAAACGTGCCCGCCGTGGCCATATCAACGAAGTCGAGTTCCATTCATAAATGTTTTGATTGTACTTCAAGCCGATAATAAAGTTTTTGAAAAATCTCAAATGGTTTGCGTTTTATTTAAAAAAAAAGTTCTCAAGTCCTTATTGGAAAACCCTATATTTCGGAGGCAATACTAAAATTTTTGTGGTTTGTTTCTCCACATTGTCTGCCCTCGTCTGCGAATTAAATCAATTTCTTATCTATCATCTTTGAAAAAGAAATTATTCTATTTTCCTATCCTTCAGTACCCCTGGATAAATCTCTTTGACTTACTCACTTATTTACGTGTCGGTGTAGTTCGGGGTGAACCTAGGACTCACCTAACAAGCCTCTCCAGTTAGCCCGGTCTTTAGCTAATTGCCTCCAGTTGCGTACTCCAAGTAGGTTGAGGTCCCCTTCTACTTGAGCGCGCCACACAAGGTGAGGTCTACCTTTACTCCGTTGTTTCTTCAGGTTATATTCGGAGACTCTGCGGGCCGGAGCATAGATGACTAAAGCCCAGTTTTCTGACTAGGTGGATGTCGCTGTACAGCTCGGCCGTTTAAACTTCTCCTCCAAAGTCCTTAACGCAAACGGAACCAAATGTTTTTCGACAGATTTTTCTCTAGAAATGACTGAGGATATCTTCATCCGCTTTCGATAGAGTTCATGCTTTAGCGCTATAAAGTAGGACTGGAATGATCAGCGTCTTATCCTAAGGGTTACCTTACGGAATAGGGCCTCACTATCCGATTGCCTTCTTAGATCAAAGAAGTAATAATTCTTTGTTTTATTTCTGCTGAGGTGTTGTTGGCAGAATTTATGGAAGAGGTAAGATAGACAAAGTCCCTTACTACCTCGAAATGATAGCTGTCGACTGTGACGTTCTGTCTAATTAGTCGATGTTTTGTATCCTTTGTTGTAAACAGCATTCCCTCATTTACCGTCAAACCCATTTTAGTAGCTTCCATTTCAACACAAGCGAACGCACTGGTAACCACCCGTAGAGTTTCCCCCCAATTAAATCCATACCATCGCCGTAGACTAGTACCCCACAGGGGTGGCCGTGGTGTAGTGGTACTAGCAATCGCTTCTCACTCGGAGGGTCAAGGTTCGAATCCTACACATTAACAAGTTTTTCAAGTTTCTCATTTGTGTAATTGGACAGAAAAATTCTGCGTGTGAAGGCATAACACTAGCACGTAGATTTGGCTATTGTAGAGTTTCAAGCACAAAAAAAAATACTGTGAATTCTAACCTTCGAATCACTCTGAGTGAAGAAAAAACTCTCCGTCCTATTCGGACTCCCACCCCTAGAGAGCGAATATCGAAACCAACCACTTTATTTGAAACGTTTTGACCAAAGTTATCGGTTAATTCGTTACTGACCTTGATGAAGCAGCGTCATTCTACACAGACGGACGAGTTTGGCAGGGATGATTAAACTAGACATGGCTCTATACATCTCGTCTCTATAAATGCTGTCTCATGCGGCCTTAAAATCGATGAAAAGATGGTGGGTATCAATGTGGACTTCTTGAGTTTTTTCCAATGTCTGCCGGAGTGTGAAGATTTGGTTGACAATGATAAGGATAAGGATCAATCAGGTTTTTGGAGAAGGGTTTCAGACATTCACCTAATATGGCAAGCAAGATCTTATATCCGATGTTGAGGACACTTATAACTCTATAGTTGGCGCATTTGAGGGGTCTTCCTTTTTGTGGATCCGACAAACGATGCTGCGATTCTATTTATCAATCATACCGTCAGGTCCAGCTGATTTGTTGGATTTTGGCTTAGACATTACCGGTGACCACCACTAGGAGGTGAGGCAAGCACTTCGCTACGAGCTTGATTGTTACACTTCTGGCCCAATCCCAGATGTAGGACACTCAGCAGTTTCCCTATAAATCGCCACTCAGGTCTCTTTTTTTATTTCTTTTACTCGTAAATGTTCGCCATTTTTCCACTTCTCCCTTCTTTTGAAACTGAAAATTCAGCCCACAAATCGTCTTATATGTAAATATATTAACACTCAAAACTTTCAAAAGAGCTATTCAAACTTATTCTGCATTTAAGAAAGTTGGGTAACATAGCAACTAACCTCTTGGTTTTGGGAAGTACACATCCCAGCTAAAAATCCTTTCATCCTGGTAAGGAAAAAATTGCCAAATAAAATTTAAAACATTTAAAGAGATTTTAATGTAAGAGTAAAAACTGGAAATACAAATACAGTAAAAGAATGCCTCTCTTTTATTTTGTATCCCTCTGCAAGGAAACCAACGAGCACAATACGAGAAAGTGAAATTTTTCTACTCATGCTCAATGCTCGTAAATTTCGCTTAATGTCAAGTCGGTCCAGGCTGTAGTACTGGCAACACATGTTTTCAAAATACCTAACAAAAGGATGAACGAAAAAAAAAACTCAATCTAATGAGAGAATAATTATCCTGTGGTCCTTTTTGGGTGATGAACACACCCGTTCGTCTAGACAAGGTGCACCACAAGGAGCTAAAGGACAGAACTTCAAAAAATATGTATTTTGTACACATGTTAACATTTGGACAGAGGCGCATTTCGTGAACACGTTAACAGGAACACATACGCAGGAGAAAAAATGTAATTCAAAGAAATGTCGCATCATCAAAGAGAGCTTTTGAAGGGACGTTCGACATAGAAGAAAGGACGCAGAAAGGTGTTTCTGCGCTCCTGTTTAAAACAAAATGGTGTTGTATCAAATCTTTACTGTTAAAGAACTGAATTTCGTTTTTCTCTTTTCCTGTTTGGACGACTTCGGAAGGTTTAAATCATAAGTAGATTCTTTTATGTAGGTGTGCCTGGATATTAAGAGAAAAAATACGTTTGTTATGTTGGTAGCATGCAGAAACTTGGAGCGCAGGCAATGGCACAAGCTTTCGTGAATTCACACACACATCCTGAATATGGGTGGTTGAAGGATTTTCAGCGAAAGGTTTTATAGAATTTGTTGGAATTCCAGGAATTCCAATGTCAGCTAATAACTCTGAGATCCTGATAAGAGAAAATTCAAAAGTAGAAAAGGAATTTTTGGCGCAAGGAAATTGTGTGAGGAGGCACTTTGTTTGTACTCGTAAACAAGAATTGTGCGAAGCAGTATTGACATACGTTTGTCTGTATTTTAATATTAATTCAGGAATACCCTTCAATTTTTGCCATCCTTCAAGGTATGTTTTGTTTTCAAATTTTATCATCGTGTATGCTTTGTGTATAGTCGTTAAATTATGTAGGGTTGATAAGGAACACTTGTAAGGCCCGAGAGATTGTTATATACATAGTTGATCCTATGGACATGAGCAACTGGGTGGTTTTATGTATCCATATTTATAAATATGTATTTTTAACGTGAACATCATTGTTTCAGGAGTAAACATGAGCTCAGAACATATCATACATATGTAATCAGGTCAGGAATTGAGTCAATTGAGTTTTATCGCGCTTACTGCTATCTATCCCAAATTAAGTCTAATAATGTTTGACTTGAACTTCAACGCCGATAAAGGTTTAGTAAAGATGTCTGCCAGCCCTCAAATTCAACCTCGATTTCTACTTTAGAATGCTTCTCTCGAGTAAAATGCATCACCTTGTTTATGTGCTTTGTCCGAAGATGATACTCAGGAATCTTGACAAGACTAATAGTGATTTGATTGTCGCGTAAAAATGTAGTAATACCTATGGTTCCAAATCCAAGTTCAGCGTGTAGTTCCCGAAACCAAATTGCCTCCTTCGTACCTTCGTACATATAGCCACGTATTCGGATTTAGTAGTCTTTAAGGTGGCATGCGATTGTCGTTGACTTCAGCAAGTTACCTTCGTGCAGCCTACTGAACAGCAAATTCCGATACCTCTGCCTTATCTGCATCAGTGTAACCGATCAACCTAAGATCCTTTCAACTATAGGTAATGCATAAATCTTCAGCGCTTTACTGCTTTAACATGCATCTGGTTAGGATTATCCATGATCCTAAAAATTTCTCCCACTGCATAGGAAATGCCTGGTCTGGATATTCTTGCGGCAAATATTAACGGAAAGTGACCGTATCGATAAGAATTGCTGTTCTAGCGTCACTTTACGTCACCCTTCTTAAAAGTGTAGCAACATCTGCTGGCGATAACACTGATTTGGAATTATCCATGTTAAAGCTTCGTACTATTTTGTCCAAATAAAATGCTTGCCCAACGCTGATTGTTTTTAGTTGGCGACTACGTTTGATTTCTAACAACGTAGAAATCACCTCCACTCAGAGTAATGCCGAATCTTTCTTGTTTTTTCAGTGACTAATATATTTATTGCTTCTGCACTGGAAGACGAAAGATAAACGGCCATCAACATATAATAAAAGAATTACATTTTCACCTTAGATGTGTTCATAAAACACACAATGATCTGACTGTGATTGGAGTATATTACAACTCTTAATGAAGTCAACAACTTTTGAATTACCATCTCGAGATGACTGTTTTGATAACTTGACCTTTATTGTATTCCACCCCAGTCACAACTTCCATGTAGGTTTCCTCGTTCAACCCTCTATTTAGGAGTACTATTTTGAGGTCGAACTGGACTATCACTATGTCATATATAGTTGCCAATGCCAATAAACATCTTACTGTATCATAGCGAACGTCTGGTGAAAATGTTTCACTATAATCGAACTCAGGACTTTGCGAATATCCTTTTGCTACTTTGTTTCATCTCTAGGCGATATTTTGACTTTAAAGTCCATTTGCACTTGACGACATTCTTGCAATCTTTCGGCCTATTTATAATGTTCCAGGTTTCATTGTCACATAAAGACTTCAGTCCTTCTTCAATCGCTTGTCTCCAGTCATTGCATTTGCATGGCTCCGTTATATGATTTTGGCTCCAGGAACATGGCTATAAAACCTGTCTCAGCTCGCGTTCTTGGTTCTTACACATTTTTTTTCTTTGTCTATAGGATCATCTTCCTCCAATCTGTCATCCGATAAGCATCTTGCTGCCTCTTTCTTTGCACCTTGGATTAATTCCTCATTGAGCATATTTTCGTCACCTCTATTCGTTTGGAGCACAATGTTCTTTAAATTCATTATATCGCAGCTGATTATTACATTCGTATAGGTGAAAATTTGTATTCCTTCGCTCGTAAGTTGTCACCATTAGGTGGTCTTTCTTGGCTTTGGGATCCCATTTCTTCTTATTGAGATTTTTTTGGGACATTTGGGACTTTGCTCTAAATATGGTTTTTCGCAAACCATTGCTCGTAAGGTGTCCGATCCGAATTTATTACTGTAGATGTTCGATCGGACAAGGTGATCTTGGCAATCCACTTGAAACTAACAGACTCATTGCCGACTGTTGAACGGTTCTATTGTCTTTTTCTATAAAGCCGATCTGCTCAGGTGTATAAGGTTAGTTCTACATTTATGCCATTTCTTGGTAGCAGTATTAGAACCTCGTTATTAATCAATTCTTTGCTATAACATTGTGTTCTTTTCATTTGACAATTCCAAGCATTTTGAATTTGCGCCACAAAGTCTTCTATAATTATCAGCACTACAGACTTGTGCTTCAAGAAATAAACAGAAATAAACCAATCTGAATCCATTTGCTTCGTCCTTCAGAAGCATTAAATATCTGACACCGCAAATCCCAACTGTCTCCATTGGGCCACACAAATCCATGTGAATGCATTCACCCTTCATAATAGCGCGTCGTTGCTTCATTGGGTGTGATGCTCGATGCATCTTTCCGAGTTGACATTTTTCTCAAATAAATTATTTTGATCTGTTAATTTTATTCCACATACCAGGCCTTTGGTGCACATTATCTTTACAGTTGCAACATGAACATGTCCCCATCGTCTGTACCATTGGTGCAGAGACGCCTTTAATGTTTTCTCGTTTAATGTCCTTGACAACTTTGAACGCCGTCTTACTCAACTTGCTTTTCATTAAACACAATGAACATGAAATGCATGAAATATAACATCCAAATCAGATATAGTTCTAACTAACCAGTAAGTAATAAGCTCCACAAGCCAATAATTAAATTGAACGTCATTCTGCATGCGAAATCGCCTAAAAATCCAAGAATTTTGCCGACAAATGGTTGTGCAAACAAAAAAATTAAATATACTAAAAGCAGTGGACCAAGCACAAACTCTTGAGGTATACCTAGGTTAATTTCACCAGAATTATTCTAACAACTGTCAATTTTATTGAATGTCGAATACAAAATGACAATAAAACGCTGTATACGCACTGATCATTATCCATTAGCACGGAGTGTTAGAAGGAGTGGTGTTAATTAAGGAGAACTTCCAGGAACTGTTAACTATTAATACCCATAAGGGGATTTTTAGATTTCGTCGTCTCATTTTTGGTGTCAATTGTGCACCTGCTATTTTTTAATCCATAATAGATGAAATTCTAAGGGACATTCCCAAATTGCAGTGCTACCTCGGCGATACTATTATCGGAGGTTCCAACTTAGAAAACTGTCGGACAAATTTAATTAAAGTCCTTTATAGACTCAAGAAATATAAGATTCGGGTGAAAATGGATAAATGCAAATTTTTCTACTACTTTTGTCACTTTATAAATAGGGAAGGCATTAAACCTAGTGAAAACAATTCGAACCAATAAGAAATGCCCCTCAGCCTGAGAGTAACTCAGTTAAAATCATATCTCGGACTTTTGAATTACTATGCGCGGTACAGCTTGTTAACTGTTAACTGGTCTGTCGAATGTGAAGATTTGATTGTAAGTAGTAGCATTTTAGTTCACGCCGACCCCAATAAAAAAATTATTTTACAATGCGACGCCTGCCCTTACAAAGTGGAAGGGATTTCTCCGCATATAGTAAATGGAGTGGAAAAGACCGGTACTGATTGCCTCTTGGCTACACAGAGAAGCATTAGCCATTATATTTACAGTCAAGGAGCTCCATAAATATATTTATTGGAAATCGTTTACGATCTACTCAAATCATCAATCTTTACGAGAAATTTTCAAGCGTGATTGATGTATCAATATAAAATAGTTTATGAGTACATGTTGTGATCTCTCTTAGCGAAACAGAATGAATCAGGGAATTTAAGGCGTTCATTTGCCACGTTAGGTGGAAAAGGTTTAAAACCATTTGTCAGATGCTCTAAAAAAAGTTTGACTTTTTCTTTTGGGTCATCGATACATTTCCCATCAGATGTTTTTATTGAGAGATCTGCGCTTGAGGTCTCTTTAAATGCATGGCAGCCTTCTAATTGCAGTAGTTTGTGACTTTGTTAGCAGTTAAGTTACAAAGATATTTAGTTAGAGATCTATTTTTATATTCACTGATACTTTTCGGCCTTCTCTTTTCTAATACAAGTTCATTAATTTTTGTGGAATATTTAACCGATTTTTGTTTTTGTTTTTTGTTGATAAGTCGGTGTACTATCTTGTGGTGCCTTTTTCTATATCGGCGATGGGACAATTCCTTCAAACAAGTATTCATCTTTTAACTCGGAAATTTTCATTTAATTATATAACTATAGTAGCATAAAATGTTTGAAGAGTCCACCCTAACATCCATAGCCGAAAGACGCTGCGGAGCGGGCAGTTCAATCCTCTAAAGCTGGCCTTAAGAAAATGCTTGCGGATCCCAACTTCAACAATATCCCGATAGATACTCGTATACCTGTGAATAGTTTTCTTCTCAAATCAACTCCTACAACCACCACTAGTTTGTGTCCAAGCAGAATTACGAGTATATTTAGAGCAAGACCAAGAAGTCTTATAGGTTATGTAAATCCTAAAGTTTGAAACGATAGTAAAGAGAAAGATAAAATGAAATGCAAGGCTAAAGTGAAAAACTGTCATCCCTAAACTAAGGCAAAAATAAGAAAAAAAATATTTTTAATCCAGATGAGCAAATATCGTATAAACTGGCAATTCGCAGTCTCTGGAGTATGGCAGACCCCAGTGTGTGCGGACAGAAGGCTAACGGGTTATAGCCACTTGTGGCGAGCGAAAGGACGAGATTTTCTCGATTTTTTTTCGGCAGCATAATAAATATTTACATATTTGAAATTGATTAACAATGTCGATTAATACATGTTTTCAAGTACTTGTACAAATGTTTCCATAAAAAAATATTTCAAAATGGCGGAGCTGCAGCTGTTTTCCGGAAGCACCTTTTTTTAGCATCAGTGGCGGTTGACATTATAACTCTGGAACAGCTAGTCTAAAATCAAAATTTCAAAAAGATTTGGTTAGTATATTCTATTGGCTTGTGCTTGAACGAAGGATTTGTCAAAATTATGATTTTTGGAGAAATGGCGGCAGTTTTTACAAATACGTACATTTCCGATTTTTTCGGTCTCAAAAAAACCCACAA
Source organism: Volucella bombylans (assembly GCA_949129095.1). NCBI lineage: Eukaryota > Metazoa > Arthropoda > Insecta > Diptera > Syrphidae > Volucella > Volucella bombylans. Next base: position 206,703,281 of record OX422141.1, read on the forward strand.
AAAATGAAAATCCTTCGTTCAAGCACAAGCTATTATCATATCAAATAATCAAGAAAAAAATTGGTGTCGATCGATGTCTAGATTTTGAAAAATCGTGTCCACCGCAAAGGTGTTTTTTGAAAAGCACAATTCTGAGAAAATCGTGTTAATTTGTTAATTAATTTTTGTACACTAAAACTTTTTTGTACACTTACACCGAGATATCGATTGCGGGCCCATACAGTAGTCCTTCTGTATCTTCTGCACCCTCGAGAACGTCGATTTGCTGCGGTCTTCGAAGCATTCTACCTTCTCTTGTAGCCCTCTCAGCACATAGCTCAGCAGTCGTAATGCACACTGTGAATATTTATAACTCCGGTTCTAAGACTCCGATGATTATAAAGTTTTGTGAGGATATTTTCGAAGGTTTATTACAATATTAACGAATACGTAATAAACAAATTTTCGATTTTTTCGACCCTGACTTCGTTATAATGAAATTTAATTAATTGAACGCCAATTATTTGATGGTCCTTAATGAAAAAATACAACATATCGGCCAAATATATGATCAAAACTTGTGCCCGAAGATGGTCTTGTAATATTATTTTCAAAGAAAGTAAGCCCATACTCCGCATCTAAAGAATGGGAAAAAATCTGAAGTTATAAAAATTAGTATGTGAAAGATATAATCCTCTGGAAAGACTACATAACGCGCTCATACAGTGCTTAGACAATTAGAAAATTTAGCGATAAACAAATGAAAGGGATGTGAGTGAAGCTTATACATATACTCGTCCACATAAAAATGTATATCGTATAAGCCAGTGGTTCCCAATCTTTTTCAGCCCGCGGCGCACCTACAAGTTTAGTGTTTTGTCATGACGCCCTACCCTAGCTATTTGAAAAAGATACAGTCGAATGAAATAATAGATAGATAGGCGCAAAAATTAAAACATCCACAATATGAAACTGAGTTTTTTATTATATATATAATAACATACATACAATAGCTACTCAGTCAAATCAATGTGACGGGTGAGCCTGGTGATCTCCACACAGTTTTTCAAAGCAGGGAATAAGGCGTGGCAATGCTACTGTCAATTCTTGCTCCACATTGATCCTTGAGCGATATTTGCTCTTGATTACAGCTACAGCTGAAAATTCAGCTTCACACAAATATGATGTTGCAAATGGAATGAAACTTAAAGCTTTTGAAGTTAAATTTGGATATTCATTTTGAATCGATAACCAAAACTCCACCAAACCGGAACTGGTGAATTTAATTTAAGGCTGCTGTTGCAAGAGAGTTCAATGAGACTCTCTTCCTCTTGTGATGTGAATTCTGGTGAGCTTGTGCATGAAATGGATCTTGGATCCACGTAAACTTTTCGACATCATCATCTGCAAAGTATTTTGAAAACCATTCGAGTTTCGAAAAGGGCCATTAGGTCTTGTGAGACAACCAGTTCATTAGATGCCGCATATTTATACAATTGCGGGAAGCAATCTTGACCGCCACCTTCATTCATCTTTTTTATCCACAACTGCAATTTCTTTCTAAACGCCGCTATCTTCTCCAATAGTTTCAGAATGTGCGTGTTGTTGCCTTGCAAAGATATATTCAATTTATTGAGTTTCTCAAATATATCGCACAAATATGCTAGTTTTAGCAAAAAATCTGGTTCAGCAAAGTATATGGCGTTTTCATGACGTTCTTGTTGTAAAAAAGTGCGAATTTCTTCATGTAATTCGAACACACGAAATAAGACATTTCCATGTGAAAGCCATCGTGAATTGCAGTAATACAGCAGGGCCGTATGTTCAGCTCCCATATCTGTGCATAGTTTTTTGAAAAGTCTATGCCAAGCCATTTTCTGCAACAAACCTGTCAAGAATGTTAAACAAGTCTTGGGCCTTCGCCCTTTCGGTAATGCTTTTGCGGAATAAAAGTTCTTCGACAATAATATTATGAGCCAGAAAGCATACGTAACAAATAAGATGTGCATCATTATTACTGTCAGTAGCCTCATCAAGTTGCAAACCAAAATCCTTGCCTTTCATTTTTTCTATTAATTGGTAGTTGAGATCCTCAGCTATGTATTGGATTCTTCGACTGATAGTATTGTTAGATAAAGGTACCTTGGAAATTAATTTTCCTGCTGATTCTCTCACCATAATATTCACCATGTCGAGAGCAGCCGGTAAAGTAAGCTCTTCTGCAATAGTATGAGGTTTTTTGCATTTTGCCACCCAGTATGCCTACCTTGAATGATGCTAACAGTGCGTTGTTGGGTACTGAGGCTTGCTGAGTGAACAAGTTTTTTTGTTTTTATTCCCAGTGTATATACATTTTAACATTCAAAGTGGATTTTCTTATATTAAGTATAGAGATTAGAATATAAACATTAAATTCTTTGCATCTAAAGTTGTTAAGCTAAGGGTTTTATCTGTAATAGATGTAAGAGAAAAATGAAATGAAAAAACTCTACGGATTTTAAAAATAAAAAGTCTTAAAGTATCTTAAAAAACTAACTTAAACTAAAAAAAAAAAAATAATAATAATATGCTAATGCATGAGGCTATTGATTAGTTGACTTTCATGACTAAAGCATTTATCTTCGAATTTGCACGAGGTAAATATAATTTTGACTTTAATTTTTTGCATTTTTGTTATGTCATGTAGTGCTAGTGTTGAAAAATGCCAAGGAAGCCCAAGCATAGTTTTAAGAATTTTGTTTTGACAAATTTGTAGCTTTTTTGTGTGACATTCTGCACAGTTGGCCCAGCAAGGAGCGGCATAGAGTAGAGTTGGCAGTATAACGACCTTATATATTAGAATTTTATTGTCCTTACTCAGGTAGGAGTTCTTGTTGATTAGTGGGTACAGTGTTTTTATTAGTATATTAGCCTTTTTAATACATGCATTGATGTGAAGCGAATATGTTAGTGTTTTATCCAGGTTCAGTCCAAGGTATTTAATCGGGTTAGTCCATTCGATTGGAGAGCTACAGATACTTAACTGGCTTTGAGGTAGATTTGAAAATTTCCTCTTCCTAGTAAAAAAGGCGGCTTGGGTTTTGGTGGGATTTATTTTAATTTTCCAGGCGTAAAAGAAAGTTTCAATTTCTAACAGCGCATTCTGTAAATTGCTCATTATAAGCGTGCAGTTGTCTGAAGCTGAGAGGATACAGGTATCGTCCGCAAAAAAGGCATTTTGGCAATGGTTAAATTTGGGAAAATCAGCCACGTACAGGTTGTAGAGAAGAGGTGCTAGGACGGATCCTTGGGGGACACCTGCTTTAATTGGGTAAAGTGCAGAAGCATCTGAAAGGATTTGCACGAAAAACTGCCTTTCGGCTAAAAAACTTTGGATTATTTTGATGAGGTACATTGGAATATTGTAACTCATCATGCAAACCATCATGCCAAACACTGTCGAATGCTTTCTCGATGTCAAAGGAAACCATGCCTACAGATTGCTTTTCTTTTAATGCCGTTTTGATGAATTTAGAGATCCTTACAAGCTGGTGGGTAGTAGAGTAGCCACGTCTGAACCCGAACTGTTCGTTTGGGAGTAGGTTATTGTCCTCGACAAACTCCAAAATTTTGCTGTGAATGATTTTTTCGAACAGTTTGCCTAAGCAACTGAGTAAACTGATGGGACGATAGCTAGTAGCTCTGTTCGGCGGTTTAGTTGGTTTGGGTATTGGTACAATTTTCGCTATCTTCCACTTTTTGGGGAAATATCCATGAGTGAGGCAACTTTGAAATAAGATGGAAATGAAAACGATTGCATTTTTTGGTACTTGTTTAAGTATCCTGTTCGAAATGTTGTCGCTACCTGGAGCTTTTTTAGTTTTGATGGACGTATTAATTAAATGTTTGACAAGTTCAGTCGATACTTGAAAAGTGTTGTGGGCCATGTTTTGATTCAGATTGATTATATCTATACTCTCCTGCACTAAGTTATTGGTGTTGGAATTGCTGTAGCAAGTGGTTAGCGAGTGACTAGCTAGAAAGTGTTTAGCGAGTTCAGCGGCTTGTTCAGAATTGGAGTGCAATATACGGCCGTCTGTTTCGCTGTTAAGAAATGGAATTTTTCGACGTTTTTTCTTAAAAATTTTGGTTAATTTCCAGACATTTTTGTCATGTTTGTCGATATTAGACAACAATTGATTCCACTCTCTATTCCTAATCACTTGCATTTTCTTGATTACCAGTTTGTTTAATAGGTTGAGTTGAAATTTGAGAAATGAGTCACGGAATCGTTGATAGCGTCTTCTAATTGTATTTCTAAAGCGAATTGTCTTTTTCAGATCATCAAACAGAACAGCATCACGAGGATGATTTCTATTGGTGTTCAAATGAAGCAAGGGAATAGAAGTCGTTATACCCTCTTGGATACAATTCGATTACTTTTTCGTCAATATCATCTAAACTAAAGATAGAAGACTGAGAATAGGTGGAGAACTTTCTGTTTAAAAACTGTTTAAATTTTTTCCAATCGGCACGTTTGTAATTGAATACACTGGCACCACTGTCTGTACTTGCCGTTTGTTTGAGATCGAAAACAACCGGCAGATGATCAGAAGAAAGGTTATTAACGACAACTGGACATGTTACAAATTCAGGCCTATTTGTAAGAATCAAGTCAAGAGTAGATGGGAGGCCTCTCCCGTTGGACGGGATATATGTTGCTTCATGAGGGTATACAATCTCAAAATTTTCCATTATTTTTAGTTCAGATAAGATTTTTCCCCATCGATTGTTGCGAATACAACCCCAAGATGAGTGGCGACTATTAAAATCCGCGCAGATCAAGAAATGCTCATTGGATCTAATAAACTTAAGAAGGTCAGATTTATATTGTCTGGCTCTATCCCTGTTTACTCTACCTCCAGGAAAATAACACGCAGAGATTTTTGAGATGTTGTTCGATGGGCTACAGACGACTCCGATTGAGATAGTTTCAATCAACGAAGTTGAAATTTTTGGGACTAAGAAGTGTTTAATGGACCTACGAATTAGTATACAAACACCGCCACCTCTTTTCCCTAGCCTGTCTGATCTGTAACAATAGAAATTAGCATGGATTATGCTTCCTTTAGGCTTAAGCCATGTTTCTGTAATTATAGCAATATCTATTTTATTTTCAATGAGAAAGTCGAAGCATTCCAATTTTTTCTTTTTTAACCCCGTGGCATTCCACAAAAGCACTTTTATTTGGTTAAACATTATGACTAAAAAGATATTTTATGCTTAAATCAGCAATTACATTAAACTGTTCCTGTTTGTTTTTACAGTTAGATAATTTCGATAACATTTCATTTTTAAGAGAGATAAGCTCATCAGAAGTAAATAAATCCCTATTTAATTGGTTGACATTTGCATCTTTACTTCTTGGTTGGTTTGGATAAGTGAATGAATTCGTTGGTTTGGCAGCAAAATGTGGTGGATTGGATGGATGATGAACTTTGGCAGACCTCCGTTGTTCCAGGTTTGGGAAGTCCGTAAGACTAAACGTGAAATTGTTGGCTGGATGACTGGCGATATGCTGGTTTACACCTCTATTTCTGGCTTTCAGACGATTACGAATCTCTATAAACTCTAGCCTCTTTTTACATTTAGGATCAGTTGCAGAGTGATTTTCACCACAGTTGATACATTTTACATTTGCTTTTTATTAGGGCAGTTGTTGGAGCTATGTCCTTCGGAACAGTGCGAACAAGCTTTCTTGACATTGCAGAAACTGGAGCCGTGTCCAAACATCATGCATTGGTGGCATTGGGGTACAAAATGAGGATTTTTACGATAAAAGTCCCAGTGGACTGCAACATGATTGACATATTTAGCTCTGCTTTTAATTTCGTTCATTTTGATAGTTTTGTTTTTTAGGTAGATTAGATAATTACATTGTTGTTTGTACTTTGGTGTTTTAATGTTCATTATATATATTTGCAAAACTTCTAGTTTAAGGTTAGTCAGTTCATTTTTTAGCTCGTCAACATCCATTTGGGGTAAGCCATATAACACAACTTTGAAAGGTTTGTTGATTTTGGTATTGTGTGTAAAGAATTGAAGATGATTATCATTAAAAAAACTTGTAATTTTGTTTACTTCAGGCACACTGTATAGGTTAAACCGACAGCCGAGCGATGTGTTTTTACAGTCAAATTTAACTATGCCGTTATTTTTCATGCACTGAGCAACAAAGTCACTATTTTTTCCAATTAAATGTATTGGGGGAAGATCGGGAGGTTTGGTACACTTATCACTATCAACATGACTGGATGGTGTGTTCACTTCGATATCAGATAGATCAGATAAATCGTTGAAACGATTAAATGATGTTAAACTATTTCGGTGTTTGTTCGTTTTACCGGCAATTGTACGCTTAGACATAACTGGTTGAGAGTACTCATCCGGAGATGAGTCCCGTAATCTTTTATTTCTATGCAAAATTTTTGTTTCTTTTTTTTTCACAATCAGCACGCGCGACAAGTGTTGCGTTTGACCGATCAACTGAAACTGTTTTGTTTTTATTAAATTTTGTAATTTCCGATGAAAAGAATCACGCGATTCTTCAGCCATAGTTGGATGAATCGTCTCGAGATGTCGCTTTAACTTACTCGGAAGCATACTTTCAGATGATAGTATTTTCAAACAAAGCACACACTATGATTTTTCTTCATTGTTTACTTCTATTGAAGTAAACCCAAAGTCCAAATAGCTATCATCGTATTTACAATATGTTCGCTTCTTTGCTTCGCCGCTGCCACTAGTAGATGTTTTATCTGTATCACTTGAACTACCGTCTTGTTTATTTAATAAAAATCTGTCCATTTCGCGTGAGATTTTTCACGAAAAACAAAGCGACACAATTAAAACAAAACACGACGACACGTCCGTCCCTTCAATAATCGTCTTTGAACTACTAAATATATTCACCGTTTTTGCTTCTACTTCTCGCTGCGGTTTATACCTCTTTTTTCAAAAAAACACTTTCTTAAGCACAGAAATAACCCGCTTGTCTTCGACTTATGTGGAGAATTTATATGGATGTACGAGTATCATACACTCACTGGGCTGAGAAAGCAAGTGTGTTGAGAATTGAGATTTAAAAAATACGCATTGCACAAGTTAGGCTGGTAATTTTTTTATTTACCTCGTTCTCGCTGGACTGATGTGTCAAAAGAGAGGCACTTAAAAACAAAAAAAATGCCAGTCGACTTATTTTGGCAAAAAAGTTACTGAAATTGCAGTTAAATGTTACAACGGGCTAAATGAATTTAGAAAGCGCAAAGTGAGGTATGTTTAAAAATTCAGTTTACAAGCAGCGCGAAGCTGCTTTTGTATTTGTATTTTTGTGAATTTAAAATAAAATATAAAGATATAAGATATAATATAATAATATACAAGAAATATGTATTATTTTATCTTTCTTTTAATCTACCTAACTCACGGCGCGGCGCTCCTCTTTACTTTCTACAGCGCATACTCATCAGTATACCCTCAAGCCCACTTTCGGACGTACTCTAAAATATCGTGATTCCTTCCTAAGCCGTACAACTCGCTTATGGAATGCCCTGCCTAGCTCTTTATTTCCTAGTCATTATAACCTTCAAACATTTAAAACCAATGTTCACCGGTACCTCTCTTTCCATCCTCCTTGATTTTGCTTCGACCGCGCTGTGTGCGATCAAGTGTACTTAAATCCCTTGAGCCCGCAAATTAAAAAAGAAAAAAAACCTATTATGATATCTGGGCTTATAAGTTCAAGATCTTGAGATATGGACTATGTGATTTTGAAATTGACAAATATTTTTTTTTTCGAATTTCCCACTGACTTAGTATTCGTTTAAAAACATGCCACACAGTAGGGAATCATAGGGTAATTAGAGGCATGGGTATTTGCATTCTCCTACCTATTGAAGGAAGGTCCAAGCTTAGCATAGTTATTATTTATATGTACAAATAAAGTCGTCGAAGATAATCTTATTAGAAAAGCGAGTGAATCTCAGATATCAGTCGATCATTGAAGTGGAGAAACATCATCATCTGTTTAACCCCAGCGATGATGTGATCCAAAATAGATGAAAAGTAAAAAAATAAATAAAACTTTGTTAAATCTTTGTAAGACTTTTCTACATATGAACCTACATTTAGGCAGGAAACTCAAGAAACCCCACTTTTTAATACATTTTCCAAAATATTATAGGTACCTGCTGCATACACAATACTATAGGTATCTTTTATCTTTTCATGTTTAAAAATTTTAACAAAAATTGTTCTCCAACCCTATGCCACATCAACATTATGAATTTATTTGGTATTTCTGTTGACATGGTGAGAGAAGAAATCCTCTGCTGTCAGACACTGCTTCTGGACAGGGGAGACTCCGCATTTAATCTTCCCTCCTATTTATAAAGGGATGACAAATCTACCTTGCGCTTACATTTTCATGAGACAAACCCGATTAATATCATGACGAGCATACGATAAATTCTTCTCAAAGAATTTCCCGCACAATAACATCTTTGTACAATTTGCCTCACCCTGCAACCTGAAGCAAAAGCACGATAAAATCGTAATATTTATTTTAATAAAGCACACTTTCATTATTCCCTTATTTCCTTTACAGGTTCTCTCAAGATTTCATCGACATCAGAGAAAAGGAACGTAAACGTGGCACCCGTGGTCTTGCATCGGGCCCTCGAATAAAAAATGATGAAAAATCTCCGGCTAAATCAGCAGCCTTCCCCACCCAGCGAGAAGGAAATATCACAGCAACAGATGCTGTTGATGCTTCCTCTGGGGTTGGTATTAGCGGTATAGGGGTAGGCGGTGCTGGAGTTGGAGTTGGAGCTGAAATCGGAGCGATAGCAGTATCAGCATCAGTATTAGCTTCGTCAGCAGAAAAACAAAATGGTACATCATCAACAACCTTACGTACCTTGCAAGATGGACATGCCAATATAACTGTCAATGTTGATAGTGATAATAAAAATAGCAGCAGAAACTTCTCCGCTTCTTTGCCTATCAGCTCCTCCTCAGTTAACAAAGAGAGCACAGGACGAGAAGAGGAAGACAATCCGGAAACAGGCAGCCGCTTCAAGCCCGAAGTTTTATTAGAATTGCAGGAAAGGATAACAAAGGAGATTCTCAATTCGAAGTTACAAGAGAAGGAAATGCTTGAATTACAGGTAAAGCTCGTAAAGGACAAGAACTTTTTTATTAACATTCCCTGTTTGCTTTTCCACTATTTCCCTTTACTCGTACAACCGATGACAGTGCAAAAAGCATAAAAAAGTATGTCAGATCAGAAGTGAGTATACACCTTTTGATGGAATCATCTAGACTTACATATGTTGTTTGCGCGCGTCATCCTTTACAGAGGGGCCCAATTTCAAATTAAGAAGTTGTGTCCTGCACAAGTACGAGTAACTTTTATTCGCCATGTATAATGCTATTGCAACTTTTCGCAAAATCATCATAATTTGATAACTTTACCAAAAACTGCAACAGCAAAAACAAAAACAAACTAAAAATTGCTTGTGTATATCCTTTGAACAGGAAAAAATCAACCGAGAGATTTTAAACTCAAAGGTGTTCAACTTGGATCACTACTCTTCCATGTACGGCAAGAAGAAAAAAAATCAGCGAGCTGTAAACAGTATGGGAACCGGTAGCAGTAGCATGATGGGAATTGTGACGAATGGGGGCGGTTCTGGCTCTGGCCGATTTAAAAATGCAATTTCGGCGAAAGCACGAAGTTTAATGAATCTGCACAATAATGAAGCTGGCCGAAGGGTAAGTTTTTTTTTGTTGCATTTTATGTACATGAATTAAGACTCGTACCATATATCGTAAGAGTTGAGTAGCAGCTTGATTTATTATTAAAACTTGTATGAAATATAAATATAACTGCTTCGAAGCACCTTCAAACTAATTACATATTCGCAATATTTTTTGTTGGAAGTAGTAAACTTGCAAGTTTCAAAACCAACATATTATCACATTGGAGTTTTTACTTGCTGGAATGGAAAGTATTGGTCCCTGTAGGCTAGGACATGTAAAGCAAATGGAGCAGTAAGCTTAAAGAAGCAACTCTTAATAAAAAACAAATAATCCGTATTAAGCTCATAATTAAAAATAAAATAAATTATTTCTAATATATGTAAATGTATTTTTCTATTCTAGCAAAATAGTTAAATAATATTTGTAAACGACAGAAATACAGTGGCATTCTGAGGAATTCCTTTTCAGGCCTTTGTCCTAAAAGATCAAACCAATGACTCCGAAAGTATACAGGGTGTCCCCTAATTCGTAAACGATAATTTGAGAAATGATTCCTGGGTATATTCTAAGAAAAAAATCGTTCTACAGTAAGTGTCTATCTCCAATGAAATACTTATCGAGGATTTAAAGAAAGGCTTATTTTGGTATACCATGACGCATGTTAATGGCAGAAACTTCGTTGATGACTTTGTTTTTAGAAGGAATACTACCCTTTGTAAATGCATTTAAATAAAGTTGATATTTTATTAGGGTCTTCAGATATCCAATTTCGAAGCCTGTTCCATTTTTCTTGCCCATGCTAATTTTTGACTTTGAGGTCACTTTTCTCCAGAAAATACCTAATTAACATACCGTTTTACTATTTTTTTTCTTATGAACGTAACAATAATAAAAATAAGTTTGTAAAAAAATTTTATTATACTTGGAAAAACCTGCAGCAGGTACAATTTATAAAAAAGGGTTTTTATGCTTTAAGCTCCAAAGGCTATGAATAAAAACTGATTTTGTGTGGCTTTAAATAATTTTTACTAAAGGGTCCGCCATCTAACACTTAGCTCATGTCTGATTTGACAGATAATTAGTTTTATCCTTCCGGTTAATAATGGAAAATAATGTCATTCAAATGGCTGCCTCGGCTTGCCATGCAGTAGCCTACACGATCGGTCCAATTTTTAAGCACATTATCGATTGTGTGCAACTGTATTTCACCAATGGCTTCACGAATATTGTCCTTTAAAGCGTCAATTGTCTCTGGCTTGTCGGTGTAACACTTATCTTTTACGGCACCCCACAAATAATAGTCCAACGGTGTCAAATCGCAGCTCCGAGGTGGCCAAACGACATCAGCTCTGCGGCTGATAATGCGATCTTCAAAAACAGGGCGCATCGAGTGTAGCTTCGGCTGTGTGGCACGTAGCGCCGTTCTGTTGAAACCAAATGTTGCCAATATCCTCCTCTTCAATTTTTGCGAACAAAAATTTGTTAACATGGCCCGATAACGATCGCCATTGACTGTAACGGCCACCCCTTGCTCATTTTCGAAGAAAAATGGCCCAATTACGCCTCTGGACCAAAATCCGCACCAAACAGTGACTCGTTTTGGGTGTATCGGCTTTTCAATGTATGCGTGCGGGTTTTCTGTTTTCGCCAAGATCAAAATGAGCTTCATCTGAAAAGATGATTTTTTTTTGGCAAAATCGGCATCTTCTCTAAGTCGATCGCAGGCCCACTTAGCGAAGCGAAAACGCATTGGCTTCAACTCCTGAACCAATTGGACTTTGTATGGTGTCGTACCAAGGTCTTTATGCAAAATTCGTCTCAATGATGTCTCCGAAATGTTCAATTGTTGAGAACGACGGTGAATTGATGTTGATGGCGCTTCACGCACACTTTCTGCCACAACAGCAATATTCTCGGGTATACGCACTGTTTTTGGCATTTCACGCTTTGGTTTATCGATGAGGATGCCAGTTTCTTTCACTTTTTTCACAAGATAACGAACATACGGAGCTGACGGTGCTTCTCTTCTTCCAAAATCCGTACGCAATTTTCGCATACATTCTGCAACATTACCGTGATTTTCAAAGTAATGTCGCAATATTTCCCAGCATTGTTCAAGCGTATACTGAACCATATTCGTTCAGCGGAAGGATAAAACTTATTATCTGTCAAATCAGACATGAGCTAAGTATTACCATTCACGAAATAAGTACTAGTTGAAAAAAAAAACGTTAGATGGCGGACCTTTTATGTGTGTATACTAAAACAGTTATAACAGATGCCCAAAGTGTCCTCCTTAGTTTTGTATGCATGTTAGAGCCCGTTTTTGGATTTTATTACGAATGTTTATTGATGCTAGCTGCTGCCTCACTTTTGATGACGCTTCGAGAATACGCTCTTCCAGTTCACTTAAAGTTGCTATTTCGGTTGAATAAACAAATTCTTTCATTCTTCTCCATACAAACAAATCCAATACGGTAAAGTCAGGAGATTTTGCAGGCCAGTGAACTGGTCTGGTGCATTTTTTCCTACTCTTCATCTAGCCAATTTTAAACCAGAAGACCATAGTGGGCTGGAGCTCCGTCCTGTTGGAAATATGAAACTGATGCCGTTTCTCGAAGCCGTCGATACGTATTTTCAAATACTCCTTCACTAGGAAGTCGTCGGTTAGGATAAAGTTCATAGTATCTTCGTCGCGCTCTGGTTGAACTTTCTGTGCTCAGCCGATAAGCGGCAATAAAGTCTACGTATTCTTGTTTTGTAACTGCAGACATGTCAAATAACGTTTCTAAGTAACTTCAACCTTGGCGTAAAAATTTAAATTGATGAATTAATTTTTTTTCTAACCCTTGTGTAGGTGTCAAGGTACCAACATAATTTTACAAAAAATAAAGTGTTCCATTACAGCCACTTTGTCAGTATTTTCAGTACCTTCCTAAAAAACATTTCTGTGTTAAATGAGCTATTCAGATCGAAAATCGAGTCATATGCTTCGTTTATAGAATTTTTTTGTTTATATGCTCTCGAATATAACATCAAAGTAATATATTCCACACTGATGGCATCATCTTCTGGTGTTACTGGTTCACAATTTCTGATGTAGAGTACGAACCCGAGGTTGAGTTTGAAAATGTGAAAATGGACGATGAGGAGAATGCAGCCGCAGAGTTTCCCGCTGTAAGTGAAATCATGACAGGCAAAGATGGAATAACGCAGTGGAGTACAGTTCCACTAAACACGAGTGTTCGGACTCCTGCGTATAACATCATTCGACAAAGAATTGGGCCTATCGCTGGTTTGGAGACGAAAGCTGAAGCTGATATTTTAATGGATTTTTTCACTCCTGTTATGGCAGACATCGTGGTAACAGAAACTAATCGAAAAGCTCTTAGTGTGTAAGCATCGTTCAACTCCAATCATTCGGATAGGCCACCAAGAGCTCGGAAACCACTCACTGTTCAAGAATTGCAGGTGTACTTAGGTGTTCTCTTTATGGCCGGCATTCACCATTCAAGCGGAGAGCATACATCGGTTCTCTGGAGCTCGGACTCTGTCATCCATTTTCGTGCTGCAATGTCTCTTTGCCGATATTCTGCAATTACGCGCTTTATACACCTCGATAATATGCACACAAGAGCCGACTGAATGTCTACTGATAAGGCCGCCCCAATTACTGATCTTTGGAACTTAATGAACGAACAGCTGCATAAAAACTACAGGCCATCGGCAGACATCACTGTCGTGCTGCAATGTACTTTAGCTTTTCTTGGCACCGTTCGCCAAAATAAAACATTCATTCCACCACAAATAACAAAACACAAGGACCGTGAAGAGTTTTCGAGCGTGTTTGGCTTCCATGAATCGAAATATAGTATGAAACAAGGCTGTGATTGTCTTATCGTCTATGCATCAGGATAACTCTATCGCCGATGAACAAAATAAGTACAAGCCAGAGATGATACTCTACTATAATAAAACAAAGAGTGCAGTAGACACGATGGACAAAATGACTGCATTTTATACGACAAAACGCAGAACCAAACGGTGGCCGCTGGCCATGTTCTACAATTTGCTCGATGTTTGCGGTCTAGCAGCCTATGTTGTGTATTCTTTCAACAACCCGAACATCACTGCGACTAATAAACGGAGGTTGTTTCTCACCAACATGGCTAAGCAACTCATGCTGCCAGGCATAGAAGAGCGGTCGAAAATCCCGAGAGTGATGGCTAACTTCTCCACGTCGCATTGTATCCAGTTAGCGCTCGGTAAGCCGACTCATCTACCAATGGTTGCTCTACCTACCTTGTGTGTAAAGGTACTTGCCACCTTTGCATTTTAGGTCGTAAACGCAAAACACGTAAGGAATGTATGTATCAGTATGCGATCAGCGCTGGCCATAAATCAAGTGAAAAAAATAATAAAAATAAAAAATATGTAGAACAAAATGCAAGCCTATTACAAAAAATCTGTTCGAGGTTTCAAAACTTCGGCCCCACATACATAAGAAAACTTTAGTATGGAGTAAAGCGACAAAACGCCTAGACTGGGTGCGACAAAAATAGCTAGCGGCAGCTAGAGAACGCATTGCAGCGGTAGAGTCATTCTATCTGTATTTAGAAAATATACTCTTACAACGTACAAACAGGCGAGAACATTAAATGAACCACAACGTCAAAATATAGTCAAATGAATCAATATTGCGGCATACGAAGAAAAACCGGACTCAACAGAAGATGAGCAGAGACGCCTGCTGACGGGGACGACAAAATTTTCAAACTTGTCAAACTTACAAGAGCAAATGCTGACCAGCAGACATTAATAGCAGCACTATGAATGGGACTGCGGATGAATCAACGGTGGAGTAAAATCCCGGAATGAAAAAATAAGCCCTTATTCAGGCTACTCCGACATATTTGGAGCACAGACCGTTAAGGATTTCCGAAACTAAGTCAGGGTCGTGGAAAAGTGATGATAGCGGGTGAATCTTTAATCGACTAACGGCTGGGCTAACATCGCCGCACGGCTAACTGGCTTCGGTCTAACCAACCCTTCGCCCTAGGGGTATCTATAAAGTATGGGGGTTGTGCCTCCGGAGTAGGAGCCAGGCCATGGAAAAAAACTTAAGTTACGAAGCAACAACAAGCCTCAGATACGGACGGATCTACTATTGACAATCCCTGCAAACGAAATAAGGAAAACGAACTTCGGATCTGTACGTGGAATGTTAGAGCCCTTAACAGGCCGCATGTAGCGGAATAACTAGCGGAGGCTTTAGACTGCTGCAAAGCCGATATTACCGCCATCCAAGGAATGCGATGTGATGGGCCGCACAAAATGAGGATGAAAACCTGTGACATGTGGATTTGTTGTCAGAGTCAGACTTAGGCAAGAGTCTTGAGTTTCCGACATGTTAACCAGCGTCTCATAACAATCCGTGTGAATGCTAAATTTGCCAACATTAGGCTTTTGACAAGAAAGGCTTTATCGATTATTGGAGGGAGGTATATGGCAAAAGAATATGCTCAAAATGAACCTAGGCTTTTACTATTCTTAATCACTGTTTTCTGAAGTTTTCTTGTTGGTTCTTAGAGACTTGTTGGTTTTGACTGACATGACATGAGCACTCCAGTTGCCCAGACGGGATTCCATTCTTTTTGCTGGTGTGCTCCTAAAAGAAAGTTCAAATCCATGTCAACATACTGAAAATCATTTGCCAAATAAATCGGAAAATTTTCGACAGCAGCAATCATACCAAAATGCCATGTAGCCCTGCCAAAGCACGTCGTCGATACTGTCAAACATTTTTCAAAAGCAAAAACCCGATAAAGACAGTCGCCAAAATCGTTGTTCGAAATATTGTTCTGTTTTTTTTTTTTGCCGGTTTTCCTTGATATCTTTTCCGTGGTATGCTATACATTGATACATGCTTCAGTTTGTTTTTGTTTTTGTGGAAACTTTTACAAAAGTGCGGGAAATTGCATTTTGTTCTGAAGTTGCGTTATCCTGAAAGCTCAATCGTTTCGCCCAATCGCACCACGCCAATCGAATAGGAATAGTAGAAATAGGAAAAAAGTCTTGTCCCTTGTAAGTTTTTGTGTTGTCAACAAATGTAAGAGATTCAGAGCCCAGAGGACATAGACCCGTACCTATAACTGTTCCTGACATATCCTTTGCTTTCATCCAAAAAACAACAAAAAACAAAACAAAAATGAATAAATAAATAAAAACAAAAAAATGCAAAAGAAATGCAATGGAAAAGGAAAACCACCTTTTGTTGTCGTTGGCTTGAAAAGATGGCAACATTAAGGATCAAATGACTGAGGTTACGACCAACAACCGCATCAGATATGCCAAAACCTGCTGGCTATGGCAATGGCGATGGTGGAAAAACTTTATACGTGAATGGAAACAGATTGTGCTCCCAGAGTCGTTTCGTATATTTTACGTGATTCTTAAGGGCTTTGCACAAAATAGTAAAAACAAGTTGGGGGAAAATCCAACATCAACAACAACGAGGATTATAAATTAGGTTTTCTTTTTATTTTGGTCGTTTCAGTAAACTTCTTGCATTGGCAAACTCGTTGGGGTGATAGAGAAAGCTAAATCAGACTTTCCATGATACTACTAGTACGACACGACCATCAAAATTGACGTGCAGCATTAAAGTATGACTGTGAAAGGTAGAGGAAATACGAGTATGTATTTCACCCCATTTGCCAAAAGTCCTTGACAACTTATGACAGTTTTGCTTCGAGTCATCAAACAACCATATACGATATGTACTCGTATATGTATGTACGTACGAGTATGTGCATACATATATGCCGTCGGAATAGGCAAACCAGATTTTATTTTGATTTTTTTGAAAAATCTTTCCGTCGTTCCATTACTTACCTACCGTTAAAAAGCGCTTGGGTTTGTGAATAAATGAGTTGGGGCTAAAGTGAAACAAATTCCATGTCATTTGCTTCTAAATTTGATCCCCCATTTGTTGCTGTCAGGAGCCCGTTTCGTTTTACTTTACTAGTTGCCCGTTCATCGGCCTTTATAAGAAGCAGAAGGGGGGAGATACTCGTATACTAAGATAAACAACGATTTCAAATGGCTGAAAACCAATGACTTCAACGTGCAAAAGATGCCTTTTGGATGCAGAACAAAATAAATTTTCCTTTTTGTATTTTACAATATAGTTTTCTTGTTTCCCTGTGACATAGCATATGATACACATAATTTGCAGGTATGTAGAATTTTTATAGAAATTTTGTAGCTGATGCGATGGAGCAGCGATCGAGGGTATCAGTGAGGCTTTGGAATTTCATTGTTTTATTCTTTTCAAACACAGAAAATTGAGGTGATTCTCCAATTTAATTTGTATATGCATACACTGATTTACTTATGAAAGACCTCTATCTTATGGGTCCTTAGACTTCAACAATACCTTACCTTCATCGGTTGTTATTGATGCAACTAGTTCATATATGACATTCAGTGCGATCTTAGTCTGGTCTAGCTGTATACCATCGTTCACAGCATTGGTTATGTCATTATCAGAGCTATTATCGAAGCCGAGATATACGGAATTCCTAACTACCTCAGCGTCAAAACGTCCTATTGTAACGTTCTATTCGATTTGTCAAAGTTCGATTCCACAGTTGAGTATTTTACCTACAGCCCGTATGACACTTATATCCACAACTCTTTTTCTAGTATACTGTGCCGTCTTGTCCGATCTATTGTTTTGAAAAATAGAAATAAGCCACAAAATACTCGTACGCAGTGTTCTTCGAGAGAACTGTTTTAAAACATTTCCAGTTTCTTTGTGTACTGCTTCTTCATATCTTGAACAACATACCCAACTACTTAAACACTACAGTCCAGGATGGACTTGGACCTCAACAAACAAGCTTTTCCAGCTAGCTCGAGCTTCAGCCAGCTGCCCAGTTTCACACGCTAAGTTGGTTTGAGATCCTCTTCTACTTACGTGCGCCAAATGAGTCGCGGTGCCTTTGTGTCCACCAGCTCTACATGGCCCAGCTACCTAAGTCGTTAGACCCTCACACTTCTGGCTAAGTCCGATGTCGCTGTACAGCCCGTATAGTTCGTCGTTCCCTCCTCTTCCACTCACCGTCTATGCAGACGGGACCAAAAATCACCCGAAGAATTTTCCTCTCAAAGCAGCCAAGAAGACCCTCATCCATTTTTAGTAAAGTCCATGCCTCTGCGCATAGGACAAGACTGAGATAATTAAGGTCACTTTTGTTCTTTAAGAGAGAGCTCTGCTAGTCAATTGCCTTCTTAGCCGAAATTTTTCTCCGTTTCATCTCAGCGCTGGTGTCGTCGTCTGAGTTGATGACAGAGCCTAGGTTGATCCTTAAGTACCTCAAAGATATAAAGGTCCATACTTGGTCTTGCGCTTATTGACTGTTAAACCCATCTTCGCCGCTTCCGTCTCAATGCACGCGAGAGCACCACAGACATCACGCTGCTTTCTTCCGATTATTACTCGTATCATCGGCGTATGCGAGTAATTGAACGAACTTTTGAAAGATTGTGCCTCTTGTTTGACGCGTGAGTTTTTCACTATTCTTTTAAGAATGATGTTAAAGAAGTTGCATGATAGCGCATCGCCTTGCCTATATCCTTTCTTAGCATGAAATGTATCGCTGAGTTCTTTACCGACCTTGTTGGACCGAACACCGTGCATTCTCCACCGTCATCCTGCACAAACGAACGAGCTTGGCAGGGATGTTAAACTACACATTGCTCTGTGCAGCTCGTCGATGAATAGGTGGTGTGTGTCGACCTAAATCTCATTGAGTTTTTCCAGGATATGCCATAGTGTGAATAATTGGTCCATGGGAGCCTTTCGTGGCCTGAAGCCACACTGACATGTACCAATCTGGTTGTCGACGAACGGCTTCAAGCGTTCACGCAATACCTCAGATAGGATCTTATAGGCGAAATAAAGAAGACTCTTGCATCTGTAGTTGGCGCAGTTCAGTCTCCTTTCTTAAGGATTGGACTGCTTGGGTTCCATTCATCGGGCATACTATTCTTCGACCATATTCTACTGATGAGTTGGTGTATGCTCCTTACGAAGTTATCGCTTGTAGGTATGAAGGGCCCACAGTCGGCTTTGTATACCTCTTGCTTAGATGATGTCAAATCAGGGCTTTCCTTGTGACAGCCGATTAAAACCCAGCACATCAGAGTCGACATCTCTGATGGCTTTTTGGAAATGTTGCCATTGGTCTTTAATACTTGATACTGGTGGCATCAATCTTAAGAGATTAAGGAAGAATCGATCGGAAAAGGATTTGGCGATCTCTTGATATTGTAGCTGGGTGGCGTTAAACTTCCTCATAGTATAAGTTTGTTTTTGCGATGTTCGGGATATGCGCATCCGTGCATATCCTGTAGTCGAGAAAATACGAGTACTTCAAGTTCTCTACCGCTTATTGTGGTAGTTTCTACTTCAGAGGATGACAATTTTTGTAATAGTGTTTATCTGCAGCCCAACGCAAAGCGATTGTTTCTCCCGCTTTGTACGCCATAATTTGATGTAGGTCTATTATTCTTTGTATGCTAGGGCTTAGGTAAATTCCCTGCCTCCGAAGTTAGTGCTTAGCTCCGAGAAATACGTCTTTATTTATTATTATCGTATTATTATTATAAGTTTATTAATATATAAGTAAATTACAATATTAATCTTAATACTATAGGGCTAACTACCAGGACTTTCAGCAACAACTTTTGATTTCGAATTCATCCGGTGTTTTCCTCAATTAGCAACAAAGCATTTCGATCTATCGCATCCCCTGTGCATGACATTCCGATGACAGTGTCTCTGTCGGACGTTTATTTAAAGTCGAACAACGCAATGCCCAATGTTTCACTGGTTCTTGATATGATTGAAAGGAAGAACTGGAGCGAAAGACATTTTGCTCGAGATATTAATGTGTGCTTTAATTCTGGAAAGGACAGATGAATTGCGTAGCACTTGCGCATCTTAGAAATAAGCACTAATAGTCCTTATATGTAATTGCTTACTTGGCCCAAAATGAGCGGAGATTTGTCTAAGCTTTTTATCAGATGTTTTTCTGGAACTGTTTCAATCATGCCAGTTCTTAAGGTGATTCTGGTAGTAGTTCTTCTTCTGCAGCTTTTGCTTCTGCTGCCAAATCGTCGATGCAAACACGCTTTTACATCGCACTCTACGTCATACTTTTTTCATCATTGTTAGGTCGTTGGTCTAAAACCGATAGCGGAGTTGGTGGTGGTGTTTTCTCAGATAAGCTAAATCTAAGCCTCTCTTTCCGCCTTCCAAATCACTGTAGCGTGTTCCAGGTGGAAATTTTGGCGATTAAAGAAGCTCTGTTCTGGTTGAAGAAAAACGAGATATCTACAAAGGATATCCGCATATTTTCGGATATTCAGGCCGCCATCAAGTCCCTGGACTCGGTCTCATTATATTCTAAAACCGCCCTTGAATGCCGATCATCTCTCATGGAGATGGCAGAGCAGATCAACATTCACCTTTGTTGGGTGTCGGGTCACAGAGGCATTCCAGGGAACTGCAGAGCCGATGAACTCGCCAAAATTGGAACCACTCTACCTGTCCTACCGGACAAAGGTAGTATAGGTATACCAATCGCTACGTGCAAACTAACACTAAAGCTAGATGCCAATAAAAGAACGGACCTTAGATGGACTGCTGGAAAAACATGTCTAGCGACCAAACAGATCTGGCCAAGGTTGGATCTGAGTCGATCTAAGTGTCTGATCCTTTTAGATAGGAATCATCTCAGCGCCATAATAGGTGTCATTACTGGACACTGCCTCATAGGCAAGCACGCAAGAAGGCTTGGCGCTTTTACTAATGATTTCTGTAGAAGCTGCATGGACGAGGAAGAGGAGAAGACAATCCCCCACCTACTCTGCA
Source organism: Volucella bombylans (assembly GCA_949129095.1). Classification (NCBI taxonomy): domain Eukaryota; kingdom Metazoa; phylum Arthropoda; class Insecta; order Diptera; family Syrphidae; genus Volucella; species Volucella bombylans. Next base: position 206,724,003 of record OX422141.1, read on the forward strand.
CATGCCCAGCTCTCTCCCAGAGAAGGAAGCTTCATCTAGGAGCTTTCTTCTACAACGACCTAAACGATCTAGAAAAAATAGACGTTAATAGTCTCCTACGCTTTATTATAAGCTCAAACTGGTTCCAGTAGTAAGAAGATCATAGATCCACGTGGCATCACAATGGACCAATAGGCCTAAGTGGGTTGGTATTTCCAACAGCCACTCTTATCTAACCTAACCTAGGTCGTTGGAGTTGCTGTAAATTTGTTCATGCAATTTATTTCTCCTCCATCAGTTTCTAGGGTCTTAAGAAAGCCAGGTGCCTTGTTGAAAAACATTTTGCTCTCGGAAGATGGGAACGTTAAATGGATTGTTTGCTAAGCTGCTGATTTCAGCTGTAAGACTCTGCAGGGAGTAAGATTACTTGCGCGAGGTAGGCGCCTTCTTAAAAAGGGATTTATCTACATATCATCAATCCGACCCACCATGTCGTATTCATTTTATACTTGGCCTCTACTGAAGAATTTTGTGCCGTCACTTCAACCGACGGGGGTTCATGATTTTGTCATCTATGCAAGATGCTGCCACTATGGAACACGTTTATAATCAGACTTCTGCTGGGCACTCCTTATCGCATGATAAAATTACATAAGTAGACTAGCAAGAAAGCAAGGTACTAACATCTTCACAACATGCGTCTCATGTTAGCTCCAAACTCATACTACACCTCCAGAGAACACGGTCTAGTTTCAAAAACTACCATCGCTCCTAACCCACCACTCAAGTCTTTGCCGAAGCCTCCCAAATATCTGTCCCTGTATTATCAAAACGTAAGAGGATTACGAACTAAGATTTCTGCTGCATATCTTAATTCGCAGATTCTGCCCTATGACATCTTTGCCCTCACAGAAACCAATCTCACCCCTGATATTAAGAATAATGAATTATTTTCCCAAGACTTCGATTTACACCGTGACGATGGTCTAGATAAAGAGGAGAATTTATATGGCCGTGGTGTATTTCTAGCTATACACTCTCGTCTCGAGTCTGGACCCTTTAAAAAATCGTCCACTGCATTCTTTGAATTCGTTTGCGCTAGAATTCCTATTTGTAAACGCAACCTACTATATATTTGTTGCTGCTATATTCGCCCCACTCAACCAATTCAAGGTTACCAGCTAGCTGTTGATGCAATCGACTGCATTTTTAATGCTGCTGATCCCAATGACGTTTTATTTCTTTAGGTGATTTTAGTCTACCTAAGCTTCTATGGACTTAGACTGACCAATCCTACTATACTGCAACAAATCCTACCGCTGATAAAGAAAATCTTTTCATCGACTGCCTAACTGACTCTGGTCTATATCAATTAAGTGGTGTCACCAATAACATCGGCAGACAACTCGACCAAGTCGTCACCACTGATACAGACAACTGCGTCGTTTTAGAAAGTAAACATCTGCTTTCTCTTACGCTGACATATGACAATGGTTTTAATCCCGTTTCCTATGAATATTCTTACAGTTTTAATTTTCGTAGGGCTAACTACGCCAATTTTGACTTTCTCTACGATAACCCTAACCTTACGGTTAACGATGCTCTTGCATCCTTTTATACCGGAATCTTAAAATGTCTCTCCCAATCTGTGCCTTTTTTACCCAAAAGGAATCCCTCATCGGCACCACCCTGGTAAAATAAAGAGCTGCGATCTCTTCGTAACAAGAGTAATAAGCTCTGGTATACTTACTTAAAATCGCGTTCCGACACCGATTTCTTCTACTACCAGTCTGCCCAAATAAATTTCTCTGTACTTTGCCAAACTCTCTATGACAACTGCTTAAACCGAATGGACCACACACTCATTTCCGACCCCAAAAGATTTTTTCAGTTCATCAAAACTAAAAGCAAATCGGATAACTATTCATCATCTCTAAATTTTCTTGATAGGTCCTCGGGCGATCCCCAAATTATTGCAAATCTCTTCGAAATTTTTTTTGGCCAAGCGTTCGCCATTCATTCCCAAGAGCCAGACCACTCTTACATTTCCTACTTAAACATCTGCCCACAAACAATTTTGGAATCGGTGTCTATAACTTTAGAGCAAGTTAGAGATATTAAACCTCAAAGATATTATTCTGCTGGCCCAGATGATCTTCCCCCTATATTTTTAAAGAAATGTCAAATGCATCTAGCCCAACCTCTTACCGCTCTCTTTCAGCTTTCTATCACCCAGCTTTCCCTCAATCTGGAAAAGGTCGTTTATTAATCCCCTACATAAAAAAGGTAGAATAGACCAACTATCGACCAATTTCTAAGTTGTACTGCATACCTAAGCTTTTGAGAGCATTATCTATGACATTATGCTTTTCCATTGTAAATCTATTGTTTCCCTAAACCAGCACGGATTTTTCAAAGGCAGATCTACGACCACCAACTTAACGGAATTCGTATCAAGCACTTTATGTGCACTGGAATCTGGAAATGAAGTTGATGTGATTGCCACCGATTTCAGCAAAGCCTTTGATAGAATTGCTCATGATATAATCCTTCTAAAATTGAAGGCTCTTGGTTTCCAGATAAACTTTATAATTTGGGTTCAATCCTATTTAAATGAACGACTTTACTATGTTCTATTTAGGTCCATGATTTCTGACCCAATTAAAGCCTGGTGTCCCTCAAGGCAGCCACCTTGGTCCCTTATTATTTATTCTCACCATTAATGATGTTGCTGGTATCATTAAAAATTTTCAACAGATGATATGAAAATATTTAGGTATATATCATCTTCCTCAGACAGCCTACTACTGCCGCAAGATCTAGACAGATTTTGTACTTGGTGTGAGAAGAATTTTCTTGAGCTTAACATCAATAAGTGTCAGGCTATAACTTATACCCGTCGAAAACGCCCCCCTACTTCAGCTCGTTGCTATCTAATCTTTAACAGATAGAGTGAATGTAGTGAATGAGTTGCGTGATTTAGGTGTTATCTGCGATAAGGAACTCAATTTCCGTTCTCACATTGATAGTATAATAAAAAACAGCCAACTCTGCCCTTGGCTGCATCAAGCGTTGGTGTAAGGAGTTTTCCAATCCTTAAGTTACCAAATCTCTTTATATAACCTTTGTTATGCCTCTTCTTGAATATGCCAGCCAAGTTTGGTCACCTTACTACAGAACTCACATCCTACGGATAGAAGCTGTTCAACGGAGGTTTTTACGGTTTGCTTTACGTGGTGTTCCCTGAGATGATAACCAAAACTTGCCACCTTACACTGACCGTCTGAAACTTATAAATTTACAACCGCTTTCTATACGCCGAAAATTGCCGACATTCTCTTTATTCATCAAATTTTAGTAGGTAATATCGATTGTCCTTCCTTACTTCAACTTATTTCTTTTAACACCAATCCCCGCAATCTTAGGTCTGTGCCACTTTTCCGGCTCAATCTTCACAGAACGAATTACGGACACCTGCAGCCAATGTATAGGATGCTTCGCGAAGTTAACGATATTCTTCCTCTCTTCGAGTATCATCTCAGCAAACTCTCCCTCAAGAATATTCTTATTTCCGCCTATGCCTCACGTCCTAACTTTCTTTAACCGCTCCCACCCTTTAGTGGAAATGTTAGTTTTAAGTATGTATATGCTTGTAATAAACTTAATAAATCTGTCCGGGGTTGACCCGGGCCGCAAAAAAAAAAACAAAACAAATAAAAATGATTTGAAAATAACAAAGAATAGTAAAGAACCAAAAAAGTTACTAAAGTCTTTCATAAAGTGAAGAGAAGACTCGCTGCAATGCCGTGAACGGAGCCCATAGAAATTGTGTTTTCGTCAAAGTTTCAGTCAAATAGATAGTTTGGTGATTGTGTCATTTATTTGTATTTCATTTATATCCGGGACTGCGTAGCTTTCTCCAACTTGAGCGCAACAATCTCCCTACCAGCGGCTTAAATTCTAAAAGTTTGGGAGGCGTTGCATGACGAGATACCGTGTGTAGTATTGCCGTGATTTCAAACAAATTTTGCAGAAATGAAGCAGCGACGTAATCAAACGTCTGAAAGAAATGTTAAATTCTCATTAGCAGTGACGACATGACCGTAATAAATGTTTTGGATGAGTATAACCAACACGTACACTCTTATCTTATGCAAAGACGTGTACTGCAACAATATGTCTCTAAGCTCTGGTCATATATAACGGTATGCCCGCAAAAATATCGTTTATAAGAGTCAATAAGCAAGTGACAAGAATTTAACAAATTTATTTGCATCGAGCCAATTTGTCAGAATTCGCCCTCGGCTCTGTGTCCATTTCAACCGATGTACCTGTTGACTGCTGCTGCCTTTTGCTCCATTGATTAACTGATATGTCTGCTTGTTGCGTAGCGTAGTCACATACATATTATTGCAAATTACTGCTAGGCCTCGAGGTTCGTATCTATGTATTCGATTCCTAATTGCTTCAACTTGATGATTTGGCCTTGCATGGCTGCCTGGACTATCACTCCTGTGCTCTTGGTTGCCGCAAATCCCATCGAGATTATGCTGTTGTGATTGCAGACATGAGTATTGGCATTTTGTTCATTTTTCATTTATTTATCGCATTTCCTTTCGCTACGTCACACTTATGACAGCAGCTAAAATAAAAAACAATTCTGTTTAAATATTTTAATTAAAATGAGTAGAACAGAAAGCGAACAGGTACCCCGGATTGAAATCTCGATATTACGCTGATTTGTGTGGCACTGGGTGGGGAATATTGAATTATTGCTTTGGCGATAAATTCGACATGGCTAGTGTTGTGGGTATTAACAGTGTCCAGATTGTAAAATAATAAAAAATGCACTCCAATTGAACAGGCAGGTTAAATTTTGTATGTTCTTTTGAAATAGTGTTTCATTCATTGGAGTGTCTTTTTATCAGAAATATTAAACTCTGGAGGACAGGTGCAATGATGAATTATTCGCACCGATAGATAAACTGTGTTTTTTTTAGCTGATAAAAGTCCAAATGTTAACGTACGAGTAGATAGTGTTGCATTCGATTGATATTTGAAAGTAAAAGATTATTTGAAGGAGGCGATGTTGAACTGCAGAATAAATTGTTTGTTTTGCTTTTGTACTTGCAAACGAATTTTTGTTTTTCTTGGGATAAGGTAGAACCACTCCAAAACTATGTTGATCGAATATTAGCGACTGCAAAGTAAAATCTGCTAAACTTGGTCCAACCATGAACTTTTATATTAAACATTACCAAGCCCTTTGTTGACAGCACGGAGTAAATAACTTGGGGGTTTCGAATTTCGCAAAATTTACTCAAGCAAACGTAGTCTAAAATAGTTTTTGACTGTGGGTTGCTTAAATCATTGACAAGTACAATAGTTGCAGTAGTGCGACGTTGATGGAGCTGATAGTGCCGCTACAGTTCGAGCCATTTGGAGACTTTATTTTTCACGGATCAGCTTGACGGTGCTAAGGTTCTTTTCATCAAGTATGTTTTCTGTATCCTCATCACCAACTGTTAGGTTAGGTAGAAGCATATATGCTCCAGCACTCAACAAAAATAAATACTAAAATATTCCACCATCTTTTTAAGGGATGAGCGACAGTCTAGGATTACTGAGCTTATAGAGACTGATCTCATGGAACTGATCGCAACTCGATCGTCCGAAAAGATACCGACCTCCTTAGCAAATATAATATTTTTCTTAAGGTAATAGAAGACCTCTTTCATTTTCATAATTTCCGGATAGAATACGCAGAAGTAATTAAAAAGACAGAAAAACTAAATTTATTCCCTCAGAGAAAACAACTCCACCTACCCCGTTATTGGTTTTCGATCCGTCAGTGTAAAAGTAAATTTGTCGATTTGTACTCTAAGAATGCATCTTTCTCCCAGAATAACCCCGGATGTATGGTGAGTTGAAAAGTTGTATTTTCCTGCGACCAGCTTATATGTTTTTAAAATGTTCTTTGGATGGCCATTTGCTGGCTAAGAATGAGTTCGGTTAAACAGAGTATCCTGTGCCTCGATGTGTGTGCTTTGAAGTAATTTTCTATTACACAAACAGTCTGAACGTTTAACTTAATTTTCCATAGTTTATCCCAATATATCGTTTTGTGCATTATTATCGCTTTTATCGTCGCTTCTAATCCCATGTCTACTAAGGAGTGTCTCCTCTTAGATCGGTTAACAGAGTCTAGACTATGTCAAGATAATGGCATTCCCAACTACGAGTATATGGAAACGCAATTAGACCTTATTTTAAGAAGTGATCCCATTAACTCCTCAGTATCGTGTTGTCCCCTATCACTTTCAACTATTGATAACTTTCATCCTCCGCTTTTTCTTTTATTTTTCCACAACTCTCACCTCCCTCCGCAATTCTCTCCTCTTACAATTTTCATAAAACTAATTTCCGTAAAATCAATTCTTATCTGAGGAGGGCTTCTTTCGAGTTTACCAATCTGTCTCTGGTCGAGGCTCTCTCCATTTTTTACGGAGAAATATTCAAATCCATTTCTCTTCATGTATCATATTCCCACCATAAAGCATCTTCTACATCCTCTCCTTGGTGTAATAGTAGACTCCGCTCTCCACGAAACAAAAGAAACAACTTATGGGCGGTATTTCTTCACACTTACTCTTCTTCCGGTTATTCAAACTATCTAGGTGCATATCTTTATTTCATCAAAGTCTTCAACTCTCTCTATCAACGCTACCTGAATAGTGCACAAACCAATCTTATAAATGACTCCACGTCCTGTTTTTAATTTAAGAATTGCAAAAGTACGATCGACGGATATCTTCTTCTTCAAGTGATCCTCCTACCATTGCCATCTTTTTGCTGCATTTTTCAAACAATCATTTACTAGCAACTCCTTCGTATCAGATCCCTCTTATTACCTTTCTCACTCAAAGTTTCTATCCTGCTGTTATTGATGAAAAGCTACAGAAACTTAAAGATGAATTTCTATCCAGCCCAGATGGTCTTCCGGCCGATTTTCTTTAAAAAAGCTCTACCAACTTTTCTCTCTACGTACGATTTTCGTAGCAAGAGGTCCATTGGTGATTTGATGGCATGTCTCACCGAAAACTGGAAATAAAGTCTGCACCAATCTGGCAGACTTCTGAGGCATTTGACAGAGTTTGCTATCAGGCTCTTTTATCGAAAATGCGTGCTTTTAGGATCGACGACTCTCTTCTTGAATGGATTAGAAATTGGCTTTCGGAACGTTAAATTCAAGTTGTTTTGGATGGTTTCAAGTGTAATATACACAAAATAAATGCGTTTGTGCCCCAGAACTACTTTCCATATTCCTTAGCAGACGACAGTACTTCTTGTTTTTCATAATCCGTCGCAGGCTCATGTCCCTGGTCTTTGGCTGCAAAACGAGAACGTCAGCGTATGCTACGCTCATTAAATTCCGATATAAACAGCATCACTAAATGTTGAACCACCAACTCCAATGCTTGCCGAACACAATGCTGTCTGCTGTCGTTAAAGCGAAACTTAAATACTAAGCCATTATCCATGAATGGCACAAACTTTCCATTCTTGGTATGTGTGTAAATAACAACTTACGTTGTAATGGCCACATATTCCATGTCTCCAAAAATGCTACGAAATGTCTGAATTTCCCCAAACGATGTACGAAATATTCTATCCGCTTTGATCTAGCCTCTGTACGTAAGGCATTCACCTGCCCAAATATATTCATCCAAAGATAGGATCCAAAACCGTGCGATAAAACTCATAGGTGACGCCAGTATTACGCAGTCAATTGACACCTTCTAACACCGACGTAATGTCTCCTATCTCATCTTGTTCTATCGCTATTTTCACCACAATTTCACCACTCCACCAAAATTTCCAGTAACATTCCGCCCCTTCAAAATTTTAACCGTAACCCCCGTTTCGCTATGAATGCTCATCAGTTTACCCTCAAGCCTACTTTCGGACGTACTCTAAAATATCGTGATCCTTTCCTAAGCCGCACAACTCGCTTATGCAAGTTATGCCCTGTCTAGCTTCTAGTCATTATAACCTGCAAACATTCAAAACCAATGTGCATCGATATCTCTCTTTCTTACTTCCCTAACTTTCCTACGCCCGCACAGTTATTAAAAAAACTCATCATTGGTGAAAATTTTACCATCCACAGAGTTTTGCAAACTTCGAAACAAATGAGAATCTGATGAGGTAATATCCGAGCTGTATGGTTCATGTGACATCCCCCCTTAACTAAGGTTCAATAACTTTTCACGAGTAACTTCCTTTTGATATAGTTAAGCTTTCGATGTGGCTTGTGCTGGTTCATCATGCTTGGAGCATGATGTTGTTGTAGGCGATCCATTCTTCGCCAGCAGTTATGATTCGTTTCAAAAGATGGTTTCTTTCAATCCATACGGAACCCAAATATCAAGTCCAAGACTTTCTAAGTGATCTGATTCAATTATAACTTTGGTTTGGCCATTATCAGCTCAAGTTGGTCTACCAAAACGTTGGGAAATTTTGAGTGGAAAATGTCCAGAACTTCATATATCTATGTCTTAGGAGCTTTAGCAGTTTTCATGCATTTAGGGAAAATAAATAGCAAAATAGGTGTAAACAAAATTAAGCTCGACTCACGGCTGAAGTAAGCTTAAAGTAATAGCAATCAAATGTCATTGTCATGACTTTAATACTTTAATACTAGAACCGCCTCACATCTTTTTGGCATAGATTCGATAAGGCTTTGGAATTTTTCTGCTGGTGTAGCATGCCATGCTTCTTGAATTGCCCTCCACAACTTCTGTTTATTAGATGTTTTCTTGCATGAAACCCTATTCTTCAAATCTTTCCATAGATTTTCAATAGGGTTCAGGTCTGGTGATTACGAGGGCCATGGTAAAACCGATATATTGAGTTGCTTTAACCACCTAGTCACCACTTTGGCTGTATATTTGGGGTCGTTATCTTGCTGGTACTTCCATATTAAAGGCATATTTTCCTCTGCATAAGGCAGCAGTATGCTCCCTAAAATGTTGAGGTATGATGTTTGACTTTATCCCCTGCATATAAAAAACAGAGCCAAATTTTGATGTTCCGGCCACCATATTTAACAGCTTTTCTCGTGTTCCTAGGATTCTGCTATTGGTTTTTTCTTCTTCTTACATGTACTCGTATGTCTTCTACCATCAGATCCATGTAAATTTATCTATGTTTCATCGCTGTTTAGAACATTTCCCCGATTTCGTTTATTCGCTGATGCTTGGTTTGAAGTGGCAAACTTAATCCTAGCGCTCAGAAATGGAACCTTTCTTGCGATTCGTCCCCGAATCGTTTGTCGTTTATCAAGCAAAAATGTTCTTTTGGACGATTTGTCTTCATCTCTGAGTTGTAGTAGTATACTTATAAAGTTACGGTAATATCATCATCCTATCATTTTATTTCAACAATATTAATTGGTCAAATGAATTTCTGGGCAAAAATATATCAGAGAAATTCTACAGTTTCAAAGGTATTTTCAATAATGTACTTAAAGACTGTGTTTACCTACGAGTATGATAAGAAAACAAGTAGATTCTCACCCCGGTTGGCGTAGCAAAAGGCTCATAAAAGTTTAACGCTTCCGGCTCTAATGATGAATATGCTCTTTTTTCTCGTTTTTATTGAAAAGAATTTATTTTTCTCTCTGGATTTTATTTACAGTAATTATATTCATTCCGCCGAAGGTAATCTTAAAAAGAAAAAGCACTGGATTTCCAGCAATAATGCATTTTAATGACTTACAGTCTAGTGACCCTAAGTATATTGAAGATATGTCTGATGAATACTTCCAAAGTATTTATAATTCTTCATGGTCATCTCCCATCGAACATAGTTATGTTCATTCCCTTCCATCAATTGTTGATTGTTCCTGTTATTCGTTTGATGATATCGGAATTAAAACAGACAGACAGATATCCTGGGATTTGTTCTCCATTATCAGGTTTATTTAATCATTCTTTTTTTGATGGATTTTTTCCTGACGAGTGGAAGATCTCTTCGATAGATCCAGTCTTTAAATCTGGTTGCAGACCAATTACTAAACTTGCGATCACTTTCAGATAGCCTTGCCAAAGAAAAACTTACTTTTACTATCAAACAACATGTCAGCAAGTACCAACGTGGCTTTTGGAAGGGTAGATCAACTGTTTCTAATTTAGTGGAATTTTTTAACTTCTGTATAAATTCGTTGGAAAACCATAAACAAGTTCAAGTGATCTACACAAACTTCGTCAAAGCATTTAGTAGAGTGAACCTGAAAATGTTGCCGTTGATGCAATGGTCTAAAACGTATGTACATGGCAGAAAGCAATTTGTTGTAATAGGAGACCATTTTTCGAAAGAAATCATCGTTTCCTCTGATGTTCCAGAAGGTAGCCATCTAGGTCCTTCTCTATTCATACTTTTTATTACTGATCTACTGACTCTGTTAAAGCATTTCTATTGCTTAATGTATGCAGAGGATATAAAATTCTTTGCCAAAATATAAATCAACTATAAATGATTGTTTAGTCCTGCAAAAAGATTTAAATTGCTTCACTCCTCATAGATCCCTGTACTATTAAGACATTATTTTGTTCCATTGTTCAAAAAACGTCGTTTATTTTACAATACTGGCATTCAGGTTCATAATTCTTATCGTTTCAAATGTCTTGGCTGGTTGAAAATAAAAGTTTCGATCACATGGAACTTTTTGTATGTCAATAGCGACTCTCGTTAACCACACTGAGCTGGTAAATAACCTGCTTAAGTTGCCTAGTTCGATAATTAGTTTTCCTCAACATAATCTGTTAACTTGCCTAAGCTGCAACATAACTCTTATATAGTTGAATCGTCCTCATAACGCAGATAACTTGTTGTTATTTAACATGCTTGCTAATTTTGAAATTATTTCCAGGCTGTTATCAAGAAGGCTCGAATTACCTGCAAATGTCACGGTGTATCCGGTTCCTGTAGTCTCATAACATGCTGGCAACAATTATCATCGATACGAGAAATCGGTAAGTTAAATTGTGTTCTAGTATTAGCTAAGATCTGCTTGACTTACATTGATTTGAAACTTTCGGTTCTGGTCTTAGGTGACTATCTGCGCGAAAGATATGACGAAGCAACCGAGGTGAAGTTGAACAAACGCGGTCGCCTGCAAGTCAAAGACCCGCAATTCAAAGTCCCCACAGTGCACGATTTGGTGTATTTGGACGAAAGTCCAGATTGGTGTCGAAACAATCGACAGCTTCAATGGCCAGGTAGGTGTCTTTGCTAAAGCTTTTAGAATTTATTTTGATTGTTTATTTCTGTCGATAACACTGTGTCATTTTGTACAGGAACCCATGGTCGAATCTGCAATAAAACTTCTTCAGGTCTAGATGGTTGTGGCATTCTCTGCTGTGGACGAGGCTACAACACCAAAAATATTGTAGTTCGCGAGAGGTGTAATTGCAAATTCCATTGGTGTTGCCAAGTAAAATGTGATATTTGTGTAAAAGTTCTCGAGGAGCACACGTGTAAATAAGGACAAAGCGGACGCAGTACTTCTTAGGGCATCAGTTAACTAATAATTTTGATTTAATTTTTTATTTTTTTTTTATATTTTATTTGTTCGCCTAAATAAATTAATTTATTCAGAGATTTTATTTAGAATTAACAAAAATAAATACGAAACTACAAATTCCATAGCCTTAAGTGACACTCAGTTTAAGTCCCAATAGTTTCCTATTCTCTGTCTTGCGTATATTGTACTTCTCAATCCTCCTTTCATAATAATCAGTATTAATTTTGAAGAGCAACAGAAACAGAGTCCACAAGGTCCATAAACAGAACAAACAGAGTTTCGCAATTACCAACGAAAGCATTACATTAAAATTTAAAACCAAAAGAACAAGACAACAGAACAACTCAACAGAAAACAACACTTAAACTCTTAAAAAAAGAAAGAAAAACAAGAAAATAATAATAATAATAATAAAGAACAACAAATGTTTGTAAAATAGTTTTATTTGTAATTAGTTGTTAGTGTCTAATAAGAAACAAAATCAGAAAAAAAAAATTAACGATGAATCTATATAATTGTAGTAATTGTCTATTAACTAGTTTGTATTTACAAATAAGCGATTGCCAACCTCTACTTAAAAATAAGTACGATAATGATAAAATGAAAAACAAAAAAACATTTGCCTATTTCTGTAAGCTGTTTTTACTAAACAAGGATAATATCAACAAAAAAATAAAAACTATTATTCCTATAAGCTATTTTTACTGCTTAGGTTTTTAATTTACAATACTTACGGCAGCAAACTAGGTAGTAGTGTATTTAAATATTTAAAAGAATAACAAAACAAAAACACTAAGTTTAGTATTTATTTTAGTTTCTTTTTATTTTTTGTAATTCGATTGTTTTGCTTTTAAGATATTTGATGTTCAAATTAGTTGTAATCTTTTAAATGAATAATAAAATAAGTAATAAATTATTAACTAAGAGTGGACGCAGCGTGAAAGCATTTTGCTTTACAATATTGTGAAATAAATTCAAAAAACAAAAATAAAAAAGAACGTAAATACAATTCATGTAAGAGTGTCCGAAGAAAAAAAAAACGAATAAACAGTAAAGAGGATGTAGCAAACTACGGATAATTTAAATAAAAAAAAACAAAAAACGAAAGTCAATAAATACGAAATTGTATGTAGCTGCATTGGATTTTTCATCTTTTAGCAATCATTTATTTTATTTTTATTTTTTTTGTATTCGTTATTGTTCTTTTGGGAGTTCAACTATGAAGTTCAATCGAACCGTCCCTGTGATCACCTCATATAGGGTTTTCCAATAAGGACTTGACAACTTTTTTTTAAAACAAAACGCAAACTATTTGAGATATTTCAAAAACCTTATTATCGGCTTGAAGTACAATCAAAACATGAATGGAACTCGACTTCGTTCATATGGCCACTGCGCGCACATTTGCAGCGGTCGATTTGTTGGACCCAATTTTCAATGTTGGCTCTGAGCTCTTCCAACGTCGTCGGCCTGTTGGCATAAACCAATGACTAAACTTAGCCCCACAGAGAATAGTCAAGCGGCGTTAAATCGCACGAATGAGGCGACCAATCGACTGGCCCATTTCTTGAGATAACACGCTCACCATACTTACTCTTCATTAAATCGATTCTAGAGTGTGCTGTGTGGCTTGTGGCATTATCCTGTTAAAACCACATGTCGTCCAAGTCCAGATATTCCAATTCGGGCCAAAAATAATCGGTGATTATGGCGCGATAACGCTGGCCATTCACAGTAACTTGACGATCGGTATCGTCGACGAAAAAATATGGCCCAATAACACCGCCGGCATGCAAACCGCACCAAACAGTTATTTTTTTGTGGATGAAGTGGTGATTATTGAAGCACATGTGGATTTTCACCCGACCAATAGCGCATATTTTGCTTATTGACGAACCCATTGAGCCAAAAATGAGCTTCGTCACTGAAGATGATTTTGCGATAAAATTAATCATGTTGGCTCATCTTTTCCAAAACCCAATCGGAGAACGTACGTCGCTTCAAATGATCCATCGGCTTCAATTCTTAAGTCAACTTGATCTTGTATGGGTGTAAACCAAGATCCTTACACATAATACGCCATAATGTGATCTGAGAGATGCCCAATTCTTGAGAACGCCGTGGAATTGACTGATTTGGATCGTTTGCTATGGACGCCTGAACAGCAGCGATATTTTCGACACTTCGACCAACCCGTTGTCTCACTGACACAGCAACATCACACAACGAATATGTAGACTCAAATTTTTACACTAAACTTGTTATTGCCTGTCTACTAGGGCGAGCATTACGACCGAAAATTGGATTTAGCGCTCTTAAAGTTGCAGTCACAGACTCCGAATTTCGGTAGAAAATTTTTATAATTTGCAGACGTTGCTCGTTAGTGTACTTTGCCATGATGAAAATGTTGAGTTTACTGAATAAATTGACAGTGACAGTTTGATGATTAGTGAAAGAGTGCGTTCACAAATTAAATTCAAAGTTTCAAGTCCCTATTGGAAAACCCTTTAGAATACTTTCTCCACTCCGGAACGTATAATACATACATATAGCCTAAAGCAGACAATAGCGTTGCTCTCAGGAACAGAGGTAGAAGAACATTTTTAACATAATTGCCTCCGCGTACTTCCCGGAATGCTCTTTACCGTTTTCAGGTAATTTAAAAAAGATATTAATGGGCTGTGTTCTTTAATTCTCTATACATCAAAATAAAGTTGTAAACACAGTTTCTTACCCCTTTGTCATGGATATCAATACGTTTTTTCACAACTTTTACCCTCTCTACGTTATTGTGTTTGCAATTAATTGCCAACAGCTTAAATATTCCCTTTAAAAGCCCATATACGAGTATCTCTGTTTTTCGCATTGTGATACAATAGCTGCTGAATTGTTTTATATCTTCTTGGTCCTCCTGTTGGCCTGGTCTCTGGTGGTTCCCACTTACCAGTAGTTACGAGTTTTTGGTTTTGATGGGGGCAAAAACCCCTATTTATTCAGCTTATTATCAGCAATGTAGATTTCGAGGGTTAGTGTAAAAGAAAATGGAGTTATGAGAGGAATTAAAGACTGAAACGGATGTCTGCTGCGTTCCTTCGTTCCTCAGGTTAATGAGTTTGAGACGGTCTCGATAGGGGGGTCAGATTAGAGGATCGTTCCAAGGTAGACCCCGAAGAGCACATCGAAGAAAACGATGCTGGATGCTCTCAATTCAGGATACATGAACTGTTTGAAAGGGACGGGACATCACGCTTGGCTAACGTAAAATAAAAGTGATGTATAGTGATTAGGTCACGTATGGGCTGCAGAATTTTTTGGACCATCTTTTAACGAAGTCAAATGATGAGTTTGCTTTAGAAACTAAGCTCCCTGTCGCATAATATGCCAAGGCCGCGGATAGACTGAACAAGGGATATAAGTTGACGTGGAGAAGCTAAATTCGGGGAGGACACTTGTTGCACTTATGTGAGAAGCAGGCACGTAGCCAGGGGGAAATGATTTAAAAGAAAATATTTGAATTAAGTTCAGGTTATTAATTATATCCTTGAATACATTTCGTTTATTTGTACGGCAACAGTATCCAAACGCCAGATATGTTCACTGTGCAAGCCGTCGCTTGAACCTGGCTCTGTCTAATGTCATGTCAACACCCTCGATTCGCAATCGTCTTGGTGTAGTAAGCGAAATAGCCAATTCCTTCCGAAACAATTCAAATGCAAATAAGACTTTCCAAGACGCCATACAAAAACACGCAGCAGAAAGCAGAAAAAGAAACGAGGTTTATTGAAAGGCATGACAGGATTATCTCATTTGTAGAGCTCTTCAAATGTATTGCGATTAGTCTTGAAGAAATATAACCCAAGACGTGGGCGATGTCTTCAAAAGCATCAACTTGGCATCTCTTGGCAGCAATTCAAAGAAGTGAGTTTCTTGTAAGTCTCATTGTATGCGAAAAACTTTTTAGTTTAACGCTACTCTTATGAATTTTCCTACAAAATGAATCTTTGAATTTCGTGTCTGCAAAAAATCACACAAAACAAGTCTTCAAATCCCTTAAAAACATGAGAGAAAATGCCGAAGATTTTTTTAAAGACGCTTTTCAATCCGCATCACAACTTGCCGAGGATTTATTTGAGGAGTTCCGAGGAGTTCTTTGAAACAAGCAAC